>CM038673.1:289786569-290223790 GCA_021605145.1 Aegilops bicornis | reverse complement strand
CAGTAGGCCCTCAAGCCCCCAAGCCAATCTTGGATAAGCGCCCTCGTAGGCGGGCGACTATCTGGGGAGCATATGTTCCTACTCCTGCGCCCACTGCTAAGAAGGTGAAGAAGACTACATCCAAGGGTAGCAAACCGACGTGCTGCGCCAGCAATCTTCCCGCCTTTCGGGGGCGAAAACCCCTACCGTCAAGCAATTGGCAGCCACGGGAGTCGACTCCGGCTCCCAATCTGACTCGAGCTCCTCGCATAGCTCATCCTCGTTGGAGCCCGCTGTGCCTCAGCAGGGCTTGAAGTTGCAAGGAAGCTCTATTCCCCCGACCCTGAAGAGGAGCAGAGCACCTTCAACGCCCATGGAGTTCGAGCTGAGCTCCATGCCTATTGATGATGATTAAGAAAAAACGCCCTTCTTTCCTTGTTGTAGTTTTTGTGTGTTAGCTTGTTTGCTGAATGATCTTGTTTGCTGTCCTTGCCAGGGAATACGAGGAGGAAGAGGAGACCCTCATCCACCGGACCAAACGGCTCAGGGACGTGGAGCCGTCGAAGACTGTGGAGGGTGCAGGCTTGGCGGGGAGCAGCACGAACGATCCGACACCAAGCCCCCAGCCCAACCCCAGGCCTGAAAGCATAGGATTATGATGTAGGGCGGAACCCTATGTGGACGATCTTTCATGTTTGGAGTGGATCCTACGGGGAAACACGAAGAACGCGCGGAAAACACAAGGGAAAACACGGGGAGAAAACGAGAGAATCACTCAACCGACAAGTAATTGATCACACAAGGGCTAGATCACCGAACACATGAGGTAGCACAAGATTCAAAATCAATAAAGGGAAAGATACACCAGTAGCCGTTCTTCTCCGTGAGGAGGTCTTGATTGTCTTCCCTTGAAAGGGTCTTGAATCCGCTTGGGGGATCTTCTCCGAAGAGGTTGTGAGCTCCGAGGAGAAGTAACCAAGTGGATGAGCAAGGCTCTCACACAAAATATGAGCTAAACCAATGCTAACCCTAGCTAGGAGGTGGGAGAGACCTATTTATAGTCATAGTGCAAATGGAAGTCAAAGTGAAGGGGTACAAGGGCTCCAGCCCACGGGCGCGGTCACTTAGGTGTCGGACGTCCGGAGGGCGCCGGTCATCCGGAGCTTCGGGACGGTCCGGACATCCGGCAGGGCTCGGACGTCTGTAGATTCGGCTCTGTCGTGGATGTGTCGGACGTCCGGAGAGGGCTGGTCGTCCGAAGATTCGGTTCGGTTGCTTGTCGCCCGGTCGTCCGGTCCGCCTCGGACGTCCGTAGATTTGGCTCGGGTGGTCAGGTATCGGACGTCCGGACGTGGTCGGTCGTCCGACGCATGTAGCTTCCAAAGCATCTCTTCTTCTTCTCCATCACTCTTTGGGTCCTCGCCGTCTTGGCTCTTGTATGTAGCTGTACCGTGGCTCTCCTCCATGCACCTGATCACACACAGAGTTTCCGAATGAGGTAGTAGCCATGTCTCGTGAGTAGGAAGAGGGAGTTCGGAGAGGAGCGAGTTCACCTTATCTCCAATAGCCTTAGCTCGAGCTCGAGTCATGGGTCCAAGTGGTGTTGAGGAAGATGTAGAAGGCGTCCATGGGGATGAGCGAGGATGCTCCGCATCATCTCCCCTTGGGAGAGATCTGACCTCGGATCAAAAGCTTTATCTCCATGGTATGGTGCGAGGTCCTTGACATTGAAGATGTCGCTCACATCGTACTTGCTTCGTGGTAGGTCGATCTTGTAGGCGTTGTCGTTGTAGCATGCTAGCACCTTGAAAGGTCCATCGGCTCGAGGGAGAAGCTTGGACTTGCGTTCGTTGGGGAAGCGGTCCTTGCGAAGGTGTAGCCACACTAGATCATCAATGTTGAAGACCATGGGTTGCTTGTTGACGTTGAGCTTGGTCGCTAGTCGTTGTACTTGGCGCTCGATGGTGTGCCTTGTATCCTCATGCATCTTCTTGATGTATCTTGCCCGAGCACTTGCATCCATGTTGGTGCGCTCTTGTAGAGGAAGAGGTAGAATGTCCAATGGGGACAACGGGTGAAGGCATAGACGACCTCGAAGGGGGACTTGCCGGTAGTCGAATGTCTTGCACGGTTGTAGGCGTACTCGACGATGGGTAGACATGATTCCCACTCCTTGATGTTCTTCTTGATCAACATGCGAAGTAGAGTGGAGAGTGTCCGGTTCGTCACCTCTATTTGGCCGTCGGTTTGAGGATGGTATGCGGATGAGAACAAGAGCTTGATTCCGAGCTTCGCGCATAGGGTCTTCCAAAAGTTACTCAAGAACTTGACGTCACGATCGGAAACGATTGTCTTTGGTACTCCATGGAGTCGCAAGATTTCCCTACAAAAGATATTTGCAATGTGTGAAGCATCGTCTATCTTGTTGCAAGGAATGAAATGTGCCATCTTAGAAAATCTATCCACAACAACAAACACGGAATCCTTTCCATTTTGAGTTCGAGGCAAACCAAGTACAAAATCCATGCTAATGTCTTCCCAAGGTTGATAAGGAATTGGAAGAGGCATGTAAAGACCATGAGATTGAGCTTTAGACTTAGTTTTACGACATGTAGAGCATCGGGTGGTGAAGCGTGAGACGTCTCGAAACATCTTGGGCCAAAAGTAGTTCTTGGAGAGTGTGGCAAATGTCTTATCTCGTCCAAAATGTCCCATGAGTCCGCCTACATGAGCCTCTTGCAAAAGGAGCAAACGAAGAGAAGACTCGGGAATGCATAGTTTGTTAGCTTTCATAAGATAAGCATCCTTGATATAATATTGTTCCCAAGAAGTATGCGTCAAACACTTAGCATAAGGAATAGCAAAAGATGGATCATTAGCATACAAGTCTTTGATGTGCTCAAAACCAATAACATTCAACTCAAGTTTAGTGACAAGCGTTCATATGCGTGAAAGTGCATCCGCAACTACATTTTCCTTACCCTTAATGTACTTGATCACATAGGGGAAAGATTCAATAAATTCACTCCATTTGGCATGACGCTTGTTCAACTTAGTTTGACCTTTTAAGTACTTAAATGTTTCATGATCGGTATGTATGACAAACTCATGAGGTCTAAGATAATGTTCCCAAACATGTAGCACACATACTAAAGCATACAATTCTTTGTCATATATGGGATAGTTAAGGTGAGCACCTAAGAGTTTTTCACTAAAATATGCAATGGCTCGTTTTTCTTGCATCAAAACTCCGCCAATTCCGGTACCACTTGCATCACAATGAACCTCAAAAGTTTTGTCAAAATTGGGTACAGCAAGAATCGGAGCATGAGTAAGCAAAGACTTGAGCTCATCAAAAGCGGTTGATTGCAAAGTTCCCCAAACAAAGGGTGTATTCTTCTTACTCAAGGCATGCAAAGGAGCGGCAATTGTGCTAAAATCTTTCACAAAGCGACGATAAAAACCCGCAAGACCAAGAAAACATCGCACTTGTTGCAAATTGGTGGGTTGGGGCCAAGTTTTAATTGCTTCAATTTTAGATTCATCAACATGGACACCCTTTGAGGATACTACAAAACCCAAGAAAACCACTTTGTCAACTCCAAAAGTGCATTTTTCAAGTTTGCATAAAGGCTTTCCTTGCGAAGAGTTTGCAACACAGATTTTACATGATTGATGTGCTCTTTCATGGTTTTGCTAAACACAAGAATATCATCAAAGTAAACCACAACAAATACTCCAATATAAGGCGAAGCACATAGTGCATAAGGCGCACGAAAGTACCGGGAGCCTCCGATAGACCCATAGGCATCACTAACCACTCATATAAGCCAAATTTGGTTTTGAAAGCAGTTTTCCATTCATCACCCTCTTGAATGTGGATTTGATAATAGCCACTTTTAAGATCAATTTTTGAGAAAAAGTTGGCTCCACTAAGTTCATCAAGCATATCATCTAAGCGAGGAATGGGATTCCTATAGCGAACGGTAATAGCATTTATAGGTCTACAATCGGAACACAAGTGGAAACTTCCATCGGGCTTAGGCACAAGTATAACGGGAACGACACAAGGGCTTAGGCTTTCACGTACATGACCGTTGTCGATGAGTTGTTGTACTTGCCGTTGGATCTCCTTGGTTTCTTTGGGATTGACTCGGTATGGAGCTTTGTTTGGGAGAGGCGCTCCGGGGATGAGGTCGGTTCGATGCTCAATGCCTCGAAGAGGAGGCAGACCCAGAGGTAGCTCATCGAGGAAAACATCTTGGAATTCCTGCAAAAGAGATTGAAACACAAATGGTAGCTTGTGAGTGGTGTTAGTTGTTGGCTCTCCATACTTGCACACAAGAACAAAGTGCATCACACTCAATAGGTTCTCACACACTTCTCTCATCTCACTTTTGGTGGCAAATAGGATGAGGTTTTTCTCTCTAGGCGAAGAGGCGCTCAAGTTTGGCTTGTGGCTCTCACTCACTTTTTGGTGGATCACTTTCTCGCTCTTCTCTCCATGATGGGTGGCTTGCTTGTCGGCTATCACTTGACTAGGAGACATAGGTCGTAGCACATATTCCTTCCCTTTCATCTTGAAGCTATAGTGATTGGTGCGCCCATTGTGGATGACACCATGGTCGAATTGCCATGGTCGACCAAGAAGGAGGTGGCAAACGGTCATTGGGACCACATCACACTCCAAAGTGTCCTCGTATGCACCAATTTTGAAGGAGACTTGGACCGTATGCTCGACTCGTATAGTGCCGGAGTCACTTGGCCATTGAACCTTGTAGGGGTGCGGGTGCTTCCTCTTGACCAATTGAAGCTTGGAGCATAGTTCATCACTTGCCAAGTTGTGGCACCTACCTCCGTCGATGATGACCTTGACGAACCTTCCATTGATGCCGGCCTTTGTGTGGAAGATGTGGCATCGTAGGTCTTCTTCTTGTTGATGTTGAAGAGTCGAGACCTTGGAGACGACTAGAGCGGGGCTCGAATCCTCATCACAAAAGACTCGATCATCTTCATCCTCGTTCACTTGCCGGTGCATGGCCACTTGCTCAAGAGCTTCCATCTCCTCATCACTCATTGAGTCATAGGTGCCATCGTCGTTGAGCATCATGGTGCGCTTGTTTGTGCATTCATATGACTTGTGGCCTCGGCCGCCGCAAGTGAAACACTTGAAGGAGCTTGTCTTGATGGTCTCATCGGTCGGAGTCGATGATGAAGCACGCGGCGTGAAGTTGCTTGTAGTAGGAGGAGGACGACTTGAACTTGTCAAAGTTTTCTTGTAACTTGACTTGTCGTCGTTGCTTGTAGAAGGTTTGGTTGATGTAGATGTTGGAGGAGTTGTTGAAGGTTGGTTGTTGGAGAAGTCAGAGGTCTTGGACGAGTACTTGGCGTGCATTTGAAGTCATCTTGCACTTGACGTTCCGCCTTTGTAGCTTGATGCACGAGCTCAATGAGGTTGGAGTAGGGTTGGAAGTCGGCGATCTTCTTGATGGGATGATTGAGTCCATTCAAGAAACGTGCCATTGTTTGCTCATCATCTTCCTTTACATTGGCTCGAATCATGGCTATCTCCATTTCCTTGTAGTATTCTTCAACACTCTTTGTTCCTTGCTTGAGGAGTTGGAGTTTCTTGAAGAGGTCTCGGTTGTAGTAGGTGGGCACAAAACGTGCTCGCATGACATCCTTCATTTGAGCCCAAGTGGTGATTGGAGCTTCACCTCTTGCTTGTCGGCGCTCAAGTATTTGTTCCCACCATATGAGCACATAGTCTTGGAACTCAAGTGATGCCATAGCGATCTTCTTCTCTTCCTCATAGTTGTGCAAACGAAAAATTGTGTCGACCTTCAATGCCCATGAAAGGTACTCTTCGGGGTCATTGCTTCCATTGAACTTGGGCATGGTGAATTTTAGCTTTCCATAGTGTTGCTCTTCATTGTGTTGTTGGCGATGGGGATGATGACGCCCTTGACGTGGATGGCAATCATCTTCATGTTGCTCTTGGCATGGAGGAAGTCCATGATCAACTTGCTCTTGTGGAACTTGAGGTTGAGGTGGAGCTTGACGAGCTTGTGGAGGAACTTGTGGAGCTTGACGTTGCACACGCGGTTGGTAGTTCCTCTCTTGGATTTCTTCTCGAAGGGCTTCCTCTTGATTGCGCCATTCACGATTGCGGTTGGCGATAGCTCGACTTGATTCTTGAAGGGCACGTTGCGCCTGAAGAGCTTGCGCTCCTCGTTGTTGTTGTTGAAGACGTTGAGCCTGCGCGTCTTGTTCTTCTTGGTGTAGACGCGCTCGTTCTTCCTCTTGGCGCCGTAGTCGTTGTCGTTCTTGAGCTTGGGCAAAAGCGACTTGGTTTGATTGAGGACGAGGGACTTGCTCATCGACTTGCTCTTGTGAATGCTTGTCATGTAGCGGGTTGCGAGATGCATGACGGTCTTGACGCGCGGCTCGTCGAAGAGTGTTTGAGACGGTGTACTTGAGTCGTAGAAGGTGTCGTCATAGTGTCGACTCGAGCGGCTCCATCTTGAGGATGAAGAAGTGGAAGGATGCCGGTTCCTCATCAAGGCGCGGATCTCGTCCATTCTTGCATCATTATCTTTCTTGTGAGCGTCGAACTTGTTATCGAAGTAGTCTCTTGTACGTTGCTCGGAGAGTCGCAAGTCGGTGGCGAGGTTGTCGACGCGGTCGCTCATTGCTTGTTGCTCTTGCTGCAACGCTCGTTGTGCACCAAAGAGGTGGCTCTTGGTGACGTATGATGACATGTCGTCATCTTGCTCGAGGAAGAGTGGGTTGGTAGAAGTACTCGGCCTATCCAGCATTCCAAGCAAAATGTGAGTGGTAGAAGGAGAAGAACTTATACCAATGTACCTTGACCGATGTTGATGATGAATCAAGTTCACTCAAATGCGGACAATGAAATAGCACTTGGTACCAATCCTTGTCGGTTCTCACACCTATACAAGTAAAAGCTTATGGTGGAGCTTGGTTTGGAAGGTAGCACAAAATTTGATGCAATTGTAAGTGAGACTCAATAATGTTGGAAAAGGTTCACAAATTTGCAAATGCAACAAGTAGACCAAGAAAATAGGGTTACACGGAAACACACACGCAAATAGATAAATGGGATTGTGCAAACCAAAGTGAGCCAAAATGTGGAGTCCATGAAAATGCTCTTGTTGCACAATACTAGAGAGACGCTAGCACGATTGCACAATAGGCGGATACGGAACTTGTGCACAACCTACTAGGAAAAAATGCAACTATCTCTATCCCACGTATGCTATATGTATGGTATTTCGGTGCTATGATCCAAGATGATCCAATATGACAATTTTAATGTAGTATGATGCTATGGTTCTTGCTCATAAGCTCTTAGCTTAAAAGCTTGTGTGGCTCTTTCACTTTTGAGCTCTTTTTTCATGCAAAACTTCACGAACCAAGATAGCAATTGTATGCTATGACAACTTTGTGACACACAAGTGGATCCCAAGATATGCACCACGGTGGTATGGTATGTATGCTATGAAGTATGATCACTAATGTGCACAAGTCACGTTGCCGGCAATACTCAATGGCTAGTCTCGATGGGGAAGCTACGCAAAAGTAAGGCCATATGGGGTATCAATGCAATTGCAAGGAATGAAAACGATGTCGTCGAAGTTACCGTCCTTGGCGATGATGAGACCCTTGCGAAGATGAGCCGTGGTGATGATGAATTCGAACCGTACCTAGATAGCGGAAACACAATAGGACACGGGAACCACAACTCAAAATCTCAAAGACCAAAACGTGTCAAAATCATCAAAGGTGGTATTGGGGATGATGGTGGTGTATGTGGGTTTGGAAGCTGTGGTGGAAGGTGGGGTTGTGGTGGTGGCCAAACTGACCAATGTTCAGTTTCGTCAGAGTTACACGAACGTCCGGGTGGTCACGATCGTCCGATCGTCGGACGTCCGGCAGGGTCCGGTCGTCCGTAAATTCAGGCCGGGTTCGGTGTTCCGGTCGTCCGAGAGAGGTCGGACGTCCGGAGCTCAGGGGTCAACGCGGGATGAACATCACGATTTCGGGGAGGAAGAAGATGGTGAGGTCAAAATCGAGCGGATTGGAGGATGGAAAAGGGTGGGGAGGGTTGGGAAAGCTAGATCCACACGTAGCAACACAAATCCATGGACCAAATCCAATAAAATTTCAACTCACCAACAAATCACAAAAAAAAATTGGGGCTATTTTTGGTGGGGAATTTTCGGATTTAGGAAGAAAACAACAAAATGAAGCTAGAAAACACGGGGTAGGGGCTCCAAAAACGTGATCAACGTGGCTCATGATACCAAGATGATGTAGGGCGGAACACTATGTGGAAGATCTTTCACGTTTGGAGTGGATTCTACGGGGAAACACGAAGAACGCGCGGAAAACACAAGGGATAACACGGGGAGAAAACGAGAGAATCACTCAACCGACAAGTAGTTGATCACACAAGGGCTAGATCACCGAACACATGAGGTAGCACAAGATTCAAAATCAACAAAGGGAAAGATACACGAGTAGACGTTCTTCTCCGTGAGGAGGTCTTGATTGTCTTCCCTTGAAGGGGTCTTTAATCCGCTTGGGGGATCTTCTCCGAAGAGGTCGTGAGCTCCGAGGAGTAGTAACCAAGTGCATGAGCAAGGCTCTCACACAAAATATGAGCTAAACCAATGCTAACCCTAGCTAGGAGGTGGGAGAGACCTATTTATAGTCGTAGTGCAAATGGAAGTCAAAGTGAAGGGGTACAAGGGCTCCAGCCCGCGGGCGCGGTCACTCAAGTGTCGGACGTCCGGAGGGCGCCGGTCGTCCAGAGCTTCGGGACGGTTCAGACATTCGGCAGGGCTCGGACGTTTGTAGATTCGGCTCTGTCGTGGATGTGTCAGACGTCCGGAGAGGGCGGTCGTTCGTAGATTCGGTTCGGTTGCTTGTCGCCTGGTCGTCCGGTCTGCCTCGAACGTCCGTAGATTTGGCTTGGGTGGTCAGGTACCGGACGTCCGGACGTGGTTGGTCATCCGACGCCTGTAGCTTCCAAAGCATCTCTTCTTCTTCTCCATCACGCTTGGGGTCCTCGCCGTCTTGGCTCTTGTATGTAGTTGTACCGTGGCTCTCCTCCATGCACCTGATCACACACAGAGTTTCCGAATGAAGTTGTAGCCATGTCTCGTGAGTAGGAAGAGGGAGTTCGGAGAGGAGCGAGTTCACCTTATCTTCAATAGCCTTAGCTCGAGCTCGAGTCATGGGTCCAAGTGGTGTTGAGGAAGATGTAGGTGAGTCCATGGGGATGAGCGAGGGTTGCTCCGCATCAGATTAGCTCCTCCCACCAAATGTGATGGAGGAGAGCTCCCCACCTCCTCAACCAGAGGAGGGGAGGAGACCACTCAGGGCGAGTTCTTCCAGGAGGGGCCTATTATCGGATTCGGGGTTCTGAAGACCCTTGAGAGGTTCGAACTATGGGTTGCATGCGAAGAACTCGTCTTCCCCCAGTCTGCATGCTCAACGATACCACGACCTAGCTTGACGAAACCAAGGGACAAGAGACACAGCAGTTTTTCCTGGTTCGGGCCACCTTGCGGTGTAATACACTACTCCAGCTTTCTCGAAGGACTGAGGATGAACTAGTACAGTGGTAGAACAGCCTTAGGAGGTGATGTGTTCTTGGGCTCGATGAGCAGGTGAGTTGGTCAGGGTGGAATGGATCCGTCCCCCTCTATGGTGGTGGCTAAGTCCTATTTATAGTGGCCTTTGGTCCTCTGCCCAAATGTAGGCGAGAAGGGATCCCACAATGGCCAAATTCAAAGGGAGACAACTAGTACAAGTTATCCTGACAAAAGTAGTCTTCGCCTGCAAAAGCCTCTGGTGGTGATGATGCAGTGGGCTCCGCGATGACCTCCGTCCTGCCGGTCTTGGTCTTGTTGCACCGGAATGGCAACCTTTGCTTGATTCCTCGGGACTCCGCGCCTGCGCTTGCCTCCTTAGCACCAAAGAGGAATCTGGTACACTGCGGCCGCTGGCACCCGCCTGGCCTTGGTCGTCATGGCTCGCGTCATATGAACCTCGCGAGGTGCATCTTGCATAGGTATCTCCGCTCCTCGCGAGCCAGCCTAGGGAGGCCGCCCCCCAGGGAAGTCTTGATGTCGTCCGCCTCGTGATGCTTGGCCCCTTGCGAGGGTCTTGAGTTGTCGACGCTTGAAGTTGGGCCGTACCGGGCTGCTGGTTGAGCCACACTGTGGGCCGCAGGCAGGCAAGTCTGCGTACCCCCGGTCCCAGGATGCTGACAGTAGCCCCGAGGCCCAAGGCGCGCTCGAGCTTGGCTTTGACGTGAAGCCAAAGGCAAGTGCGGAGCGCCACAGGCCCCAACCGCCTGCGCCCTTGGTTGACACGTGGCGATTGATGGGATGTGGGCGCCCCCACTTCCTCGTGCAGCCTTGATATTCGCCGGGCTCGGCGGCCATTGGTGCCAATGCAGCTCCGCCTTCATTGATTGTTGCGCGCTCCCTTGGCTCATTCACCTTCCCGAGAAACAATGGCTCCCTTGCCGGATCTAACGCCAGCACCGGTCCTCCCCTGTCGCTATGGCACCGCGTTTGAAGAAGAAGAAGAAGAAGAAGAAGAAGGGGGAAAACCTATGCTTTGGTCGAATCTCCGCCAGCCTTCGAGCCCGCCCTCAAGCGGTCGACGGTGCTCAATCAAGAAGGGCTAGACAAGGTCCGCCCGGTGCTTGCCGCCAATTCCAATGAGTGGAAGGCGACGGTTGCTTGGCTTGCTTCCTGAGCCATGGTTGATATGGCAGACACTGAGATCCCCATCCATCTTCACGCCCTCTTGGCTAGCCTGATCCTCCCTTTCTCCGATTTTTTTAATGCCATACTGTGGCATTACCAAGTCCACGCGCTGCATCTGGATCCTCAATCCATCATTCTCCTTGCCGTCTCCGCCTTCGTTTGCGAGGCCATGGTGGGCATTGCCCCTTCCGTGGCCTTGTTTCGCCATTTCTTCTCGCTTCACCTGATCGACGCCTGCCAGTGTTTAGGGTGCGTGGCCTTTTAGGCTGTAGCGGCGATGGTCGGCTCGGGGATCGACTTCGAGCTCTCGTTAGTTGTAAGTGCATTCTGGAAGCGGTGGGTGTTCGTGGATGTCGGCGTGCTCTTTCTTCAACGGGCGCTGGCTGTACCCAGCTCCGGCTGGGGGCACGCGAAGCTCGTCGACCATCAGCTTGCCCACGTCTGGCGCCGGCTGGCCAAGTTGAAGAAGCTCGGGGTGACAGCGCCCATGGTGGTGAAGGAGTTTGTCCAGTGCCGCATTGCTCCGCTTCAGCGCCACTCCTGACAAATGTGGACCTTCGCTGGCAATGATACGTCCATTTTGCATCATGCTTTTATATCGATATTTATTGCATTATGGGCTGTTATTACACATTATGTCACAATACTTATGCCTATTCTCTCTTATTTTACAAGGTTTACATAAGGAGGGAGAATGCCCAAGAATTTGGAATTCTGGGCTGGAAAAGGAGCAAATATTAGAGACCTATTCTGCACAACTCCAAAAGTCCTGAAACTCCACGGAAGTTATTTTTGGAAATAATAAAAAATATTGAGCGGAAGAAATACCAGAGGGGGCCCACACCCTGGCCACGAGGGTGGGGGGCGCGCCCTACCCCCTTGGGCGCGCCCCTGCCTCGTGGGCCCCCTGTCGGCCCTCCGGTGCTCATCTTCTGCTATATAAAGTCTTCCGTCCGAAGAAAAATCATAAGCAAGCTTTCGGGACGAGACTTCGCCGCCACGAGGCGGAACCATGGCGGGACCAATCTAGGGCTCCGGCAGAGCTGTTCTGCCGGGGACACTTCCCTCCAGGAGGGGGAGATCATTGTTGGAGATATGCCCTAGAGGCAATCATGTATGATGATATTTCCTATGTGTTTATGAATAAAGATAGTCCTTGGACATTATCAATGATGTGTATCAGCAAGTACGTGACTTGTTTGTGGGACTATGCATTGTATGATGACTGTCCTAAAAGGTCCCTAGTCGAAAGGGCTGTGTGGACGCGCAGCCGACTAGACTAGCATATGACACGGTCGATGGCTTGGTCTCACTAGCCATGGAGCATTGGATGCTAACCGGATAATATGGACTTAAGGTCTGGTCGGATTCGGACGTAGTCGGATCCGAGTCGAGATAAGGTCTGAGTCGGACAGACCCAACTATGAGACGCTGCGATATGTCATCTGTGAGTCTCTAGTGCAACATACGTTCTATGTCCTAAGACCTGAGCTGACGCATGTACTCGGGATGGAGACAGACTTGCTTTGGGCCGACTAAACGCTACTCCGTGACTGGGTAGTTACAAAGGTAGGTTTCGGGTTTGTCCAGTCCCATGCTACGAGACATGGTCGAGCAAGATGGGATTTGCCCCTCCGATCAGGAGAGATATACTCTGGGCCCCTCGTGTGATCCGACCAGGATAAGCATGGCCATGCGACAAGGATTATGAGATAATCCAGTTTGTGGTCGCCATCACGAACGAGAAAGAGGTCGGGCTAGCACAAGGATGACAGTCTCGCCTTGAGCCCGACAACATATATCATGTGGCAAAGGGAACAGAAGTGTGACATGTTGTACAGGTTCGCCTAACCAGCTTCATAGTCTGCTTGGTGGTCGGCACGCCTTGCTAAAGGCCGCTACCAACCTTGCAGGTCGGAGGTGATCCGAACTGTGACCAAGCCGACTTGAACCTAAGGGGTCGCGCGCTTAAGGGAAGGAACCTACGAGGTCGGTTCGTAGGACACTGGTCGGATGTGATCCGAACTGGACTAGGAACGTAACCGACTAGACTTTGGGCTTTAGGGTCCGTGCGAGGCCCAAGTGCTGAGCCTGCGACGGACGCCTATATAAAGTGGATGTGCGACACACTCAGGCGGTTGATCGCTTCGGCGCTGCGACTAGGGTCTGCATGTGTTGCGAATAGCCACCTCCACTCGCCGCCGACTGTGTGATCGGACCTAGCAGTCCGCCGCACGGTGTTCCTCCTGCATGCGCGGATACCGTTAGAGGCGGTGCACTTGCGCCGCTCCGGCGAACTCGTACGTGGGATCGAACGACCGGCTGTTCGAGGGAGATCAGAACGAGGAGGAGACGATCCACGCGAACACGCTGCCCCAACTCTTCTTCCGCTGCACAGCACTGCGCGTCTAGTGGTAACGAACTGTGATCCATCTCCCGTAGCATGTTCCTGGATGTTCTGCGCGTAGGAAAATTTTAATTTGCAGTCTACGCACCCTACCATAGAACCCAACAATCATCACCATCTTCATCACCAACGCTCCTCTCATCGGGAGGGGGCCAATCTCCATCAACATCTTCACTAGCACCATCTCCTCTCAAACCCTAGTTCATCTCTTGTATCCAATTCTTGTCTCTAAGTATGGGATTGGTACCTGTAGGTTGCTAGTAGTGTTGATTACTCCTTGTAGTTGATACTAGTTGGTTTATTTGGTGTAAGATCATATGTTCAGATCTTATATGCATATTAATACTCCTCTGATTATGAACATGAATATGCTTTGTGAGTAGTTATGTTTGTTCCTGAGGACATGGGAGAAGTCTTGCTATTAGTAGTCATGTGAATTTGGTATTCGTTCGATATTTTGATGAGATGTATGTTGTCTCTCCTCTAGTGGTGTTATGTGAACGTCGACTACATGACACTTCACCATTATTTGGGCCTAGAGGAAGGCATTGCGAAGTAATAAGTAGATGATGGGTTGCTAGAGTGATGTAAGCTTAAACCCTAGTTTATGCGTTGCTTCGTAAGGGGCTGATTTGGATCCATATGTTTCATGCTATGGTTAGATTTACCATAATACTTTTGTTGTAGTTGCGGATGCTTGCAATAGAGGTTAATCATAAGTGGGATGCTTGTTCAAGTAAGTACAACACCCAAGCACCAGTCCACCCACATATCAAATTATCAAAGTACCGAACGCGAATCTTATGAACGTGATGAAAACTAGCTTGACGATAATTCCCATGTGTCCTCGGGAGCGCTTTTCTCTATATAAGAGTTTGTCCAGGCTTGTCCTTTGCTACAAAAAGGATTGGGCAACCTTGCTGCACTTTATTTACTTTTGTTACTTGTTTCTCGTTACAAATTATCTATCATAAAACTATCTGTTACCTATAATTTCAGTGCTTGCAGAGAATACCTTGCTGAAAACCGCTTCATTTCCTTCTGCTCCTCGTTGGGTTCGACACTCTTACTTATCGAAAGGACTACGATAGATCCCCTATACTTGAGGGTCATCAAGACTCTTTTCTCGTGCCGGTGCCGGGGAGTGAAGCGTCTTTGGTAGGTGGAATTTGGTAAGGAAAAATTTATATAGTGTGCTGAAATTTACTGTCACTTGTTACCATGGAAAGTAATCCTTTGAGGGGCTTGTTTGGGGTCTCTTCACCCCGACCAGTAGAGCAAAGAGTTGCTCCTCAACCTACTGAACCTACTGAAAATGAAAATGTCTACTTTGAAATTCCTTCGGGTATGTTAGAAAAACTGCTAGCTAATCCTTTTGCAGGAGATGGAACAATGCATCCTGATGATCACCTAACATATGTGGATGACGTTTTTGGATTATTTAGGCTTGCAGGTGTGCCCGATGATGTTATTAAGAAGAAGGTCTTCCCTTTATCTTTGGAGGGAGATGCATTGACATGGTATAGGCTATGTGATGAAATGGGATCATGGAACTACAAACAATTGAAATTGGAATTTCATCAAAAGTTTTATCCTATGCATCTTGTTCATCGTGATCGCAATTATATATATAATTTTTGGCCTCGCGAAGGAGAAAGCATCGCTCAGGCCTGGGGGAGGCTTAAATCAATGTTATATTCATGCCCCAACCATGAGCTCCCAAGCGAAATAATTATTCAAAGTTTTTATGCTCGGCTTTCTGATAACAATCGCACCATGCTCGATACTTCTTGTGTTGGCTCTTTCATGATGAAGACTATTGAATTCAAATGGGATTTACTGGAAAGAATTAAACGCAACTCTGAAGATTGGGATCTCGACGAAGGTTAGGAGTTAGGTATGACACCTAAGTTTGATTGTGTTAAATCTTTTATGGATACCGATGTTTTCCGTAAATTTAGCACTAAATATGGACTTGACACTGAGATAGTAGCTTCTTTCTGCGAATCTTTTGCTGCTCATGTTGATCTCCCTAAGAAGAAGTGGTTTATATATCATCCTCCAATAGAAGTAAAAGTAGTTGCACCTATTAAAGTTGAAGAAAAGATTATCACTTATAATGATCCTATTGTTCCTACTGCTTATGTTGAGAAACCACATTTTCCTGTTAGGATAAAAGATCATGCTAAAGCTTCAACTGTGGTTCGTAAAAGCAATATTAGAACCTATACACCTCCTGAGCAAGTTAAAGTTGAACCTAATATTGCTATTGTTGTCGGAGTAATGGGCCACGGGTAGGCTAACCCGAAGCCCAGAACCTTTCAAGACATCGGGGCTGACTGCGCCCCTCAAGACGCCAAGATGAAGAGCCGTCTTCTGGAGGCCGGCTGGAGGAACAGCCGGCTGCCCATAAACGGCCGAGTCCTGGAGGCGAGGTCAAGACAAGCCGACTCCTATCTGGCGGCTTCTAGAGAAGCCGGCCCCGAGGAGTCGGCCCGCGACAACAACAAAGCCCATGCCATCATCAGAGGGGACGGGACGGGGAATGACTACAGTGTAGCCCATCCCCTCCCCCTTTCCAGGCAAGCGTGGCCACAGTGCACCGTACCGGCGGAGATCTCTGCCCGGCGCAGCACTGTTGCCACACCATCACTAACATCATCACAAGAAGGCGGAGTCCTGTTCCCACGACGGCCTGTCGGTACGGCCCAAGGACGGCGGGCCCCACCAGTCAGCGAGAGTCCGGAAGACGGCAAGAGCCCTACCAGTCGGACCCGATGGAAGTCGGCCCCTAGGAGTCGGCCATCCCCTTCCTCAGGACCCACACGTCATTAACCAGACGAGACACGGAGTGGCTACATTAATCGCCTGCCAGGCGGCGGAGCTGTAGCCACGACCCCCTGACCAAGCATGCGTCATTAGAGACACGGCTAGAGTGATCAGCAGCCGACAAGACCCGAGAGCGGCGGGGACGGCCTGTCGGCCCCGTACCCAACCAGTCGGCGGGGCCCACCAGGCGGCGGGCCCCAGCAGTCGGCGGAGAAGCCAGCGGCCGAAGAGACTGACGGCCGGGCCCAATACCCGGCCGGATTACCATTGTACCCCTAGGGAGTAGGCTTATATAAACCCCCCAGGGCACCCATGCAAAGGGTTCGCAACTTGTTAGAACTAGACCAGATCATAGAGGAAGGAGAGAGCTAGCCTTGCCTTCTCCTACCTCTAGCATACAGCTCAAGGAGCACCTTTGTATTCACTTGTGCCTTAGTGATCATGCGGAGACCCCGCAGAGCAGGACTAGGGGTGTTATCTCCTAGGAGAGCCCCGAACCTGGGTAAAGTTCGCCGGCGTTCGTGTCTACACCTCATCCCGCTTCCAGGCACCGGCGACGTTCTACTCGCTCCCACCATGATAAGCCATCCATTGGCATATGTCGCACCCAACCCCCAACATTTGGCGCCCACCGTGGGGCGAGGTGCACCGTCGTCCGGAGACCTGTTCTGGACGGGAACCCTTTTCCTCCCTGGCGAGCGCAGCCAGCCCGGCACGCCAGAAGGAGTCTGCGCCGACGCGCTGCATGGCGCGGAAGTCGCCTACGCGGCAAGTTGCCTCGCTGATCTCATTGGCGAGGTTCACCTCTCCGGCGAGCCCGCGTCCGACGCGGGCACAGACGGCCCCGAGAGCCACATCGCGGGCCTCCTCGATCAACTTCACGTCACCAGCGAGCCACCTGTGGACCTGGAGTCTGTAGGCTCCACCGACCCGATGTTGGTTGACTCCGACACTGCGTCGCTTGACGCGTTCCCCACCAACGTGGTGGTCTAGGATGAGCCGCTCCCTCGCGCGGAGAGCGGCGGAAGCACCATCGCGGAGGTGCTTGTCATCAGTCACGGCGAGCACTCCGGCGGAGGTGCTCGCGATCCGCTTGACGCGGCACTACAAGACCTGACGGCGCCCATCCCAGAAGACGCCGACGCCGAGACGCTGGAAGCACGCTGCATCCAGCTCGTCGAGGGCACCAAGAGGCTAGCCAGCATGAGACGTCTGTCAGAAGCCTATCAGCGCGAGATGGACCGCGCTGTGGGCGGCACGCCGGCTCCAGCTGGGCCCATCCGCCTTGGCACGGTCCAGCAGCGCAGCGTGGCCATCGCCAACCTGTTCGGGGCAGATCGCCCCGTCTACGCCACGGCTGCGGAGAACATCCGAGCTGCCCAGGCGGCAACAGAAGAGCTGGACAAATTCGAGGCAAAGAACATCGCCAGATGGCGGAGCGCGTCCAGCGGCTCCTCGACGCGGCTGCCAAGCAGCACGAGGCCGGCTGCCGCACCGAGGCGCCAAACCGGTAAAACGACAATCTGCCTCCCCGCCGAGATCAAGGCACGACATCTCGGATGCCGACTAGTGGCGTCCGCGGAAGAAGAGACAAGGAGCCGGCTGCCAGCCGCAGTCGGACTCGTGTCACCGTAGAGCGCGACCAAGACGGCCGCCCGAGAGCAGTGGAACGGCAGGATGACTGTCCGCCTCCTCCCCCTCACAGGGAAAGGCGCGTCTCCCCGCCGCCTGTTGATCACCCGACACTCCGCGACCGCCTTGGCCGCCGAGAGGGAGTCGGAGAGAACGATGCCCGCCACCGGATCGACCGTCTCTATCGGTCCCTAGCCTAGAAGAAGAAGATGAGTTGGGTCCGCCGTGTTTCGGCCCCCACATTCAATACGAGCCCTTCCCCAAAGGGTTCACGCTCCCAAGAGACACGCCGAAAAACACTGGCTCCGTGAAGCCGGAGGACTGGCTGGTCGACTACTCCACAGCCGTCAGCATAGCAAACGGCAACAAGCGTGTTGCTGTGAAATACGTTCAGCTCATGCTCCAAGGCACGACCCGGACATGGCTGAATAGTCTGAAGCTTCGCAGCATCAACAGCTGGGCCGACTTCACCGACGCCTTCGTCTGCAACTTCACTAGCACGTACAAGCGGCCGCCCAAGCCCCGTCAGCTCTCCTTGTGCGTGCAAGGCCCCAACGAGTCGACTCGCGACTACCTCACGCGCTGGGATGAGCTCCGCAACTCTTGCGAAGGCGTGCACGAGGTGCAGGTCATCGAGTACTTCACCGCCGGGTGCCGAGAAGGCACCCTCCTCAAGTACCGACTCCTCTGCGACGAGCCGGCGACCCTCGATGAGCTGCTGATCATAGCAGACAAATATGCCACGGCCGACTCCTCCATGAAGGTAGAAATCCAAGTTGACGCGTCTGGCAAGGTGGCCCCTCAGGCTCCTCGAACCCCGACTGACGACACCAGTCGGCGTCAACAGCAAAACGACCACAAGCGCAAGGTCACGCAGCCGGCTTCCACCAGCCGGCAGGTGGCGACAGTCGAAGACCAGCAGCCGGAAGGGCAGCCTCCGTCCAAACGCCAGAAGGGTGGCAAGCCCAATTGGCTGCCGACTTTTTCATATGAGCACACTCTGGATGCACCCTGCAAATTCCATAGTGGTGCGAAGCCGTCCAACCACACCACTCAGAACTGCCATTGGCTCACCAGGATCGCCAAGGGAGACGGCCTCTTGCCTCCACCGCCTGCTGGGCAGGCGCCTCCTCCTCCGCCCCAGCAGCCAGCGGTCAGACCAGTCGGAGCCATACAAGACGAGTACCCAGAAGAGCACGAAGCCTATGTCGTGTTCACCAGCGTGGCCGATGACCGACGCAGCAGGCGGCTGTAGCAACAAGAAGGGAATGAGGTAGCGTCAGAGACCCAAGAGTTCATGCATTGGTCTGAGAAGCCCATCAGCTGTAGCAGAGCCGACCACCCGGAGGTGATGCCCAATCCCGGCTCCTATGCCCTGGTTTTGGATGCCACCTTTGCCACAAATAGGCGAGCTACTCGCTTCTCCCGAGTTCTGATAGATGGCGGCAGCAGCATCAACATCCTGTACAAAGATACCATGGAGAAGTTAGGAATCAAACAAAGGCAGCTTCAGTCCAGCTGGATCAGTATTCCATGGCATAGTTCCCGGCCTTTCCCTGCTCACCAACTGCAAGATCCAGATAGACGTCCTCTTTGGAGACAAGGATCACTTTCATGAGAGCCAGTTTGGTTTGAGGTGGTGGACCTTGAGAGCCCATACCATGCACTACTTGGCCGGCCTGCTCTGGCCAAGTTCATGGCGGTCCCCCACTATGCCTACCTCAAGATGAAGATGCCAAGTTCCAAGGGAATTCTGACCATAGCCGGCGACTACAAGAAGTCATCCGCCTGTGCAGCTGAGAGCAGTCGGTTGGCCGAGTCCCTCGTGATCACAGCTGAGAAGCGGCTCCTTGATCAGGTTGTGGCGATGGCAGGCAAGCAGCCAGAGACGTCGCCCGATCCCAAGGAGTCAGAAGCTGAAGGCTCGTTCAAGCCGGCCAAAGAGACAAAGAAGATACCCTTGGACCCAGAGCACCCGGAGAGGTATGCTGTCGTAGGTGCAAACCTTGACAGCAAATAGGAAGGCGAGCTTGTCGATTTCCTCCGTGAGAATCGGGACATCTTTGCATGGTCCCCCAAAGACATGCCGGGTGTTCCGACGGATTTCGCCGAGCACAAGTTACATGTCCGGTCTGATGCCAAGCCAGTCTGGCAGCCCTTGCGCCGCCTGATAGAAGAGAAGAGAAGAGTTGTTGGGGAAGAGATAGCCCGGCTGCTGGCAGCCGGCTTCATCATGGAAGTGTTCTTTCCCGAGTGGCTGGCCAACTCAGTCCTTGTGCTAAAGAAAAACAAGAAGTGGCGCATGTGTATTGATTACACTAGCCTCAACAAAGCATGCCCCAAGGACCTGTTTGCTTTGCCGAGAATCGACCAAGTGATAGACTCCACAGCCGGATGCGAGCTGATGAGTTTCTTGGATGCATATTCAGGATATCACCAGATCAAGCTCAACCCGCCGACAGATCAAGACCGCCTTCATCACACCAATTGGAGCCTTCTGCTACTTGACCATGACGTTCGGCTTGAGGAATGCCGGCGCCATGTTTCAACGTTGCATGCAGAAGTGCCTTCTCAAGCAACTCGGCAGAAACGCCCATGTTTACATGGACGATGTGGTGGTGAAGACGGAGAAGCGTGGAACGCTGCTAGAAGACCTCAAGGAGACCTTTGAGAACTTGCACCGATTTCAAATCAAGCTCAACCCAGAGAAATGCGTCTTCGGAGTACCAGCCGGTAAGCTTCTTGGATTCCTGGTCTGAGAACGCGGCATAGAGTGCAACCCTATGAAGATCAAGGCCATCGAGAGGATGGAAGTACCCACCCGACTGCTGGATATGCAGAAGTTCACTGGCTGTTTGGCATCCATCAGCCGTTTCATCAGTCGGCTGGGAGAGACGGCTCTTCCCCTGTACCAGCTCATGAAGAAAACCACTTTTTTCGAGTGGAATGACAAGGCGGACGAAGCTTTTCTTCATCTCAAAAAGATGTTGACTACTCCACCTGTCCTGTCGGCTCCGACTCCTAAGGAGCCCATGCTCCTCTACATCGCCGCCACCAGTCGAGTGGTCAGCACAGTCATCGTGGTAGAGCGCAAGGAGGAAGGCAAGGCACTACCAGTCCAGAGACCGGTGTATTATTTGAGTGAAGTGTTGTCGGCCTCCAAGCAAAACTACCCCCACTACCAGAAGATGTGCTACGGCGTGCACTTTGCCACCAAGAAATTGAAGCCGTATTTTCAAGAGCACCCAATCACTGTGGTCTGCACAGCTCCACTGGCCGAGATCATTGGAAGCCGAGATGCTTCGGGCCGAGTGGCCAAATGGGCCATAGATTTGGCCCCCTACACCATCTACTACCAGCCTCGCACCGCCATCAAGTCACAAGCGCTGGCCGACTTCCTCGTCGACTGGGCCGAGACCCAGTACCTGCCGCCAGCGCCCGACTCCACCCATTGGCGGATGCATTTTGATGGTTCCAAGATGCGCACCGGTTTGGGAGCCGGCATCGTCCTCACCTCTCCCAAAGGCGACAAGCTCAAATATGTGCTGCAAATCCATTTTGCCGCCTCCAACAACGTCACTGAATACGAGGCACTCGTTCACGGGCTCCGGCTTGCTAAAGAGCTCAACATTCGCCAGATCCTGTGCTATGGTGACTCTGACTTGGTGGTCCAGCAGTCGTCAGGCGACTGGGACGCCAAACATGCAAACATGGCGAGCTACTGCTTCCTTGTACAGCAACTCAGTGGATATTTTGAAGGGTGTGAGTTTCTCCATGTGCCAAGAAACGACAACGAGCAAGCAAATGCCTTGGCACGAATCGGCTCCACCCGTCAAGCAATACCGACCGGCGTCGCCCTTCAACGCCTCCTCAAACCGTCTGTCAAGCCATCGCCAGAATCAGATTTTATCTTTGTGCCGGCTCCTCCTGAAGCAGTCGGATCCGACTTAAGAGCTCCAATGCCGGCACAAGAATTTCCGGGCAGTAGCACAGGGTCATGGCAGCCGCACCGCCCGGGACTTCAGAACCCGACCCGGGGACTGCAGCGGCCAGCTCGGAGATTTCAGAGCCCGGCCTGGGGACTACACCAATCGGCCCGGGGACTTCATCGACCCAGCAAGCGGCTGCCGACTCCAACCCACCGCCTCCCGGCCTAACCGCCCTCGTCCAAGTTGCAGTCCTGACAGTCGAAAAAATCGCAGCACCTTCATGGGCCCAGCCCATCCTTAATTTCCTAGTGAACAAAGAGTTGCCGACTGATGAGATCTCGGCCCGGCAAGTGCAACACCGGGCAGCAGCATACACCATAATCAACAGAGAGCTTGTGAGACGCAGTGTCGCTGGTGTCTACCAGCGCTGCGTGGAGCCGGAGCAAGGCCAAGCAATTCTCAAAGACATCCATCAAGGCGAATGTGGCCACCATGCGGCTTCAAGAGCACTTGTCACCAAAGCTTTCCGCCATGGTTTTTTCTGGCCGACTGCTCTAGAAGACGCCAAGGACTTGGTCCAAAAATGCAAGGGGTGCCAGAAGTTCTATTCCAAGCCACATCAACCGACTTCTGCACTCAAGACTATTCCCATTGCCTGGCCATTTGCTGTCTGGGGCCTGGACATGGTGGGACCATTCAAGACGGCACGAGGCGGCATGACTCACTTGCTTGTCGCAGTCGACAAGTTCACCAAGTGGATAGAAGCAAAACCAATCAAGAAGCTGAATGGTCCAACAACTATGACTTTCATCTCCGACATCACCATCCGGTATGGCATACCGCACAGCATCATCACCGACAATGGCACAAACTTTGCCAAAGGCGCCCTGGCCCGTTTCTGCGCGATGCAGGGCATCCGACTGGACCTAGCATCCGTTGCCCATCCGCAGTCAAACGGCCAGGTTGAGCGAACAAATGGCCTCATCTTGTCCGGCATCAAGCCTCGACTGGTCGAGCCTCTGGAACGTTCGGCCGGCTGCTGGCTCGACGAACTACCAGCCGTCCTCTAGAGCATGCGCACAACTCCAAACAAGTCAACCGGCTTCACGCCTTTCTTCCTCGTCTACGGTGCCGAAGCCATCATCCCAACGGACATAGAATTCGACTCCCCTCGAGTCACCATTACACTGAAGAGGAGGTAGAAGAAGCACGTCAAGACGGCGTCGATCTGCTGGAAGAGGGCCGGCTATTGGCACTCAGCCGGTCCAGCATCTACCAGCAGAGCCTGCGCCAATACTACAACCGGAAGGTCAAACCGAGATCTTTCCAAGAAGGAGACCTTGTGCTCCGGCTGATCCAAATGAACAACGACCAAAGACAAGCTCTCGCCTTTGGGAAGGCCCCTTGATCATCGGCAAAGTGTTGGGCAACGACTCCTACTACTGATCGACGCCGTAAGCCTCGAAGGCCAAGAGAAGAGGGACGACTCCGGCAAGGAGACGGAGCGGCCATGGAATGCAAATCTCCTCTGAAGATTATACAGTTAATGCAGTATGGACCACACTACCTTTTGTGTTAAAGTACGAAGACTCCGGGTCCCCCGCGAAGAGCTCGGGGACTGCCCTTCTTTATCTATATGATAAGAATTATGCCTATGAGTATGTTATTTTTTGTTATGCCGCTTGGCACCGGGTTCGACTAGTCGGCCCGGGGACTTGCCGCCTGGAACTATGAAATGCTTCCTGCAGCCGGACAAGTAATGTGTGGCACTTAAGCCGTCTCCTGCCAGAAGCCGCAGCTCGCAGAGCGACTGTCTGGTGGGCAGGAGCAAGGTAGAAAGGGTGCCCACATGAAAAAGGGCTAAGGACTCAAAGCATGTGCATAGTTTAAGCCGGCTTCCAGCCTTTTACGACCGACTGTTGAGCAGCCGGCCCGCCGTTTTCTACTCAAGTGCTAAAGAACTCTAAACGGCTAAGTACTTGCCTTCCCAAAAGTAGCTAAGTACTTGAACCAAAGAATCATCACAGAGCGGCTGTTTGGCTGGCAAGACGGCAACCAAGGGAAGGTGGCAAAGGAAAAAGCCAAAGAGCAATAAGCAAGAAAAGATAGAACTCGGAAAAATATTTACATAGCAAAGGCCCTTGGCCGATCTTCAACAAAGTTCAAGATACACCCCATGGGTGGAATTGTGCAAAATTAACAATTTCATCGAGACTGATAGACAGGTGAAGTAATAGATAAAATGGCAGCCTAGGAAGCAGCAGAAGGGTTCGGAGGATCGGAGGAGTCGGCGGTGCCAGTTGCCGGAGCGGACAGCTGGTCGGTCTCTGCTTGATCGCCTCCGGCTGCAGCTGGCTCGATCGGGCGTGGCTTGTTGCTGGAGGCGCGGTCGAGCTGAGGCTGGCCGTCCGCTCCGACCTCTGGCGCCTCCTCTTCGTCTTCCTCTTCTGCCTCGCCTTCTTCCTCGCCGCTGGAGTCGATCACCTCCGCCGAGTCCTCGCCGTCTTCCGAGTTCAGCCCGAACCATTCCGGCGGCGCCTCAGCGCCATTCTCAGCCCGCTCCGGGATGAAGATGCTGGTGTCGGTGTACCTCGGTGATCGACGTCGCGCGCTTGACGAGATCATCTTCCACGACCGCCAACTCCTCCTGAGCTTCTAGTCGGAACGTGGCTAGCTGGGCTAGACTCAGCCCAGGGTACCACGCCTTGACGAACTCCAAGGCCCGGCGCGCTCCAGCCCAGGCCGAAGAGCCCTTCCAGGCCTCAAGACGGCCGGCCGCTACCTCCAGCCAGTCGGCAGTCCGACTGGGAGTGCGCGGTGCCGGCATGTCCGGCCACAGGGCGGCAATCGCCTGGGCGCCGACACGCTGAAGCCGGCGCAGCATCCGGTGAGCCGGCCGAAGACGGGCCTCGATGCTCAGGATCTGCTCACTAAGGGTTCGGGGGGCGTCGGCGGCGATCTCCGCGCCGTCCGCCCTCCGCCCTTCGCGGTCAGCTTCGATGTCCTGGTTGGCGGCGTCCGAGTGGCCAGGGAAGAAGTCTACCAAGACAGAAAGCGAAGAACAAAATTAAAGACTAGAAGCCGGCAGCTCAAAGAAGGAAAAATGAGGGAGGCTCACCATCGACTATATCCTCGATCTCGTGGAAGCCGGAAGTCAGCATCGCCTCCTTGTCAGTCCAGGAGGAGCGTTCGCTCGCGAACTCAGCAAGGAGGCCGGTCTCCTTGTCCTCTGCCTCCTTCTGGGCCTTCTTGAGGAGCTCCTTCTGTTTTGCCAGTTGCGTGACCAGTCGGTCGCGCTCTTCAGCCAGCTTGCTACACTCCTCCTCCTTGGCGCGTAGCGCGGTGTTGGCTTCGCCCAGCTGCTGCTGCAAGGTGGCGTTGGCCTCTGCGGAAGAAAGAAGAAAACAAGGTGTTAGTTGCCAACAAAGAAGAACAGTCACCAGGGAGATCCGGCCCGACTGCTCAGCAGTCGGCCCGAATCTCGGGGACTACAGCCCGCGGGTGCGCCAGCGCGCCCCCGCGAAAAAAGGAGTCATCAACAGAAAGAAGAATAGTGGCCGGGGAGATCCGGCCCGACTGCTCAGCAGTCGGCCCGAATCTCGGGGACTACAGCCTGCGGGTGCGCCAGCGCGCCCCCGCAGAGAAAGAAGAGGACTTACTCCGGCGCGGTAGAAGAGCTCGCGCCCGGCTGGTGGCGCGAGGCGACTTCCCCCGCGTCGTCGTCAGGCCAGTCCTCGAGGCTGGCTCCGAGCCTCGAGCCGCCTGCTTCACCGCCTCCTCCCTTGGCATCGTCCTGCAAGGCCGCCGCCCCCAAGTCGGGGTCGTCGACGTCGCTCTCCGCCCGGTCGGGGAGGAATTCGCGGTCCGGCCCTGCGGTGTCAGCTGCTGGCTGGAGGAGGGGCTCTGTTCAAAGGCCGATTGGTCAGACTGGACAAGACGGACTCGGCAACAAAGAGACAGAGAAAACAGAAAAGACAACTCACCATGGGCGGAGGTTGGGCGCGTGAATACGGCTTCTTGCCAAACCGCCACTCTTCCGTGAGCTCGCAGTTCGCAAGATAGTTCACCATGTAGGCTACCTCTGCGTGAGGCATCTCCTTGGTGCACAGCCGACTCGGGTCCCGATGTCCGCTCATCTGGCAGATCATGTGAGGGCGGCCCTGGAGCAGGAGCACTCGGCGCGCCACGAAGGCGGCCAGCAAATCAGGCCCTCTGACTGCGTCAGCACTCGGAGTCGCGCGATGGCAGCGGCTCCAGCAGGCGTCAACGTCCTGGCCGAGTACGACCAGTTGGGCTGCCTTCCAGCTAGCCGGCCGGCTGCGTAAGCCGGCAAGTTGACCCAGTCGCCCTCTGCGAAGACGCTCTTCACGTAGAAGTACGACCGCTGCCACATCTTCACCGACTTTATCAGCGTGATGGAGGGAAACGGATTGTTGGCCCCCGACCTCCGCACCGTGATGAACGCGCCGCACTGGGCCAGCACGCCTGCGACGTGGGTGCCGAGCTTGGAATAGAAGAACTCCCCACATAGCTTGATGGTGGGGAGGACGCCGAGGAAGCCTTCGCACAAGGTGACGAAGGCAGACAGCAGCACCACCGTGTTCGGGGTGAGGTGGTGCGGCTGGAGTCCGTAGAATTCGAGGAAGTACCAGAGGAAGCCGCTCGCCGGCAAGCCAAGGCCGCGCGCAAAGGCGAAAGAAGACGACCCGCTCGCCCTCCTCTGGCGCCGACGAGATTTCCCTCCTCGGCGCGAGGCGGACCCGCACGAAGTCCTTGCCGGGCAGCCGACGCGTCTTGCGGAGGAAATCGACGTGGTAGTCGTGAACTTCAGAGCCGTCCCATGCCCCGGAGCGCACCGCGGGGGGCGTGACGGTGGAAGAAGAGATCATCGGGAACGAATCACCGCGACACTCAGCGTAGCTTGGGGCGCAGTGGCGAGAGGAAGAAGAAAGAGGAAGCAGTGAGGAGGAGGGGCGCGCGTGCTCTGCCGTTCCCCCTACTCCACCTACTTATAGGCCCATGGGCTGCAAAGCCGAGGGGACGGTCGTGGGATTTACTGCGCCCACTACCCCACGTCCCCACGTTTATCGTGCAAGTTACTGCGCGCAGTAACTCTGCGGGAACCTCAACCGCCCACCTCGGCCGCAGCGAATCCGCTCGCGTGCCGAGGCGTGGTAGTGGCGGGCCCCGCTGGTAGGCGTGTCCCGTCGCGCGCGTGGGTGGGCAGATTGGCCCGGCCGCTCTTCGCCACATGACAGGCCCGAAAGGGAGGCGGCCTGGAAGCTTAGCTTGCACGCCACTTGGATCCCGCCGAGGCGTTTGAAAATTTTGGACAAGTCAAATTGGGCGAGTCTGACTCCTACCAGTCGGCCTAGCAGAAGACGGACGAGGCTCTACCTCAAGCACTGGCAGAAGGAAACTGCTGAGGCTCCTCAGTCGATCGCCCGCGGCACCTCACCAGCTTCGGGGACTACTGTCGGAGTAATGGGCCACGGGTAGGCTAACCCGAAGCACAGAACCTTTCAAGACATCGAGGCTGACTGCGCCCCTCAAGACGCCAAGATGAAGAGCCATCTTCTGGAGGCCGGCTGGAGGAACAGCCGGCTACCCATAAACGGTTGAGTCCTGGAGGCGAGGTCAAGACAAGCCGACTCCTATCTGGCGGCTTCTAGAGAAGTCGGCCCCGAGGAGTCGGCCCGCGACAACAACAAAGCCCATGCCCTCATCAGAGGGGACGGGAAGGGCTACAGTGTAGCCCATCCCCTCCCCCTTTCCAGGCAAGCATGGCCACAGCAGTAATCGCATCGGGCGGAGATCTCCGCCCGGCGCAGCACTGTTGCCACGCCATCCCTGACATCATCACAAGAAGGCGGAGTCCTGTTCCCACGACGGCTTGTCGATACGGCCCAAGGACGGCGGGCCCCACCAGTCAGCGAGAGTCCGGAAGATGGCAAGAGCCCTACCAGTCAGACCCGATGGAGGCCGGCCCCTAGGAGTCGGCCAGCCCCTTCCTCGGGACCCACGCGCCATTAACCAGACGAGACACGGAGTGGCTACAGTAATCGCCCGCCAGGCGGCGGAGCTGTAGCGACGACCCCCCTGACCAAGCCGGCATCATTAGAGACACGGCTACAGTGATCAGCAGCCGACAAGACCCGAGAGCGATGGGGACGGCCTGTCGTCCCCATACCCAACCAGGCGGCGGGCCCCAGTAGTCGGCCGAGAAGTCGGCGTCCAAAGAGACTGACGGCCGGGCCCAATGCCCAGCCAGATTACCATTGTACCCCTAGGGAGTAGGCTTATATAAACCCCCAGGGCACCCATGCAAAGGGTTCCCAACCTGTTAGAACTAGACCAGATCATAGAGGAAGGAGAGAGCTAGCCTTGCCTTCTCCTACCTCTAGCATACAGCTCAAGGAGCACCTTTGTATTCACTTGTGCCTTAGTGATCATGCGGAGACCCCACAGAGCAGGACTAGGGGTGTTATCTCCTAGGAGAGCCCCGAACCTGGGTAAAGTACGCCGCCGTTCGTGTCTATGCCCCATCCCGCTTCTGGGCACCGGTGACGTTCTACTCGCTCCCACCATGATAAGCCATCCATTGGGATATGTCGCACCCAAGCCCCGACAATTGGTAAAGATCTCTTGTCTGATAATATTGGTGAGCATGTTATTCATTTCCGTGATGAAACTGCTAGAATTGCCAAACCTTGTGCTAAAGATAAACATAGACCTGTGGTAGGCATGCCTGTTATTTCTGTTAAAATAGGAGACCATTGTTATCATGGCTTATGTGATATGGGTGTTAGTGCTAGTGCAACACCTATTGACTTATACAAAGAAATTATGCATGATATTGCACCTACTGAGTTAGAAGATATTGATGTCACAATTAATCTTGCCAATAGAGATACTATTTCACCAATGGGAATTGTTAGAGATGTTGAAGTCTTGTGTGGGAAAACTAAACATCCTGCTGATTTTCTTGTTCTCGGTTCCCCACAAGATAGCTTTTGCCCCATTATATTTGGTAGACCCTTCTTGAACACTAATAATGCTAAGATAGACTGCGAAAAGGATGTTGTTACTATTGGTTTGGGTGATATGTCTCATGAGTTTAATTTGTCTAAATTTCGTAGACAAGACCGCGAAGAGGAATTGCCTAGTAAAGATGAAATTATTGGTCTTGCTTCTATTGTCGTACCTCCTAATGATCCTTGGGAACAATATTTGCTAGACCATGAAAAGGATATGTTTATGAATGAAAGAAGGGAAATAGATGAAGTATTCTTTAAACAGGAACCCATCCTGAAACACAATTTGCCTGTTGAAATCCTAGGGGATCCTCCTCCACCCAAGGGTGATCCCGTGTTTGAGCTTAAACCGTTACCTGATACTCTTAAATATGCTTATCTTGATGAGAAAAAGATATATCCTGTTATTATTAGTGCTAACCTTTCAGAGCATGAAGAAGAGAGATTATTGAAAACTCTGAAGAAGCACTGCGCTGCTATTGGATATACTCTTGATGATCTTAAGGGCATTAGTCCCACTCTATGTCAACATAAAATAAATTTGGAGAAAGATGCCAAACCAGTTCGTGATCATCAATGATGGTTGAATCCTAAGATGAAAGAAGTGGTAAGAAAGGAAATACTAAAGCTCCTTGAGGCAGGTATAATTTATCCCGTTGCTGATAGTCAGTGGGTAAGTCATGTCCATTGTGTCCCTAAGAAGGGAGGTATTACTGTCGTTCCTAATGATAAAGATGAATTGATTCCGCAAAGAATTATTACAGGTTATAGGATGTTAATTGATTTCCACAAATTAAATAAGGCTACTAAAAAAGATCATTACCCCTTACCTTTTATTGATCAAATGCTAGAAAGATTATCCATACGTACACATTTTTGCTTTCTAGATGGTTATTCTGGTTTCTCTCAAATACCTGTGTCAGCCGATGATCAATCAAAGACCACTTTTACTTGCCCTTTCGGTACTTTTGCTTATAGACGTATGCCTTTTGGTTTATGTAATGCACCTTCTACCTTTCAAAGATGCATGATGGCTATATTCTCTGACTTTTGTGAAAATATTTGTGAGGTTTTCATGGACGATTTCTCCATCTATGGATCCTCTTTTGATGATTGCTTGAGCAACCTTGATCGAGTTTTGTAGAGATGTGAAGAAACTAATCTTGTCTTGAATGGGGAAAAGTGCCACTTTATGATTAATGAAGGTATTGTCTTGGGGCATAAAATTTCTAAAAGAGGTATTGAAGTTGATAAAGCCAAGGTTGATGCTATTGAAAAGATGCCATGTCCCGAGGACATCAAAGGTATAAGAAGTTTCCTTGGTCATGCCGGTTTTTATAGGAGGTTCATTAAGGACTTCTCAAAATTTTCTCGGCCTCTGACTAATTTATTATAAAAGGATATACCATTTGTCTTTGATGATGATTGTGTAGAAGCATTTGAAATACTTAAGAAAGCATTGATCTCTGCACCTATTGTTCAGCCTCCTGATTGGAATTTACCCTTTGAAATTATGTGTAATGCTAGTGGTTATGCTGTAGGTGCTATTCTAGGGCAAAGAGTTGATAAGAAATTAAATGTTATTCAATATGCTAGTAAAACTCTAGACAATGCTCAGAGAAATTATGCTACTACTGAAAAGGAATTCTTAACAATTGTATTTGCTTGTGATAAGTTCAGGCCTTATATTGATGATTCTAAAGTAACTATTCACACTGATCATGCTGCTATTAAATATCTTATGGAAAAGAAAGATGCTAAACCTAGACTTATTAGATGGGTTCTCTCGCTACAAGAATTTGAATCGCATATTATTGATAGAAATTCAGCTGAGAACCCCATTGCAGATAACTTGTCTAGGTTAGAAAATGTTCTTGATGACCCACTACCTATTGATGATAACTTTCCTGATGAGCAACTAAATGTCATAAATGCTTCTCTACTGCTCCATGGTATGCTGATTATGCTAATTACATCGTTGCTAGATTTATACCACCTAGTTTCACATACCAGCAAAAGAAAAGTTTTTCTATGATTTGAGACATTACTTTTGGGATGACCCACATCTTTATAAAGAAGGAGTAGATGGTGTTATTAGACGTTGTGTACCTGAGCATGAACAGGAACAGATCCTACGCAAGTGTCATTCCGAGGCTTATGGAGGACACCACGCTGGAGACAGAACTGCACATAAGGTATTGCAATCCGGTTTTTATTGGCCTACTCTCTTCAAGGATGCCCGTAAGTTTGTTTTATCTTGTGATGAATGTCAAAGAATTGGTAATATTAGTAGACGTCAAGAAATGCCTATGAATTATTCACTTGTTATTGAACCATTTGATGTTTGGGGCTTTGATTATATGGGACCTTTTTCTGCCTCTAATGGATACACACATATTTTAGTTGCTGTTGATTACGTTACTAAGTGGGTAGAAGCTATTCCAACTAGTAGTGTTGATCATAACACTTCTATTAAAATGCTTAAAGAAGTTATTTTTCTGAGGTTTGGAGTCCCTAGGTATTTAATGACTGATGGTGGTTCACATTTTATTCATGGTGCTTTCCGTAAAATGCTTGCTAAGTATGATGTTAATCATAGAATTGCATCTCCTTATCACCCATGATCTAGTGGTCAAGTAGAAGTGAGCAACAGAGAGCTCAAATTAATTTTGCAAAAAACTGTTAATAGATCTAGAAAGAATTGGTCCAAGAAACTTGATGATGCATTATGGGCCTATAGAACTGCATATAAAAATCCTATGGGTATGTCTCCGTATAAAATTGTTTATGGAAAAGCATGTCACTTACCTCTCGAACTAGAACATAAGGCTTATTGGGCTATTAAAGAGCCCAATTATGATTTCAAACTTGCCGGTGAGAAGAGGTTATTTGACATTAGCTCACTTGATGAATGGAGAACCCAGGCTTATGAGAATGCCAAATTGTTTAAAGAAAAGGTTAAAAGATGCATGCCAAAAGAATACAAAAGCGTGAGTTTAATGTAGGTGACTATGTATTGCTATACAACTCTCCTTTAAGATTTTTTTGCAGGAAAACTTCTCTCTAAATGGGAAGGCCCTTACGTTATCAAGGAGGTCTATCGTTCCGGTGCCATAAAAATCAACAACTTCGAAGGCACAAATCCGAAGGTGGTGAACGGTCAAAGAATTAAACATTATATCTCAAGTAATCCTATAAATGTTGAAATCAATGTTATTGAAACCGTAACCCCGGAGGAATACATAAGGGATACTTTCCGGAACGTTTCAGACTCTGAAAAGGAATAGGTATGTGGTACGGTAAGTAAACCGACTCCAAAATAGTTCTAAAGGCAATTTTTCTTCGTTTTGGAATATTTAGAAAAATAGAAAAATAAGAAGCAGTCCGGGAAGGACACGAGGCCTCCACGAGGGTGGAGGGCGCGCCCCCTGCCTCGTGGACACCTCGTGTGCTCTCCGGACTCCGTTTTCTTGCACGTTACGTATTTTGGTCGGTAAAAGTTCATTATATATTCTCACGAAGGTTTTGACCACTGTATCACGCAATTATCCTCTGTTCTTGTTTCGAGCTGTTTCTCTGACAGATCTAGATCATCATGACGTCTCCAAGCGCCCCCAAGGAAAAGTTCGTCGAAAACGTCATCAACCCCTACCTCGCGGAGGTGCTGCAACACCCTCAAACCATTGAGATGCGTGATGGGTTGCTGCACATCCGCGACGTTGAGGGACGACGGAGGACCGGAAGTGTGGAGACAAGGCTTGAAGCAATGGAGCAACAAGTTTTCAAGTGCCAGGAGATGGTGGAGCGTGGACTTGACTCCAATCGCATAATGATTACGGAGTTCACCAGCAACCACAAGCTGGATGCCAAGGACACTTGGGTGGCCATCTTCAAGCTCCACGAGAAAATCGAGCACCTCCACGCCCAAATCTATGACCTGCAAAACCAAAACTGTGAGTATGAATATAGATTCAAAAGGATGAGTTTGGCTGCAGATTTAAGGATCCCGGAGACTCGATCATCCTTCTATGATGGTGAGCCTATGCCTTGGAAGATGGACGACAAGCCTACATCATCAACAATCCCTTCACCAGCAAAGGAGATATAATCACATGGGTATGGGCACTCCCCTTGGCAACTGCCAAGCTTGGGGGAGGTGCCCCGGTATCGTATCACCATCACACTCCTATCTTTACCGTTTTTCTTAGTTCGATCCTATTAGTAGTATCTTAATCTAGTAAAATAAAGTTTTGGTATGATCTATTTCTGAGTTTTGCTTTATGATCCCTCTATGTAATCAAGTCCGTGAGCTATATATATTGAAGATTAGTGTTGAGTCAAGGGCTTGATTATCTTGCTATGATCTTGAGTGAATAAAAGAAAAGGGAAAAGAATAAAAAGAAACAAAGAGATCATACTGATCTTATTGAGAGTAATGACTTCACATAGAAAGAGTATGATGATTAAAAATTGTTGAGAGTTGACAAACATAGCTTTGGTCATCGTTGCAATTAATAGGAAGTAATAAAGAAAGAGAGGTTTCACATATAAATATACTATCTTGGACATCTTTTATGATTGGGAGCACTCATTAAATATGACATGCTAAAGAGTTGATGTTGGACAAGGAAGACAACGTAATGGGTTATGTTTTTTTATATCTGAGATAAAGTATATTGTCATGGATCATCCAACATGCTGAGCTTGCCTTTCCCCCTCATGCTAGCCAAATTCTTTGCACCAAGTAGAGATACTACTTGAGCTTCCAAATACCCTTAAACCCAGTTTTGCCATAAGAGTCCACCATACCTACCTATGGATTGAGTAAGATCCTTCAAGTAAGTTGTCACCGGTGCAAGCAATAAAAATTGCTTTCTAAATATGTATGATTGATTGGTGTGGAGGAAATAAGCTTTATACAATCTTGTGATGTGGAAGAAATAAAAGCGACGGACTGCATAATAAAGGTCCATATCACAAGTGGCAATATAAAGTGATATTCTTTCACATTAAGATTTTGTGTATCCACCAACCTTGAAAGCGCATGCCAACCTCTGCTTCCCTCTGCGAAGGGCCTATCTTTTATTATTATCTTTTATCTTATGCAAGAGTCATGGTGATCTTCACCTTTCCTTTTTACATTTTATCTTTTGGCAAGCACAGGGTGTTGGAAAGATCCTGATAGATATATCTAATAGGATGTAAGTTAGCATGAACTATTATTGTTGACATTACCCTTGAGGTAAAAGGTTGGGAGGCGAAACTATAAGCCCCTATCTTTCTCTGTGTCCGATTAAGACTCTGTAACCACAAGTATTGCGTGAGTGTTAGCAATTATGAAAGACTAAATGATAGTTGAGTATGTGCACTTGCTAGAAAGCTCTGACATAGACTCTTTCTGATGTTACGATAAATTGCAATTGCCTCAATGACTGAGATTATAGTTTGTTAGTTCTCAATAAAGTTTCTGATTCATACTTTGCATTGTGAATAGATTATTACTTGAGCATAAGGAATCATATGACAATATCCATATATGTTGTTGTTATGAGAATGATCATGATGCCCTCATGTCCGTATTTTATTTTATCGACACCTCTACCTCTAAACATGTGGACATATTTATCGTTATCGGCTTTCGCTAGACAAGCAAGGTCTAAGCTTGGGGGAGTTGATATGTCCATTTTGCATCATGCTTTTATATCGATATTTATTGCATTATGGACTGTTATTACACATTATGTCACAATACTTATGCCTATTCTCTCTTATTTTACAAGGTTTATATAAGGAGGGAGAATGCCGGCAGCTGGAATTCTGGGCTGGAAAAGGAGCAAATATTAGAGACCTATTCTGCACAACTCCAAAAGTCCTGAAACTCCATGAAAGTTATTTTTGGAAATAATAAAAAATACTAAGCGGAAGAAATACCAGAGGGAGCCCACACGCTGGCCACGAGGGTGGGGGGCGCCCTACCCCCCTAGGCGCGCGCCCCTACCTCGTGGGCCCCCTGTCGGCCCTCCGGTGCCCATCTTCTGCTATATGAAGTCTTTCGTCCGAAGAAAAATCATAAGCAAGCTTTCGGGACGAGACTCCGCCGCCACGAGGCAGAACCTTGGCGGAACCAATCTAGGGCTCCGGCAGAGCTGTTCTGCCGGGGACACTTCCCTCCGGGAGGGGGAAATCATTGCCATCGTCATCACCAACGCTCCTCTCCATGGGAGGGTGCCAATCTCCATCAACATCTTCACCAACACCATCTCCTCTCAAACCCTATTTCATCTCTTGTATCCAATTCTTGTCTCTAAGTCTGGGATTGGTACCTGTAGGTTGCTACTAGTGTTGATTACTCCTTGTAGTTGATACTAGTTGGTTTATTTGGTGGAAGATCATATGTTCAGATCCTATATGCATATTAATACTCCTCTGATTATGAACATGAATATGCTTTGTGAGTAATTACATTTGTTCCTGAGGACATGGGAGAAGTCTTGCTATTAGTAGTCATGTGAATTTGGTATTCGTTCGATATTTTGATGAGATGTATGTTGTCTCTCCTCTAGTGGTGTTATGTGAACGTCGACTACATGACACTTCACCATTATTTGGGCCTAGAGTAAGGCATTGCGAAGTAATAAGTAGATGATGAGTTGCTAGATTAACAGAAGCTTAAACCCTAATTTATGCGTTGCTTCGTAAGGGGCTGATTTGGATCCATATGTTTCATGCTATGGTTAGGTTTACCTTAATACTTTTGTTGTAGTTGCGGATGCTTGCAATAGAGGTTAATCATAAGTGGGATGCTTGTTCAAGTAAGTACAACACCCAAGCACCGGTCCACCCACATATCAAATTATCAAAGTACCGAACGCGAATCTTATGAACATGATGAAAACTAGCTTGACGATAATTCCCATGTGTCCTCGGAGCGCTTTTCTCTATATAAGAGTTTGTCCAGGCTTGTCCTTTGCTACAAAAAGGATTGGGCCACCTTGCTGCACTTTATTTACTTTTGTTACTTGTTGCTCGTTACAAATTATCCTATCACAAAACTATCTGTTACCTATAATTTCAGTGCTTGCAGAGAATACCTTGCTGAAAACCGCTTATCATTTCCTTTTGCTCCTCGTTGGTTTTGACACTCTTACTTATCGAAAGAACTACGATAGATCTCCTATACTTTTGGGTCATCAGGCAACAGGGACCCCATGAGGCTCCATGTGCCTGCGCTTCCTCCTGAGACGCTACGCATGGTGCTCGAGCTCTTGATGGGCGACCCGGCGCCAGCCACGCTTCCGGAGGAGGGCTGCCTCCTGTACTGTTGCTCGAACAAGAAGGAGTTTGTGAGGCAGATGCTCCTCTTTGATGAGTGGGGGCTATGCCCGGTCGGACTTGAAGGACCTCATGAGAACCCCGTCCTCGTTGTTCCTCAGCCTACCGTCCCCGTGGCGCACGTCGCAGAGGCGGATGAAGGGGGCGAGCGCCCCAGGTCCGCTGGGGCGGCTGCTGACGAGACAACGCATCCCGGCACTCCTCAGATGGCAGCCCCCGAGGCTCGCATGAGCTATCTTGAGGAGGCGGCCGAAGAGTTGGCGCGGTCCGAGGCTCCCGAGGTCGCCGCCCCTGAAGCTCGGGCGAGCAGGCCTGATGTAGAGGCTGGGGAGCCGACGCAATCCGACGCTCACGAGGTTGCCACCCTAGGGGCCCCACCAAATGTCCCAGGCGCTGACGGTCGTGCCCCGGGCTTCAGCCAGCTTTGCCAGAACCTTGAGGAACTCCACAGGAGGAAAGGGCCTCCAAGTTGCAGTGGTGACGCCTACCGGCCACTGGAGGAGAGGAAGTACATAGCCATAGACGAGTAAGTACCTTATCTTCGCGGTTTCCTGCATGTTGCGTCCTTTCTTGACAATGGCTCTACAGGATCCCTTCGGCCGCATTGCAAGATCTCCCGAGGAGCGGCATCCACCAGTCCTTGACTCGCCTCTGGTCTCGGGCTCCCCATGCAGGACCACCGCACGAGGCACGGGGCCTGTCCGGGAGGCGGATGCGCTGACGGGGGGTCTTGATCGTGCGTTCCTATCGTCCCTCCTTCATGGTCCGGCTTGGGGTGCAGAAGGCGTGCCGAGAGCCCCTTCATTGGTCATCACTGGTGGCTGGGTAATCCCAGCCCTGGCTTCGTCTTCAAGTAGTGAGGCCACGCCATCCAGCGCCTCCGATGAGGCCCGAAGGGTGGGGGGAAAGCGCCGGCCACCAGCCCCTCGCCAGGGGCAGGCGGGCCGCCTTAAGCTTCCCCAAAAACTCCAGGCGTGAAGGACGGGCTTGGCCATGTGCTGGAGCTCGTGCGCGGGCGTGGTGCTTTACGCCACGATCTTTTCCGGGAGGCGAGGGGTGCGCCGGGCCAGCTCGGAGAAGAGCTTGCCGATGTCGATGCCCGCCTTGAGACGGAGGACCTTCGGCTGCCGCACGAGTGCATCAGTTGAAGGTTGCCATCAACCCTCGGACATCTTCAGCATGAGCGCACCAGCGCAAATGCCGGGTGTCCCTTGCGACCTCATGCGAGGCTTGCGCCCGGGCCTTGGAGGAGGCCAGGATGGCCGACCATCGCCGCGAGGCTGCCGAGGAGCGCGAGCAAGAACTCCAGGTCTTGAACGCTGCCCTTGAGCAGCGGATTGAGGCGCGCAGGGCCGTCTTGGCGTCAATGAAGGGAGCACCTTCCGAAGAGGAGGAGATCTGGAAACGCGAGGAGGCGCTGGTGCTGGAGGCCTTGCAGCGCAGCCTGGAGCTTGAGCGGCTGGAGGTGAGGGAGCGCCAGGTGGCCATGGCTGAGGATGCTGTCATCGCGCGGGAAGACAAGATCTAGGAGGAGGTTGATCGTAGGGTGGTGAAGGCTCACGCGGATCTTGCCGACGAGCACCGCCTGATGCTGGGGCTCCTGGAAGCCGAGGTCAAGGGCAGGACCGATGCCCTTAGGACAAAACTGAATGAGGCGGAGCAGCTCGAGAGGGCCGCCAAGGCAGCTTAGTTCTCCGCCCAGGCTGACTTGGCCTCCACACGTGACAACCTGCTCTCACTCCAGCAGCAGATCGATGGCGCCGCGTTTGAGGGAGTCCTGGACTAAGGGGTCCTCGAGCGTCCGGCCTGCCATTCATTGGGCCGGGCTGATGGGCTGTAAAGATATGAAGGCCGAAGACTATACCCGTGTCCGAATTGGACTTTCCTTGGCGTGGAAGGCAAGCTAGGCGACCAGCTGTGAGGATTCCTTCTAATGTAACCGACTCCATGTAACCCTAGATCTCTCCGGTGTCTATATAAACTAGGGAGCATATTCCAGATAGCACATTCATTACCATATACACATAGGCTAGACTTCTAGGGTTTAGCCATTACGATCTCGTGGTAGATCAACTCTTGTATTACTCCTATTCATCAAGATCAATCAAGCAGGAAGTAGGGTATTACCTCCATAGAGAGGGCCCAAACCTGGGTAAACATCGTGTCCCCCGTTTCCTGTTACCATCGATCCTAGACGCACAGTTCGGGACCCCCTACCAGAGATCGACCGGTTTTGACACCGACATTGGTGCTTTCATTGAGAGTTCCACTATGTCGTCGGCAAAGGGCTCGATGGCCCCTTCGATCGTCAGTAATGACATTGTCCAGGGAGAAACCTTCCTCCGCGGACAGACCTCTGTATTCGGCGGCTTCGTACTGCGTGCCAACTCGCTTGGCCATCTGGAGCAGATCGACAGCTACGCCCCTGGCCATCAGGTCAGATTCGGAAGCTTGAACTACGTTGCGGATATCTATGGAGACTTGATCTTCAAGGGATCTGAGCCCGCGGCGATCGCTCCCCTTCGCCCCGATGAACATGGCTTAAACCTGTCATCAGGCCGCATCCAGGAGATAGCTCCTGTAACAACTCTGGCCTTAGATCCGGAGCAGATCAAGTCGTCCGAAGATGGGAAACTCAACCCCATCATGGGGGCTACCAATTCGGCGGCGTTGGAGTCACATGCAGATTCCACTCCGTACGATACTTGCATGACCGGAACCCCGGACTTGTCTACGGTATCGAGTTCTGAACCCTGCGAGCCCGCGGATACCGAACTCGATCGGCTATCGATCTTCAAGTTCAGCGCCGCAGATATCTTCCAACACACGCCCATGGACGACCTACTAAACTCACTAAAAAACCTATCCCCGGCAGACGGCTTGTCGCCGAACTATGTTCGGTTCGACCTTACAGCGGATGATGGAGAATTTTGCTTCCCACCCGCCACCCACTTCACAACCACCGTCGAAGACCGAACCAGCACGCCTGACCCATGCTCCGAAGACATCGACAGTCTGGACGACGATGAGGGGCAAAGCCAAAGCTTACTATCCGCTAGACACGGGGCGACCACTTCCTGGTATGATGTGTGTATGGTAGACACACCCAATGACGATCCCGATGATGACAAGGAGGATCCAGTCGAGGATAGACCTCCTGGTACACAGTCCGAACACCGGCGCCACTCTAAGTCACGTCACTCAGGAGAAAACAATACTAGCATCGGAGGTGATAATACTCCGGACAACGAAGACCCTGTTGAGACAGGATCCGAACAGGAAGACCAGGAAAGCGGGCAGGATAGCCCTGATGAACAGGGCACATATAGAGACTCGGAGGATAGTAATTATCTTCCACTCTCCGAGGAATAAGAGAGCCTCGGCAACGAGAAATTCATCATGCCTGAGGAACCTCTAGAACATGAGCGCTTTAAACGCCGGCTCATAGCCAACGCAAGGAGCCTAAGGAGGAAGCAGCTGCAGCTTCAAGTGAGCCAAGATTTGCTCAACGATAGATGGATCGAGGTCCTGGCCGCCGAAGAATACGGCCTTAGCGTCCTAGACAAAAGCCACCACAACAGTAGGTGGCTCCCGCAATATGATGGCAAGTCTTTGGAGCCCACACCACCATCGAATAAGCTGGTAGGCCGACCACAGTTCGGTCCGGGCAAAGCAGCAGCCCCAGCAGAGCATCATACCAACCCATCCGGCCGTCCAAGCAAGAATAAAAAGCTCAGGGGAACACTCCCGACATCCAACAAGGCCCGGAGGGTAGAACAAGACACACAAAATCGACACAGAGACCGCGCAGACATGCCCCGGCCAGTAATAACGGTTATCTATTCGGATGCAACAGACCCGAGCACGCTCGGTCCGAAAACCGTAAGCGGAGTCCGCCAGAGGTGCTTCACAGTGTGGCCCAACATAGAGGAGCCGCACACCCTCTTTGCTTCACCAACGAAGTAATGGAGCATGAATTTCTAGACCGGTTTAAACCCATCAACATCGAATCATACGATGGAACAACAGATCCCGCGGTATGGATTGAGGACTTCCTCCTCCATATCCACTTGGCTCGGGGAGACAACCTTCATGCCATTAAATACCTGCCTCGGGCTTAAGGGGCCAGCACGGTACTGGCTAAATAGTTTGCCAGAAAATTCTATTGGCAGCTGGGAAGACCTGGAAGACGCCTTTCGTGACAACTTCCAAGGAACATATGTCCGGCCACCAGATGTCGATGACTTAAGTCATATTGTCCAACAGCCCGACGAGTCAGCCAGGGAGCTCTGGACTAGGTTCCTAGTCAAAAGTAATCAAATCGTTGACTGTCCGGACGCGGAAGCCCTTGCGGCCTTCAAAAATAGCGTCCGGGATGAATGGCTAGCACGTCACCTCGGCCAGGAAGGACCTAAATCCATGACAGCCCTTACCACTCTAATGACTCGCTTTTGTGCGGGAGAAGACAACTGGCTCGCTCACAAAAGCAACAATGCCAGCGAACTGGGCACTTCCGAAATCCGAGACGGCAACGGCAAGCCACGACTGAACGAACATAACAGTCGCAGCAATAACGAAAGATTGCATGACACAGCGGTCAATTCCGGATTTCACAATCCGAAACCCGGTCAACGGAAGAAGCCATTTAAGACCAAACAGGACGGACCATCCGCCCTTGACAGGATATTGGACCGACCCTGTCAGATTCACGACCACCCTGATAAGCCAGCTAATCATGCCAACAGAAACTGTTAGGTCTTCAAGCAGGCAGGCAAGCTTAATGTCGAATACAAAGGGAGAAGGCCACCATGCGATAAAGACGACGGCAAGGCTCGCCAGCCGAACACAGGGGGCCAGAAGCAGTTTCCCTCCGACGTTCGACCACTACCAGAGCGGAAATAGCAGTTCGGCTTCCGCCACCCACCCACTATGACGGCAGGATTTACACCACGCGTACATCACTACGCGCTCAAGATACCATGGGCATCGGCGGAAGCACAATATGGACAACCCTGCAAGCATTCCTGTAACGTTTTTATCCATTTTCTTTATTTTTTCTTCATTATAAACAGGTGACCGACAGGACTGCATATACAACGGTCTCTGTCGGAGTTCGGATCCGCACACACACCTACGGGGTTACTTCAGTTAAGAACTCGCCTCCCAAAGGACGGGCGGCGCAGACGTGCGACAGGAGGTCCAAAATAGCCTTTTGTAGACTGCACTCTTTATTCTGAGCATATACTATGCCTTTTTCCTCCGTTCCCGACCCCGAGCATGTCAAATAGCTGGGTTGTGGTTTTTCTCTTCTTTTTATATATATTTATCATTGGCTTATTGCTCCACTCCCAGTAAACTTCATCCGAACTAATCTTCTATACTCTTTTTACAATGAGTATGGTCGTAACGGCGATGTTACAAGACGTACCTCGGCATAACCTGACAAGGGCTCGGTATGGGAACAAATGAGTCGCCGATAAAAGTCCGAATAGCTCTATAACATACTTCAGCGTCGCAAGTTTGGCCTTATATGCATCAGCTCTGAATCATTGTCTTTGGTCAATAGTTGGGTTACCCGGCTCCTGTGCTTGCTACCCTACGTTTCGTTCTATCGGCTAGGGAAGTAAAGGGAGAACTACTGCGATTGTGCCCTGGCTTTGACCGGATGAGCACCTCAGTAGAGAAAGCCGAAAACTGACTGTCATGATGCGGTGAGAGCTGGTCAACCACTTGACGACTTATTCGAATCTTTAGCGATTCTCTGTGTCACACAAAGGATCTTTTTCAGATCAAAACGTGTAAGGCACAATATCACGATACGCCGCATACATACCAGGGGCTATGTCGTAGCCCCACCATAAAACTCCTATGGCTAAGTGAAAGTGTTAACGCCCTATAGTCTGATTGCCTGGTTCGCCGCATTATCACCTCCTTTATGGACCAAGACGTTGGATAAAGAGTGATTCAATGCTTTTCCGAACACCCCCGTATTTCCTACGAGGGAGCTAAAGCCGACGACTGGAAAACTTTCAAATTACATTAAAATGGCCGCACCGGAGGAATACAAGCTTTTGAGCAAAAAAATAGATTAACTGTAAAGTTGTCTATTACAACCCTTGTACACATCACTCGAATATTATTTCTTTCGAGCACTGACCCTCTATCAAGCGGGCGGCCTCTAGGATGTCTCCGAAATAATGCTCCGGTTCCGGACGGTCCTTGCCTTCGGGTGGACTCTTCGTCGCAATATTGATGGCCTTCATCTTCCCCTAGAATGTCTTGACACGGGCGAAGGCCATCCGTGCACCTTCAATGCACGCCGACCGCTTCACATCGTCGATACACGGCACCGCATCAGCAAGCCGCTACACCAGGCCGAAGTAACTACTTGGAACAGGTTCAGTTGGCTACAAACGGACTATGACGTTCTTCATGGCAGCGCTGGATATCCTATGCAGTTCGGACCAGTAGGACATCTGTTCATTCAGCAACAGAGGGCGCTTCGACGCCAGAATTCGCGACGTAAAAGCTTCTCCGTTGCATACCCCTCTTGCGCCTGATAAAACTGCGCCGCATCGGAAGAACTCTTCGGCAAGTCTAAAAAATTGTCCGGAGAACTCCACACTTGGTTAAGCTGAGCATAGTTCGGATCGCCAAACTTAGCCTGTAGCAAAAAGGACTTGCCAGCCACAATCTCCCCAGCTTGCCGGATCTCCTCACGGGCTGCTCCGGATTTAGACCGCGCTTCTCTCGCCTCTTGTAAGGCCTTGTCAAGTGCAGCCGTTTTGGCTTCATTTTCCTTTTCAAGAAGTTTACAGCGGCCAGCCGCATTCTCTAACTCGCGCCCCATGGTGGACATGGCCTCCTTGTCCTGGCGCCGCGCGTCTTATTCAGCCTTCAAGTCAGCCGATGCCTTTTCGGTAGCCGCGTTAATAAACCGGGCCTGCTCCTTGGCCCGGGCCAGCTCCGCCTGAAGAACTTCCACGGCGGAAGCACCATCTACATTGATGCAAATTTTATGTCAAACTCTCTTCAGAGTCAGGCTTACATTATAAGCACATTGGTGTAAGGAATGCTCGAAATATATACCTTGCGAGTCGTCAAGACGCTTGTTGATTAAAGCAACATCATCCTCTGCAATATCCAGCTTTCGCTGCAGTTCGATTACCTCCGAATTTTGGGCAGCGGCAGGAGGGGAGACAGCCTGCATTCCAAAATAAACCAACGTTAGTGCCTGAAAATATCTTTTCGATTCTCCGATCACTTACTTTGGAAGGCGATCCGAGTCTCAGGGGCTACTGCATACACAACAGGTGCATTTTGTCAATATTATTCAATTGGCAACATTACATCACAAACCTCAAAACCTCTCAGAAGGCTCGTAAAAGGCCTCGTTCAACCCGCTCTTCGCGGAAACAACTTTATCGACCACCGTAACCATTAAGGCATGGTGCTTCTCTGAAACGGACGCTCGTCGCAGCATGTCCGTCAGCGTCTCCGACACTCCTGGGTCTTCGGACACCGCTGCCGGAGCACGACATTCCTTTGAAGGAATCTACTCACCCGCCTCCAGCATTGTCTCCGGCTGTAACCCATATAGTTTGGGGCCGTCATCCTTGATCCCCGAACCCTGAAGGACAGAGGCACCACCTTCGGGTAGCTGCTTCCTCGTTTCCTGCGCTACTTGCCGATTGGGAGGAGCCCTCCGGGATGACACCTCGAGATCATCCGCCCTGCTAGGCGAGGAGGCCGGAGAAGGTGTGTCACTCTCCATCATCTCCGGAAGGTCTCCCGAGGAGGAGTACGATTAAGAAACACCAGGCGTTAACCTGCGAGGATGCACATATGCCGGAGGATTATTTCAGTAATAAGAAAGGAATGAGGTATGGTTAAAGTACCCCGCTTCACTTACGGCCTGGCCAGAGGTTCGTCCTTACCATCAAGCTCTACATCAACATCGCTTGCTCGGTTCAAGCCGACCGACGATGGAATTTTTCCTTTCTTGGGAGGTTTCCCCTCCTGGCCTCCAGAAGCAGCCCGCATTTTGCCGTGGCAGGCGTCTCCTTTGGGCTCCCCGCTCTCGCCCCCCTCTATAGACACCAGGTATGGTGTCGGGACCAACATCCGCTTCAGCAGGGCAGACGCAGGGTCTTCGGGAAGGGGTGCCGGACACCAGATTAACACCGCTTTCTTTATCCAGTCCTGTATAAGGACAGATTGTTTAGTGTCTTGTCAAGAGATGCTTGAATGAAAGGTGTGCGGGGATTGAATACTTAACGGGGTGTCCGGATGATTGCAGTTGAGGCCGACGTCTTTGGTGGTGTCCGGCCATTTCTCTCGCTCCCCGAAATATAACTTCCACATTCCTTCGTGTGTAGTGCCGAAGAAGTGCTGAAGAGTCCGCCGCCCTTCTGGATTGAACTCCCACATACGCAGAGGCTGTCGTTGAGACGGCAGGATCCGGCGGACTAGCATTACCTGAATGATGTTCACAAGATCGATGCCCTTCTTGGTAAGGCTTCGGATGTGACCTTGCAGAGTCTGCACCTCATTAGCGGATCCCCGGTCCAACCCCTTGTTGATCCATGAAGCAAGCTGAGTTGGAGGGCCGGGTCGGAACGCAGGCGTAGTAGCCCACTTGGAGCCCCGCGGCTCGTTAACATAAAACCACCTCTGCTGCCATAGTTCGGAAGACTCGGCGAAGGATCCTTCAAACCAAACCGCGCTGGCGAGCTTGTTTACTACAATGCTGCCAAGCACTACCGCTCCCCCTCTATCACCCGCGGCCTCACATCAAAAGTCTTGAGCCACAAAGCAAAGTGCGGAGGAGTCCGGAGGAAGGCCTCACACGTGACGATAAATGTCGAGATGAGGAGAACGGAGTCCGGGGCCAGATCGTGAAAATCTAGCCCATAGTAGAACATGAGCCCCCGGACGAAGGGGTTAAGCGCGAACCCTAACCCATGGAGAAAATGGGACACAAATACTACCCTCACCGGATTTGGGGGTGGGAATAATCTGCCCCTCGGCAGGAAGCCGATGAAGGATTTCTGGGGTCAGGGATACCCATACCAATATTATTGAAAATTCCGTGAATAAGGGGACATGATCTCTGCTTTGACAAGACGTGCTAATAAAACCGCTTCCAGAGACATGGGGCGATGGGCTAGCCAACGGTTGGAAATAATAACTGGGCAGGCGTGATGCAGTGTCATAAACAATTATCTGCAGATTGGACTTGTGGAGTATTGTATTTTCTGCTATTATATACACAGGTCCAGATACAAGCATCATCTCCGAAGGCTATATGGGACTTTTGAAGAAGGGGAACCCGCCTTGCAATGCCGAAGACAATCTGCGCGCTGGACTCCTCGTCATTGAAGCCAGGTTCAGGGGCTACTGAGGGAGTCCTGGACTAAGGGGTCCTCAGGTATCCGGCCTGTTACTCATTGGGCCAAACTGATGGGCTGTGAAGACACGCGGACTGAAGACTATACCCATGTCCGAATTGGACTCTACTTGGCGTGGAAGGCAAGTTAGGCGACCGACTATGAAGATTCCCTCTTATGTAACCGACCTCATGTAACCCTAGATCTCTCTGGTGTCTATATAAACCGGAGAGCATAGTCCGGATAGGACAGATTCATGATCATATAATCGTAGGCTAGACTTCTAGGGTTTAGTCATTACGATCTCGTGGTAGATCAACTCTTGTAACACTCATATTCATCAAGATCAATCAAGAAGGAAGTAGGGTATTACCTCCATAGAGAGGGCCCGAACCTGGGTAAACATTGTGTCCCCCGTCTCCTGTTACCATCGATCCTGGACGCACAGTTCGGGGCCCCCTACCCGAGATCCGCCGATTTTGACACCGACACAAGGATCCCCAGGTCAGGCCCTTCTCTTGCCAGGAAGTGAGCCGCATCGGAACTCCGGATCGGAATTCAGGGCTGCAACCCAATCGGCGTCATACGGCTCGGTGATGTAAAACCACCCCGACTGCCATCCCTTCACCGTCTCCGCGAAGGAGCCTTCGGGCCAGGTGACATTGGGCATTTTGCCCACCATGGCGCCTCCACACTCTGCTTGTTGACCACTCACCACCTTCGGTTTCACGTTGAAGGTCTTCAGCCATAGGCCGAAGTGAGGCAGGATGCGGAGAAAGGATTCGCACACAATGATAAATGCTGAGATGTTGAGTATAAAGTTGGGGGCCAGATCGTTGAAGTCCAACCCATAGTAAAACATCAATCCACGGACAAATGGATGAAGGGGGAATCCCAGCCCGCGGACGAAGTGTGTGAGAAACACAACCCTCTCGTGGGGCTCGGGGAAGGGACGATTTGCCATTTTGTCGGGAGTCGGTGAGCAATCTCCTTGGCTAAATAGCCGGCTTCCCGGAGCTCCGAGATGTCCTTCTTCTTAACAGAGGAGGCCATCCACTTGCCTCCAGCTCCGGATCTGGACATGATTGGAGTGCCTTCTCGAACAAGGAAAAGCTAAAGCTTGGGCGCTAGAGCTCGAGGAAGGAAGGACTAAGGATGAAGAAGGGTGCGGGTAAAGGGAGAGTGTCCTTAACCCCTTATAAAGGCCGCGAATATCAAGCGCCTCCCCACTTGTCCTAAAAGCTCACCTATTCCCAAGGACCATATAAACGGCACGGTTGAGTTACCCATGCCCGCATTGATGAGAATCCCGCAATAAGGGGACACGATCTCTGTTTCGACAAGACGTGCCAATAGCAACCGCGTCTCAAAACGTGGGGTGGCAGAAGAAAACGGTTCAAAATTGTGACCGGACAGACGCGATGTCATGTTAAAAAGAAGCTGTCAACAGATTAGATTCGTGCAAATATTATATTCTCTCTGCGGTTGTGTATGGTGTATAACAGGTCCGGATACAATTATCACGTCCGAAGACTATCTTCGAGTTCGGAAAAGGGGAACCCGCCTTGCAATGCCGAAGACAATCTGCGCGCCGGACTCCTCATCGTTGAAGCCAGGTTCAGGGGCTATTGAGGGAGTCCTGGACTTAGGGGTCCTCGGGCGTCCGACTTGCCATTCACTGGGCCGAACTGATGGGCTGTAAAGATATGAAGGCCGAAGACTATACCCGTGTCCGAATTGGACTTTCCTTGGCGTGGAAGGCAAGCTAGGCGACCAGCTGTGAGGATTCCTTCTAATGTAACGGACTCCATGTAACCCTAGATCTCTCCGGTGTCTATATAAACCGGGGAGCATAGTCCGGATAGCACATTCATTACCATATACACATAGGCTAGACTTCTAGGGTTTAGCCATTACGATCTCGTGGTAGATCAACTCTTGTAATACTCATATTCATCAAGATCAATCAAGTAGGAACTAGGGTATTACCTCCATAGAGAGGGCCCGAACCTGGGTAAACATCGTGTCCCCTCCTATTACCAACGATCCTAGACGCACAGTTCGGGACCCCCTACCCGAGATCCGCCGGTTTTGACACCGACAGCGTCCCTCGCAAAGAAGAATGCAGATGAGGCGTGTCGTCGGCACACGCTGCAGCGTGAGCATGCTTCCATGCTCCAGGCCCTCAGGGCACCATCTGCAAGGAGAGCGCACCTCACCTGCGCGAGGAAGATTACGCCAGACACCTCCACTTCTTCACCGAGATCGTGATGCGCCTAGAGGACTGGGCCGCGAGGGCTCGCGAGCTCGTTGAAGAGAGGAGTCGGGGCCTCCTTGGGCACGCGTTCTCACACGTCTTCAGTCACCTCCAGAGCCTCGATCCCCATTTTGACTTTGACGCCGCCATAGCCCCCGTGCCCGGGGTCATCCGCGACAACCTGTCGAACTAGGTGGACGACCACGTGGACGCCCTAGTCGAGGAGTTCGCTCCTGAGGATGACACAGCCGTGATGGTGGTCGGAGAAGGTGGCATGGATGACGATGATGAAGACGATGATAGCAACAGCTCGGGTGGCGGAGATGAAGACAGCAGGGACAGCGTGGAAGGCAGCGCATCGTGCTAATCCTGCATTTCCTTTTGACTTAACCTGTGTGAAAGAGAAAACCTTCGGGCGTGGCCTTGTGGAGTGTGAAAGCATCTTGAAAGGCCGGGCCATGTAATGTATGAAACATAATGTATGAAATGATGACGCGCCTTTTAAGGACAGGGCTTGAGATGCGCCATCGCGGGCCCGCAGGGCTCCCGAGCGGGGCAGTTGTTACATCTTACCTTGGTTCCACAGGTCTTGGGAAAGCCCCGACATCCTGGTCATACCTTCCTCCCGAGGTTGGCCCTTCGGGGCTCATGAGGTTCTAAGTCTCCCGAGAAGCCTGCTGGCCCGTCAAGAGGGCCTCGCGAGGAGCGAACGCTGGACTGCGGCAGGATGTGCACGCGGCGATCCTGCGGCGAGTGCATCCTTGACCCCGAGGGAGTCCTGCCCGGGCCGTCTAGATGCAACTGGTGTTCCACGCCGACCAGCCCCCGCTCGCGGGGGGGGGGGGGGGGCAGCAGGTGTGATCCTCAAAGTAAAACACGCAACCAGAACACAAGAAATTAACACGAACAAGAGAAGACTCCCCTCGGTTTTTATCACACAAAAGAGCTTCAAATCTCAGTCCAAAAGGCGGTGAATCGATTTACAGAAAAAGGGACGAAAGAAAATAGCCTCGTCCGGCACCTAGCTAGTCTTCTTGTCTTCCCACCGGCGCGGAGCTGAGTGCTTTCACTGGGTGTGAGCATAGTCATTGGGGGACAGTGTCGACAGCCAGCGCGGAGCGTGGTCCTTCCACTTGGACATGGGTGGGAGCCCCCAAGGCCCGGCGTGAGGCTTACTTCATATCGCCAGATAAGGGGCCCGCCCTGCGCCACCCCCGACTATCATTGGGGCGGCCGGAAACCAGGGCGAGACCAAGGGGCAAGGGGGACGCTGGCATCGCCCTCGGTGACCACGGGCTCTTTGCCGGGGGAAGGGCTCACCGGCGCCTTCCCCTGCAGAGTACCTACCTCCATGCAACGCCTTTCTCCATGTGGCGTGGGGGAGGCCCTTGCTCCGGGCCACTCCCACGCAGCCCCCAGTGCGCCACTCCCGCCAGGAGCGGAGCCACCGCCCTGGGGTCTCCGGCCGCTGCTGTGGCCTGGTTCACCTACGGTCCATGGTTAGCGTAAGCATGCTCCCGAGATATCGACCGTACCCTGCAGTCGTTGTCGTTAAAGGGGCCGGCGAAGCCTCCGGGCAGCTCATGGAAAGCCCTAGCCTCTAGCGTCCCTTATGCCCTGCCTGGCTCGGGGAACGAGTTGGGGCCTTCCTCCGGCTTGTACTCCAGGTCCATCATGTGGGGCACGTACGCGTCTGCAGTTGCTGCGCCAGGGCCGTCGCCTCGGTGCCCCACGCCTTGGGCCGCTCGCCCAGGGGACCACTAGAGCTTGCCCCTCCTAGAGGCAGCGCAGTCGTGGAAGGATGAGCGACGCCGCGGGCCATGCTGATGTTGTCGAATCCCCCTGGCGCTCAGGGGGACGCGCGGGCATGTCCTAGTTCGGCGCGCGCCGCTGCCACAACCTAAGGCGTGGGCAGGGAGCAGAAGGGCGCCGCACCTCTACAGGCGGCGTCAAGCAGCTCGGCGATGCGCTCCAGCAGTGCGTCACGGCCGCCCTCCGCCAACTTGCAACGCAGCAGCTCCCGCGCTATGATGAGCGCGGCTCGCATGTTCTCCTGCTCCCGACGGGTGTGTGGTGTTGTCACTGCAGCGTAGCCCGAAGATCGTGTGGTGGCACGCGTACACCGTGGTGCGAGGGAGGACGGCGCCGGCCCGCGCCGCCCACATCCGGCGGTGTTGGGTGGTGTGCGGGCCGCCTGGAACGCGGAGTTGAAGTCCTCTTGGGCGGGCGGTGCTAACAAGGCAGTCCAAGCAGCCCAGTGCTCGGCATGAGCCCTCGGATCATCAGCATTCGGAATTGCAGGGCGATGGCAGGCTGACTGGAAGAAGAGAGGCTCCGACGCACCCCTACCTGGCGCGCCAAATGTCAGATTTGGGGTTCTGAAGACCCTTGAGAGGTTCAAACTCTAGGGTGCGTGCGAAGAACTCGTCCTCCCCAGTCTGCCTGCTCAATGATTCCACGCCTACTCGACGAACCCAAGGGACAAGAGACACGACAATTTATCCTGGTCCAGGCAACCTTGCGGTGTAATACCCTACTCTAGCTTTTGTGGTGGATTGCCTCGAGGGGCTGAGGATGAACTAGCACAGTGGTAGAACAGCCTCAGGAGGTGAGGTGTTCTTGGGCTCGATGAGCTCGTGAGTTGGTCAGGGTGGAATGGATCTGTCCCCCTCTATGGTGGTGGCTAAGTCCTATTTATAGTGGCCTTGGTCCTCTTCCCAAATGTAGGTGGGAAGGGATCCCACAATGGCCAAATCCGAAGGGAGATAACTAGTACAAGTTATCCTAACAAAAGTAGTCTTCGCCTGCAAAAGCCTCTGGTGGTGACGCTGCAGTGGGCTCCGTGATGACCTCCATCCTGCCGTCCTGGCGGTCCTTGTCTTGTTGCACCGGAATGGAAACCTTTGCTTGATTCCTCAGGGCTCCGTGCCTGCGCTTGCCTCCTTAGCACCAAAGAGGAAACTGGTGCACTGCGCCCGCTGGCGCCTGCCTGGCCTTGGCCGTCATGGCTCACGTCATATGAACCTCGCGAGGTGCAACTTGCATAGGTATCTCCGCTCCTCGGGAGCCAGCCTAGGGAGGCCGTCCCCAGGGAGGTCTTGATGTCGTCCGCCTCGCGAGTCTTGGCCCCCCGCGGGGTCTTGAGTTGTCGATGCTTGAAGCTGGGCCGTGCCAGGCCGTTGGTTGAGCCACGTTGTGGGCCGCAGGAAGGCAAGTCTGGGTACCCCCGGTCCTAGGACGCCGACACCTACCCCGCCCGCCGATCGAGTCGAGGGATCCCCTACAAGGGCTTCCAAGAAAGGGTCTTCCCAAGACGACGTCATGGTTACTTGGGAAGGTGATAGTGGTCATGGCCCGGCAATGACCGAAACTCACCCACGGCAGGCATCTCTTGGTAACTTGTTTGCTCTTTTGTGTTCTGCTGCTTTTATCATCTCGCTCCATGCCCCAGGATCTCTAATGCTTCTACATCCTTATCATTGCTTGTTGTCTTTGCTCATAGCCCCTCTGATTGAAGAGCCTGAGCGGTTGGAGGAGGTAGCCAGCATAGGGAAAGATGTCATGGAGGAGGCCTTCAAGATTGCTGTCGCAGAGGGCAGGAACAAGCTGCCGAGAGTGGCAGTGCGCCAAGATCGGGGGACCGATTGAAGAGAAAATACCCCTCCAAACCATGAGCCCTCCTCCGTTGTTCGGCACCTCGACTGGGATCCTGCAGCCAACCTCAAGTCACCTGGCACTGGTGCTGACCCAACCTGGTCTCGGAGTTCCTGGTTCTTCGACAGCAATGAGCACAGAGCTCGATGAGGAGATCCAGTGCATCATGGCGCCACTATCTCAGAAAGTTGGAGAGGCCGATGATTCTATTGACGCTATCTTGGATCTGTCCTTTCTGGAATCTGTGGCGGCAGGCATCAAAGAAATGCAAGACCAGTACGGCCAGAAATGGCAGGCACTCAAAGGGCAGCGCAACTCTGCCAACAGTGTAGACCAGACACTGAGGGACAAGGGGAACGAGCTACGCGAGTGGCACGGCAAGCAATTCCAAGTCCTTGTGAGGCAGCAGGAGACTATTTCCATGGACAAGGAGGATGTCATTGCCTGGGAGGCCCGTCTGGCGGAGCGCGGCAGCGTTCTTGGATGCCAAGGAGAAGGATATCTCCTCCCGGGAAGAGAACCTAGCGGCCACCCTCCGCGGTAAGGATGAAGAACTAGAGGGCCTCGTCTGGCAATGCACCAAGGAGTTGGAGGACAAGCACATGGTGGCCCTCGACGTGCTCTCCAGTGAATCTACCGCGCAGCTGAAGAAGGTGGCCGACGACCTTGCCACTGCATCCACTACCGAAACTGATCTTGATCAGCAGGTGGCCAAGCTGACAGAGGAGCTTGCCGGGAGTGCCAAGGAGGCCGCGGCTCTCAAGGAGGAGGCGCAGAAAGCAGAGATCCTTCTAAAGGAGGTGCAATCAGAGCTCTCCTACAAGAGCCAAGACCTTGAAACTACCAATGGCTCCATAGCTGACTTGAAGGCCAAGATTGGCACCCTGGAGAGCTCGATCGAGTCCAGCAAGGTTTGCGAGAAGCAGCAGATGAAGGACCTGGAGAACGCGAGGACCACCAGAAGGACATGGAGGACAAACAGGCGAACCAATCTGAGCAGGTCAACCTTTGGATCAAGAGCTTTGTCGACATCGCCGAGCTCCTCACTGCCCGGGTTGCAACAATGGGGATGGAGGGGCCGATCTTCCCGGTTGGTGAACATGAGGTCCCAAGCGTCAAGCTGGGGCTCTTCTTCAACGAGATAATCGAGAAGCTAAAGACACATGAAGAAGCAAGGGTTGATCGCTTCATAAGCGAATCCCAGAAGCTTGCCCACAACGCCCTCTTCATGGTCCTTAGCAACATTGCCTACCGCCACCTAGACCTCGACCTTGCCAACGGCTTTAGGAAGCTATCGAAGGACGCAGGAGTTTCTACTGCTGAGGAGAAGGCTGCCCCCTACGCCGACAAGGTCCTGCTGTCCCCAGGGCTCCACAAGGTCGCCAGGCACGGCCTTGAACAATTCGTGTCGCTGTGATGCCCTGTAACAAAACGTTATGCATGTCATGTGTTTCGACACCATACTTCTTTTATTTGTGCTGAACTGATGTTTAATCAATCTTGAACGCATGCTATCCCCCTTGCACTTTATCCATGAATGTCCGTATGTTTATGATAGAGGCAAAGGTGTCCCGTCTTTCGATGAGATGTTGGTTTTCGCTTTGGAGGAAGTCGACTTTGACGATCCGACTACGAACGTGCGAGGACGTCGCGCCTTAGCAATCGCTAAACCAACTCCGAGAGGTTATTGACCACGCCGAGCACGATCAACCTGACCACGAGGGTCCTGCTTTCCTGCGAGCAAACGAAGAACAAGCAAGAAACTGAGATTGCAATCTGGATATTGCGAATATAAGATGAAAGCTTTATTGATCAAGGTGGGGTTCTGTGGACGCCTTTGTCCGGTCGTTGAACACAAACGGCACGCGAAGTTGCAGCTATGGCGAACTTTTAATCTAAACAAAACCCAAAGTCTAAACGACGCCCTAAGGGCTGTATATATGGAGGAAGAGGAGGGAATTTCGTGGCCCTTGAGGGAGGGGTCCGAAACCAACCCTAACTCTTGTTTCCCCACTCATACGGACTCTAAAAACAGCCTATACTTAAGTATTTCGAAATTACATGGGCCCGGCCCAATAATAAGGTGATGCAGCACCTAGAATAGCCTATGGACGAATATTATGAAGTGGCATCTTGTATATTTCGTCCAAGGCCTCATGCTCTCATTAGGGTGGCTTCAAAGTCCTGGAATCATCACTTGTAACTCCGTTCTTGTTCCCCTTTAAGCATGCCAACATCTCCAGGCTTGAACTTGCTCCAAGGTTCATCTTTCTTGTCCATGGTAGGCCCTTCATTTGTAAGCAAAACAAATGTATCCAATTTAGGCAGCATCATATTCTCATGAACATTGGAATCGTTACTAAGAAACGAAAGTACCTGATAATTCAATTGGCGTGCGCGAGCTCTAGTAATTGGTCCAGTATGTATAGCAGCAGGGGCTGTGGGTGTAACAATGGTATTGATGTCCTCATCAGTTTAGTTTCTTGTTACGTGTTTTGGTTGCCCGACAGTAACATGCCACCGCGATTGCTCTTAGGAGCGGGTCCTTAGCATTGGCTGGCGAGGACATATCCCGGCAAGGTTTTTCCCTTAGGAGTCTTTGATGCAGCCACCTGCTCCGTGAGCTGGCTAGGAACAGAGCGGGGGCGCAGAAGATCCATCAAGGTGCCACCACACGAAAATATTTCTTCATACAAAACCCCTTGGTATCTGAGGGATAAGGAAATGCAAATTCTAGATCTATAACGGAGCAACGATCACGTGGACTTAGCTTTCATCCTTGCTTGCTTCCATTCCTCCAACTGCAGCCGCTTGTCGCATTCATGTGCTTTGGGAAGGACAGCGCCACAAATGTTACTTTTCTGCTCCCGGCAAGTGCCGGCAGGAATCATATGTATCTTGTGAGCGACAGGACGCGATGCGAGGAATGACTGGTTTCTCTCTCCTCCTCTTACACTTTTTAACAATGCGACGGCGGCTGGCATAAAAGTCACACCAACGCGAACGGTCTTGCCAGAGCGTACTTGCCGGGGCGTCAATCAACGGATTCGCACCGGCGCTCTACTTAGGATTTCCCTTGGCAGGGTAAATGCTGGACCGAATATTGCGCGGACTCATCGACATTGACGATGCTAAACCCAGTGTAGCTTGATTGTTGATAAGTGGAAGTGGAGGAGAGAGAAACCTTGCACCCTCACACATTGCCCCTTTTCCTGAGCGGGGCCTGCATGGTGACCATGCTGCCTGAACCGTTTGGGGTTGCCGTGCCGCCATTATTCCAGGTTCCCGCCGCCGCTACAGCCGCAGCGAAGAGAGGCGACGGAGATTGGACAGGGTGAGCGGGGGAGCGATATCGCTTCCCTCCTGTCCCACCATTCCCTGCCTTTTCTTGGGCGTCATGGATGATGAAGCCGTTGATGGAGAAAATGATGATGAAGAGGACGCGCTGCTTACACTCCAGGATTCACGCAATCGCTCGTCCCCCTACCTGGCATGCCAAAGATGTCGTCGAATAACACGGCCACCAATGGGGCCATCTGTTGGGGAACGTAGTACTTTCAAAAAATTTCCTACGCACACGCAAGATCATGGTGATGCATAGCAACGAGAGGGGAGAGTGTGTCCACGCACTCGTGAGACCGAAAGCGGAAGCGTTAGCACAACGCGGTTGATGTAGTCGTACGTCTTCACGATCCGACCGATCAAGTACCGAACGCAAGGCACCTCCAAGTTCATCACACGTTCAACTCGATGACGTCCCTCGAACTCCGATCCAGCCGAGCTTTGAGGGAGAGTTCCGTCAGCACGACGGCATGGTGACGATGATGATGTTCTACCGACGCAGAGCTTTGCCTAAGCACCGTTACGATATTATCGAGGTGGATTATGGTGGAGGGGGCACCGCACACGGCTAAGAGATCCAAGAGATCAATTGTTGTGTCTATGGGGTGCCCCCTGGCCACGTATATAAAGGAGTGGAGGAGGGGGGAGAGGGCCGGCCCTTATGGCGTGCCCTGGAGGAGTCCTACTCCCACCGGGAGTAGGATTCCCCTCCTTCCAAGTAGTAGGAGTAGGAGTCAAGGCAAAGGAAGAGAGAAGAGAAGGAAGGAGGGGGCGCAGCCCCTCCCCCTAGTCCAATTCGGACTAGGCCTTGGGGGGCGCGCAACCTCTCCTCTCTCTTTCCCCTAAAGCCCAATAAGGCCCATATACTCCCCGGCGAATTCCCGTAACTCTCCGGTACTCCGAAAAATACCCGAATCACTCGAAACCTTTCCGATGTCCGAATATAGTCGTCCAATATATTGATCTTTACGTCTCGACCATTTCGAGACTCCTCGTCATGTCCCCGGTCTCATCCGGGACTCCGAACTACCTTCGGTACATCAATACACATAAACTCATAATACAATCGTCATTGAACGTTAAGCATGCGGACCCTACGGGTTCGAGAACTATGTAGACATGACCGAGATACGTCTCCGGTCAATAACTAATAGCGGAAACTGGATGCTCATATTGGCTCCCACATATTCTACGAAGATCTTTATCGGTCAAACCGCATAACAACATACGTTGTTCCCTTTGTCATCGGTATGTTACTTGCCCGAGATTCGATCGTCGGTATCTCAATACCTAGTTCAACCTCGTTATCGGCAAGTCTCTTAACTCGTTCCGTAATACATCATCCCGCAACTAACTCATTAATTACAATGCTTGCAAGGCTTATAGTGATGTGCATTACCGAGTGGGCCCAGAGATACCTCACCGACAATCGGAGTGACCAATCCTAATCTCGAAATACGCCAACCCAACAAGTACCTTCGGAGACACCTGTAGAGCACCTTTATAATCACCCAGTTACGTTGTGACGTTTGGTAGCACACAAAGTGTTTCTCTAGTAAACGGGAGTTGCATAATCTCATAGTCATAGGAACATGTATAAGTCATGAAGAAAGCAATAGCAACATACTAAACGATCAAGTGCTAAGCTAACGGAATGGGTCAAGTCAATCACATCATTCTCCTAATTATAGTTCATCACAAAGTTCTAGTAACTTGATTCAAGTGATTGTAGTACTCAGACATTCTGAGCACATGCTCACTAGCTGAGCAATTCTCCTCCATCTTGTAGGCAAAGTACTGTCAGAGGTCTCATACCTCTCGACACGGGCATGAGTATGAAATACCAATTTCAACTCTCGGAACATCTTATATGATCCATGGCGTTCAAAACATTTTTGAAGTCCTGGTTCTAAGCCGTAAAGCATGGTGCACTAAACTATCAAGTAGTTATCATACCGAGCTTTCTCAAACGTTCATAACGTCTGCATCTGCTCCTGCAATAGGCATGTCACCTAGCGGTGCATCAAGGACATAATTCTTCTGTGCAGCAATGAGGATAATCCTCAGATCACGAATCCAATCCGCATCATTGCTACTAACATCTTTCAACTTAGTTTTCTCTAGGAACATATCAAAAATAAAACAGGGGAGCTAAACGTGAGCTATTGATCTGCAACATAGATATGCAAATACTATCAGGACTAAGTTCATGATAAATTAAAGTTCAATTAATCATATTACTTAAGAACTCCTACTTAGATAGGCATCCCTCTAATCATCTAAGTGATCACATGATCCAAATCAACTAAACCATGTCCGATCATCACGTGAGATGGAGTAGTTTTCAATGGTGAACATCACTATGTTGATCATATCTACTATATGATTCACGCTCGACCTTTTGGTCTCTAGTGTTCCGAGGCCATATCTGCATATGCTAGGCTCGTCAAGTTTAACCTGAGTATTCCGCGTGTGCAACTGTTTTGCACCCGTTGTATTTGAACGTAGAGCCTATTACACCCGATCATCACGTGGTGTCTCAGCACGAAGAACTTTCACAACGGTGCATACTCAGGGAGAACACTTAAACCTTGAAATTTAGTGAGAGATCATCTTATAATGCTACCGTCGTTCTAAGTAAAATAAGATGCATAAAGGATAAACATCACATGCAATCAATATAAGTGATATGATATGGCCATCATCATCTTGTGCTTGTGATCTCCATCTCTGAAGCACCGTCATGATCACCATCGCCACCGGCGCGACACCTTGATCTCCATCGTAGCATCGTTGTCGTCTCGCCAACTATTGCTTCTACGACTATCGCTACCGCTTAGTGATAAAGTAAAGCAATTACAGGGCGATTTTATTGCATACAATAAAGCGACAACCATATGGCTCCTGCCAGTTGCCGATAACTCGGTTATCATCTCATACAATAAAATATAGCATCATGCCTTGACCATATCACATCACAACATGCCCTGCAAAAACATGTTAGACGTCCTCTACTTTGTTGTTGCAAGTTTTACGTGGCTGCTATGGGCTGAGCAAGAACCGTTCTTACCTACGCATCAAAACCACAGCGATAGTTCGTCAAGTTAGTGTTGTTTTAACCTTCTCAAGGATCGGGCGTAGCCACACTCGGTTGAACTAAAGTTGGAGAAACTGACACCCGCCAGCCACCTATGTACAAAGCTCGTCGGTAGAACCAGTCTCGCGTAAGCGTACGCGTAATGTCGGTCCGGGCCGCTTCATCCAACAATACCGCCGAACCAAAGTGTGACATGCTGGTAAGCAGTATGACTTATATCACCCACAACTCACTTGTGTTCTACTCGTCCATATAACATCTACGCATAAAACCAGGCTCGGATGCCACTGTTGGGGAACGTAGTAATTTCAAAAAAATTCCTACGCACGCGAAAGATCATGTTGATGCATAGCAACGAGAGGGGAGAGTGTGTCCACGTACCCTCGTAGACCGAAAGCGGAAGCGTTAGTACAACGCGGTTGATGTAGTCGTACGTCTTCATGATCCGACCGATCAAGTACTGAACGCACGGCACCTCCGAGTTCAGCACACGTTCAACTCGATGACCTCCCTCGAACTCCGATCCAGCCGAGCTTTGAGGGAGAGTTCCGTCAGCACGACGGCGTGGTGACGATGATGATGTTCTACCGACGCAGAGCTTCGCCTAAGCACCGTTACGATATTATCGAGGTGGATTATGGTGGAGGGGGGCACCGCACACGGCTAAGAGATCCAAAAGATCAATTGTTGTGTCTATGGGGTGCCCCTGGCCACGTATATAAAGGAGTGTAGGAGGGGGGAGAGGGCCGGCCCCTATGACGCGCCCTAGAGGAGTCCTACTCCCAACGGGAGTAGGATTCCCCTTCCAAGTAGTAGGAGTAGGAGTCAAGGAAAGGGAAGAGAGAAGAGAAGGAAGGAGGGGGCGCAGCCCCTCCCCCTAGTCCAATTCGGACTAGGCCTTGGGGGCGCGCAGCCTCTCCTCTCTCTTTCCCCTAAAGCCCAATAAGGCCCATATACTCCCCGGCGAATTCCCGTAACTCTCCGGTACTCCGAAAAATACCCGAATCACTCGGAACCTTTCCGATGTCCGAATATAGTCGTCCAATATATCGATCTTTACGTCTCGACCATTTCGAGACTCCTCGTCATGTTCCCGATCTCATCTGGGACTCTGAACTACCTTCGGTACATCAATACACATAAACTCATAATATAACCGTCATCGAACTTTAATCGTGCGGACCCTACGGGATCGAGAACTATGTAGACATGACCAAGACACGCCTCCGTTCAATAACCAATAGCGAAACCTGGATGCTCATATTGGCTCCCAAATATTCTACGAAGATCTTTTTCGGTCAAACCGCATAACAACATACGTTGTTCCCTTTGTCATCGGTATGTTACTTGCCCGACATTCGATCGTCGGTATCTCAATACCTAGTTCAATCTCGTTACCGGCAAGTCTCTTACTATTTCCGTAATACATCATCCCGCAACTAACTCATTAGTTACAATGCTTGCAAGGCTTATAGTGATGTGCATTACCGAGTGGGCCCAGAGACACCTCTCCGACAATCGTAGTGACAAATCCTAATCTCGAAATACGCCAACCCAACAAGTACCTTCGAGACACCTGTAGAGCACCTTTATAATCACCCAGTTACGTTGTGACGTTTGGTAGCACACAAAGTGTTCCTCCGGTAAACGGGAGTTGCATAATCTCATAGTCATAGGAACATGCATACGTCATGAAGAAAGCAACAGCAACATACTAAATGATCAAGTGCTAAGCTAATGGAATGGGTCAAGTCAATCACATCATTCTCCTAATGATGTGATCCCGTTAATCAAATGACAACTCTTTGTCCATGGCTAGGAAACATAACCATCTTTGATCAACGAGCTAGTCAAGTAGAGGCACACTAGTGACACTCTGTTTGTCTATGTATTCACACATGTATCATGTTTCTGGTTAATACAATTCTAGCATGAATAATAAACATTTATCATGAAATAAGGAAATAAATAATAACTTTATTATTGCCTCTAGGGCATATTTCCTTCACCATCAGCCCCTTGTGGTTCGGCGGGGGGAAGAGCACATTGCACAAAGAGCGGAAGGCGCAGTACGGTAGTGATCACACGGGCAATTTTTACCCAGATTCGGGCTGCCGCGAGGCGTAAAACCCTAGTCCTGCTTTGGTGGATTGATGAGAGGACCATGGTGGAGACGCAACGCTCTAGCTCGACAAGGTTGCCTCGGGACAAGAGCAGCTACGCGTTATGAGTGTACAAGGGTCTGAATCCTTTCTAAGGTTGCCACGACCCTCCTTTTATAAGTCAAATCAGTCATCACATACTGATTAGATAGCAAACAGTTCTATCATACCTAACTCTGCAGACAGGACAAGGTACATTAAATGCACTGCGTAGTGTCACATCATGGCGTAGCCCGGCAAGCCTTGTCGTGCCATTCAGCCACCTTCTCGCCTTCCTGCGTAACACGTCCCTGGACGGGTGTCATTTGGAGGTGATTTCCTTCGAAAATGGCTGCCACGTGCCAAGTAACAGCCACTTAATCACTTGGGGGCTCGACACCGCACCGATAGGTGACTTGCGTTGCTGTGAGGTGGAGCGGTGGAGCCTTGGCGGGGCAATCCTCCCATAGCGTCCCTGGCAAGCTTGTCGGGGCAGTGTTGAGATTTGTCTTCGAGGCAACCCCGACCTCGCCAGGCTCGCCTGCCCGGCAAGGGAGGTTTTTCCTTAGTGATATCTTGTTCATTTGGCTTCACTTGGTCTTCTTGATCCGCCATTTGGTTTCTCAAAGACCTATCTCTCCGGCTTGGTCTTGTCTTGGATGTCGAGTGTTGCTAGACCGAAGGTCTACCATCCGTGCACAAGTCAGGGGAAACATACACCCTTGTTTGTGTACCCTGACAGAAGCCCCCGGGCCTGAGCCATACGTGTCTCCTGGCACGTTGGGTTAGGCCCCAAAACAGTGCATAGACGAGTGGTGAGGAAACATTGCGCGTGCAGCGGTTCGTCATGATGACTGGTCAACCCACGTCCACTCCGCGCAATTACCGCGGGTCGTGGGGGCATCGGACTGTAGCAGTCAATGTAAAATAGTAACTTTTCGAGAGGAAATGGCGAAGAGCTGCACCTTCCCCCATGTCTTTTTTCCATAAAAGAGAAGAACGCAAAGAGGCACTGCTCATTCATCTTCCATCTCGCCCCTCCACCATCTTCTTCCGCAAGCCAAGCGACCGCTCTCCCCCTTGCCCACATTCGTCTCCAACCCCCATCCAGTTCCCTTCTCCCATCCCCACCACAGCTTGAGGAGATGGGAAAGAAAACCGCAGTCCCCCAAGGGGAAGCGGGCGACCGCCGCGAAGCAGGTGGTTGGGAGGGGAGCAAGAAGATAGCGGGAGAGCTGGACAAGAAGCGAATGGGAGACGTGGTTGCGAGGTACGGATATATGTGGGGGAGGGAAGTCCCAAGGGGCATGGCGCGCCCAAGGTTCTGGCGGAGGGAAAAGAGGATCCGTCGGACTCGTACTGATTCTTCTATGCATATTTTCTCTGTGGCCTCTGTCCCCCCCCCCCTTTTTTAGATTTCTTTGAAGCAATGATGGTAATCTATGGATTCCATCTTCTGGACTTCACGCCGAATGCAGGGACGTGCATGTCGATTTTCGCCCACTTGTGCGAGAACTTCGTCGGAGTTGCCCCCAGTGTGGCTCTTTTCAGGCACTACTTCATCCTGCGGGTGGAGAACAAAGCTCACCGTTCCGGGAATATAAGTTGGATGCCTCGGGTGGCGAGGGAAAATTGGGATTACCTTGCAGCCCTGTTTGTGTACCCTGACAACCATGGGACAACCGGTGCTCCACATGCCGCAAAGCTAAGTCACAAGCTCAATCTCATTGATTACATATGCCACTTTCTATTCTGTATCAACAATGGGAAGATATTAGTATGGATTTTGTTCTTGGATTTCCTATGAGTCAAAATGGAAAATATTCGTTATTTGTTGTTGTGGGACGTTTCTCTAAAATGGCACATTTCATCCCATGCAATAAGATAGATTGTTGTAGGGTGGAGCCCTAAGTGGAGATATTTTCACGCATGGAGGGGAAAAGAGGATGAACACAGTAACACAAAGAGGGAAATCAGTCAAACAAAACCCAATCACACGTCCACTAGAATAGAAAAGTTGAGATCCACAAGAGCACAAGATCAACCCAAGGAAACAAGCACAAAGGTAAGGTTCTTCCCACTCCTAAGGAGGTGAGGTCTTGATGATAGTTTTCTCCAGAAGGAGGTATTGATACTCACTTGGGATCCTCTCCTAAGAGGTCAAGTTCTCCAAGAGGAGGAGTAGAAGGAGCAAAGCTCTATCAATGTCTCACAAATGTATTAGACCCGAAATATATAGCTAGAGGGAGGAAGGGGACGATTTGGGAGGCAAGCAAGGGCATCCACGGCCGAAACCTGGGAGGGCCGTGCGCACGAGGTAAGTTTTGCCCATGCGCACGGGGGTCCCGTGTGTACGGTACACGCCCATGCGCACGGGGTGCTATAGCGGCGGGGGCCCATGTGCACGGGGTCCGGAGGCGGTGCGCACGGGGGTGCACGTCTCAGCTACGGGAGCTCTCTGGGTGGCCCGTGGGCACGGTGTCTGGAGGGCCCGTGCGCACGGGGTCACCTGGGAGGTGTTGTCTTCATTTTCTTGTGCTCCTTCTCCTTCCTCGTGGCCTAGGGATGCTTCTCCTCCTTCTTTGAGGTGTCCCTTAGCTGCTTGGTGGTGTTGGTCTTCGTACCTAATGACACATAGCATGTTTTGGTGAGGTAGCATCCAAGTCCCATTTATATCCATATCGATCTTGAGTAGGAGTGAGTTCACCTTGGTTTCAATGGCGTGTGCTCGTGCTCTTGTCATTGGTCCACGTGGTGCTTGATGTGTTGTTGTAGAGTCCATGAGGATGATGGAAGGACGCTCTGTGATTGCTTGTATCTGTGTTGGTATTTCCCTGAAGAGGAGAGGATGATGTAGCACAATAATGGTAAGTATTTCCCCCAGATATGAAACCAAGGTTATCAATCTAGTAGGAGCACCAAGCAACACTATTTAAACAGCACATGCACACAAACAACAACAACTTGCAACCCAACGCGTAAGAGGGGTTGTCAATCCCTCCTCGGTATTGAGATAGATTAAATTGTATGAGATTTGATAAATATATCTAACTAAAACACAAAATAAAATAAATAAAGGAAAACACAGCAAGGTATTTTTGGTTTTATATGATAGGAAAACAGATCCAGGGGCGTAGTTTTCACTAGAGGCTTCTCTTGAGAAAATAACATACGGTAGGTAAACAAATTACTGTTGGGCAATTGATAGAAAAACGAATAATCATGACGATATCCAAGGCAATGATCATGTATATAGGCATCGCGTCCAAGATTAGTAGACCGAAATGATTTTGCATCTAGTACTATTACTCCACACATCGACCGCTATCCAGCATGCATCTAGTGTATTAAGTTCATGGGAAAACGGAATAATGCAATAAGAACGATGACATGATGTAAACAAGATCTATTCATGTAGGAATAGACCCTATCTTTTTATCCTTAATAGCAACGATACATGCATGTCATGTCTCTTTATGTCACTAAGATTGAGCACCGCAAGATCGAACCCATCACAAAGCACCTCTTCCCATGGCAAGAAAAATCAATCTAGTTGGCCTAACAAAAGCAAAATTTCAAAGAAGAAATATGAGCTTATAACAATCATGCATAAATGTGTTCAACAAAGACTCAAATAATATTCATGGATAGAACTGATCATAAACCCACAATTCATCGGATCCCAGCAAACACACTACGAAAATTCGTTACATCAAATAGATCTCCAAGAACATCGAGGAGAACATTGTATTGAAGATCGAGAGAGAAGAAGCCATCTAGCTACTAGCTACGGACCCATAGGTCTATGGTAAACTACTCACGCATCATCGGAGGGGCCACAAGGATGATGAAGAACCCCTCCGGCAGGGTGCTGGAAATGGCCTCTAGATTGGATCTCCTGGTTCTGAAACTTGCGGTGGCGGAAACTGTATTCTCTCGACTTCCCTAGGGTTTTTGGGATTTTAGAGTATTTATAGACGTGGATGGCGGTGGAGAAGCTTCCCGTGGTGCCCACTAACCACCAGGGCACACCTAGGCCTTTTGGCGCGCCCTGGTGCCTAGTGGGCCCCAGGGGCCTCCTCCGATGCACTTCTTTGGCTCCCTAGGTGTCTTCTAGGTAGAAAAAAATCTCCAAAAAGTTTCATGGAACTTGGACTCCATTTGGCATTGATATTTTGCAAAGTAAAAAACAAGCAAAAAACAGTAACTGGCATTGGGCACTATGTCAATAGGTCAGTCCCAAAAAATGATATGAAGTTGCTAGTAAATGAATATAAAACATCCAAGATTGATAATATAACAGCATGAAACAATAAAAAATTATAGATGCATTGGAGACGTATCAGCATCCCCAAGCTTAATTCTTGCTCGTCCTCGAGTAGGTAAATGATAAAAACAGAATTTTTGATGTGGAATGCTGCCTAACATGTTCATCATATATTCTTTTCTTTTGTAGCATGGACATTTGGACTATTAGATTATTCAAAGCAATAGTCTATAATTGACATGAGGACATCAATACTCAAGCATATCAACAAGCAACCATGTCTTTCAAAATATCAACACTAAAGAAAGCTATCCCTAGCCCATTATGCTCAACCATTGATCCATCCATGAAACACACTCAAATATTAGCTATATCCGATGCACAAGTATGACAATAGTGTTCCCTAGTTGGCGCTTTATAAGAGAAGATGGAGACTAAAATAAAAATAAAAATTGCATAAAGTAAATAGATAGGCCCTTCGCAGAGGGAAGTGATACATCTCCAATGTATCTATAATATTTTATTGTTCCATGCTATTATATTATCTGTTTTGGATGTTTTATATGCATTAATATGCTATTTTATATGATTTTTTGGACTAACCTATTAAGCTAGAGCCCAGTGCCAGTTCTTGTTTTTTCCATGATTTAGAGTTTCGCAGAAAAGGAATACCAAATGGAGTCCAAACGAAATGAAACTTTCGCGATGATTTTTCTTGGACCAAAAGACATCCAGAGGGCTTGGAGTGCACGTCAAGAAAGCCACGAGGCGGACACAAGGTCGCGAGGCACGTCCAGGGGGTAAAGTGTGCCCCCACCCTTGTGGGCCCCTCGTGACTCCACCGACCTATTTCTTCCGCCTATATATTCTCAAATATCCCAAAACCTTTGAGGAGAGCCATGAAACCACTTTTCCACTGCCGCAACCTTCTGTACCCGTGAGATCCCATCTAGCCGGCGTCCTGCCGGAGGGGGATTCGATCACGGAGGGCTTCTACATCGACACTATTGCCTCTCTTATGAAGCGTGAGTAGTTTACCACATACCTACGGGTCCATAGCTAGTAGCTAGATGGCTTCTTCTCTCTCTTTGATTCTCCATACCATGTTCTCCTTGATGTTCTTGGAGATCTATTCGATGTAATACCCTTTTGCGGTGTGTTTGTTGAGATCCGAATGAATTGTGGATTTATGATCAGCTTATCTATGAATATTATTTCAACCCCCTCTGAGTTCTTATATGCATGATTTCATATCTTTGCAAGTCTCTTTGAACAATCGATTTGGTTTGGCCAACTAGATTGGTTTTTCTTTCAATGGGAGAAGTGCTTAGCGTTGGTTTCAATCTTGCGGTGCTCGATCCTAGTGAAAGAAGGAGAACCAACACATATTGTATTTTTGCCATCGAGGATAAAAGATGGGGTTTTCATCATATTGCTTGAGTTAATTCCTCTACATCATGTCATCTTTCTTAATGTGTTGCTCTGTTCTTATGAACTTAATACTCTAGATGTAGGCAGGAGTCGGTCGATGTGTTGAGTAATAGTAGTAGATGCAGAATCATTTCGGTCTACTTGACACGGACGTGATGCCTATATTCATGATCATTACCTTAGATATCGTCATAACTTTGGGCTTTTCTATCAATTGCTCAGCAGTAATTTGTTCACCCACCGTAATATTTTCTATCTTGAGAGAAGCCTCTAGTGAAACCTATGGCCCCTGGGTCTATTTTCCATCATATAAGTTTCCGATATATAATTTTAGTTTCCTATTTACTTTCTTTGCAATCTTTTACTATCTGTTCCGTAAATCAGAAACACCAAAAATATTACTTTACCATTTATCCATCTCTATGAGACTTTATCACGTTGGGTGCAAGTTGGTGTTTGTTTGTGCAGGTATTCGGTGGCTTGAGCGTCGTCTCCTACTGGATTGATACCTTGGTTCTCAAAATTGAGGGAAATACTTACTCTACTTTGCTGCATCACCCTTCCTATTCAAGGGAAAACCAACACAAGCTCAATAGGTAGCAGGAAGAATTTCTGGCACCGTTTCCAGGGAAATTTACGCAAAGTCAAGTCAAGATTTGTCTCCCGTCAACTTGCCAATTTCTGGCGCCGTTGCTGGGGAGATCTACGCCAAGCTGAGACATACCATGTACCCATCATACACTCTCATCCCTCGTATTACATTATTTGCCATTCGCCTCTCGTTTTCCTCCCCCCCACTTCTAAAATGATTTTCGAAAAGATTTTCCTTTTCTTCACCCCTCTTCTGTTCGTCTTCTTCATTTGCTTTTTGTGTGCTCGTGTGATTGGATTGCTTGATTTGTCACGATGGCTCAAGAGAATACCAAATTGTGTGACTTTTCCAACACCAATAATAATGATTTTATTGGTACTCCGATTGCTCCAGCTACTAATGCGGAATCTTGTGAAATTAATACTGCTTTGTTGAATCTTGTTATGAAAGATCATTTTCCGGCCTTCCCAACGAAGATGCCGCATCCCATCTTAATAATTTTGTTGATTTGTGTGATATGCAAAAGAAAAGAAATTGGATAATGATATTGTTAAATTGAAGCTATTTTCGTTCTCGCTTTGAGATCGTGCTAAAATTTGGCTTTCATCTTTTCCTAAAAATAGTACTGATTCATGGAACAAGTGTAAAGATGCTTTTATTTCCAAGTATTTTCCTCGCTCTAAGATCATCTCCCTTAGGAACTATATTATGAATTTTAAGCAACTTGATCATGAACATGTTGCACAATCTTGGGAGAGGATGAAATTGATGATACAAAATTGCCCTACTCATGGTATGAATTTGTGGATGATTATAAAAAAAATATGCTGGATTGAATTTTGCTTCTAGAAATCTTTTAGATTCGGCCACGGAGGCACTTTTATGGAAATTACTTTAGGAGAGGCTACTAAACTCCTAGGTAATATTATGGTTAATTATTCTCAATGGCATACTAAAAGATCTTCCACTAGTAAAAAAGTGCATGCAATTGAAGAGATTAATGTTTTGAGTGGAAAGATGGATGAGCTTATGAAATTATTTGCTAGCAAGAGTGACCCTATTGATCCTAATGATATGCCTTTGTCTACTTTGATTTAAAAAAATAATGAATCTATGGATGTGAATTTTGTTGGTAGGAACAATTTTGGTAATAACATGTATAGAGGTAATTTTAATCCTAGCACGTTCCCTAGTAATTCCTATAATAATTATGGTAATTACTAAAACAACTCTTATAGAAATTATAATAATATGCCCTCTGATTTTGAGAATAGTGTTAAAGAATTTATAAGTTCGCAAAAGAATTCCAATGCTTTGATTGAAGAAAAATTGCTTAAGATTGACGATTTGGCTAGGAACATGGATAGAATTTCTCTTGATGTTGATTCTTTGAAACTTAGATCTATTCGACCTAAGCATGATATCAATGAGTCTCTCAAAGCCATGAGAATCTCCATTGAGTAGTGCAAAGAAAGACCCGCTAAGATGCATGGAAAAAAGATCGGTTTATAAAAGCGTGTTCTTCTAGTTTCCGTGAGAATAACGATGAAGATCTTAAAGTGATTGATGTGAATCCTATTGAATCTTTGTTTTCTAATATAAATCTTGATAAAGATGGGACTTGAGATGAGTCACTTTAGTTAAAAGGCGTCCCAATGATTCGGAGTTTCTAGATCTTGATGCAAAAATTGATAAAAGTGGGATTGAAGAGGTCAAAACTTTAAGTAGCAACGAACCCATCTTTTGGATTTCAAGGAATTTAATTATGATAATTGTTTTTTAATAGATTGTATTTCCTTGTTGCAATCCATGTGGAATTCTCCTCATGATTATAACCAAAACGCAGCTTTTACTAAACATATCGTTGATGTTATGATGCAATCTTTCGAAGAAAAGCTTGAATTGGAAGTTTCTATCCCTAGAAAACTTTATGATGAGTGGGAACCTACTATTAAGATTAAGATCAAAGATTATGAATGCCATGTTTTGTGTGATTTGGGTGCTAGTGTTTCCATGATTTCGAAAACTTTATGTGATGTATTAGGTTTCTGAGAATTTGATGATTGTTCTTTAAATTTGCATCTTGCGGATTCCACTATTAAGAAACTTATGGGAAGAATTAATGATGTTCTTATTGTTGCAAATAGGAATTATGTGCTCATAGATTTCATTGTTCTTGATATAGATTGCAATCCTACATGTCCTATAATTTTTGGTAGACCTTTCCTTAGAACGATTGGTGCAATAATTGATATGAAAGAAGGAAACGTTAGATTTTAATTTCCGTTAAGGAAAGGCATGGAACACATCCCAAGAAATAAAATTAAATTGCCTTATACATCTATTATGAGAGCCACTTATGGATTGCATGCCAAAGATGATAATATCTATAACTATTCGTGTTTTATGCCTAGCTAGGGCGTTAAACAATAACGCTTGTTGGGAGCCAACCCAATTTTATTGTTTTTTGCTTTTTAGGTTCTGTTTTGCTTTGAATAATTCATCTAGCCTCTGCTTAGATGTGGTTTTGTGTTTTAATTAGTGTTTGTGCGAAGTAAGACCTTTGGGATAGCTTACGGTGATAATTGATGTGATCTTGCTGAAAAACAAAACCTTTTGCGCTCAGTCCCAGAATTGTTAAAAATCAAAGAAGCGTGATAAAATACTGATTCTTTTTGCAGAAGATTCATAAACAAATTTCTTAGGTTGTCCTATTTTTTTCAGAATTGTTGGAGTTACAGAGGTATTCGGAACATCCAGATTGCGACAGAATGTTCTGTTTTTGACAGATTCTGTTTTTCGCATGTTGTTTGCTTATTTTGATGAATCTATGGCTAGTATCGGGGGTATGAACCATGGAAAAGTTGGAATACAGTAGATATTACACCAATATAAATAAAGAATGAGTTCACAACAGTACCAAAAGTGGTGGTTTATTTTCTTATACTAACAGAGCTTATGAGATTTTCTGTTGAGTTTTGTGTTGTGAAGTTTTCAAGTTTTGGGTAAGGATTTGATGGACTATGGAATAAGGAGTGGCGAGAGCCTAAGCTAGGGGATGCCCAAGGCACCCCAAGGTAATATTCAAGGACAACCAAGATCCTAAGCTTGGGGATGCCCCGGAAGGTATCCCCTCTTTCATCTTCGTCTGTCGGTAACTTACTTGAGGCTATATTTTTATTCACCACATGATATGTGTTTTGTTTGGAGCGTCTTGTATGATTTGAGTCTTTTCTTTTTAGTTTTCCACGATCATCCTTGCTGTACACACCTTTTGAGAGACACACGCATGAATCATGATTTATTAGAATACTCTATGTGCTTCACTTATATCTTTTGAGCTAGGCAAATTTGCTCTAGTGCTTCACTTATATCTTTTTAGAGCACGGTGGTGGTTTTATTTTATAGAAATTGATGAAATCTCGCACTTCACTTATATTATTTTGAGAGTCTTTAAAATAGCATGGTAATTTGCTTTGGCTATAAAATTAGTCCTAATATGATAGGCATCCAAGAGGGATATAATAAAAACTTTCATATAACGTGCATTGAATACTATGAGAAGTTTGATTCCTTATGATTGTTTTGAGATATAAATATGGTGATATTAGAGTCATGCTAGTGAGTAGTTGTCGATTTGAGAAATACTTGTGTTAAAGTTTGTGAGTCCCGTAGCATGCACGTATGGTGAACCGTTATGTGATGAAGTCAGAGCATGATTGATTTATTGATTGTCTTCATTATGAGTGGCGGTCAGGGACGAGCGATGGTCTTCTCCTACCAATATATCCCCCTAGGAGCATGCGTGTTGTACTTTGTTTCGATGACTAATAGATTTTTGCAATAAGTATGTAAGTTCTTTATGACTATTTAAGTCCATGGATTATACGCACTCTCACCTTTCTGCCATTTCTAGCCTCTCTAGTACCGAGCAACTTTCGTCGGTACCATAAACCCACCATATACCTTCCTCAAAACAGCCACCATACCTACCTAGTATGGCATTTCCATAGACATTCCGAGATATATTGCCCTGCAACTTTTCACCGTTCCGTTTATATGACATGCTCCATTATTGTCATATTGCTTTGCATGATCATGTAGTTGACATCGTATTTGTGGCGAAGCCACCGTTCATAATTCTTTCATACATGTCACTCTTGATTCATTGCACATCCCAGTACACCGTCGGATGCATTCATATAGTCATATTTTGTTCTAAGTATCGAGTTGTAATTCTTGAGTTGTAAGTAAATAAAAGTGTGATGATCTTCATTATAAGAGCATTGTCCCTTGTGAGGAAAGGATGATGGAGACTATGATTCCCCCACAAGTCGGGATGAGACTCCGGACAAAAAAAAGAGGCCAATAAAATGAGAGAAGGCCCAAATAAAAAAATATGAGACAAAAGAGAGAAGGGACAGTGTTACTATCCTTTTTCCACAAGTGTGCTTCAAAGTAGCACCATGATCTTCATGATAGAGAGTCTCCTATGATATCACTTCCATATACTAGTGTGAATTTTCATTATAGAACTTGGCTTGTATATTCCAATGACGGGCTTCCTCAAATTGCCCTAGGTCTTCATGAGCAAGCGAGTTGGATGCACACCCACTCATTAGTTTCTTTTTGAGCTTTCATAAACTTATAGCTCTAGTGCATCCTTTGCATGGCAATCCCTACTCACTCACGTTGATATCTATTGATGGGCATCTCCATAGCCCGTTAATACGCCTAGTTGATGTGAGGCTATCTCCTTCTTTTTGTCTTCTCCACAACCACCGTCTATACCACCCATAGTGCTATGTCCATGGCTCACGCTCATGTATTACGTGAAAGTTTAAAAAGTTTGAGAACGTCAAAAGTATGAAACAATTGCCTGGTTTGTCATCGGGGTTGTGCAATATTTAAATATTTTGTGTGATGAAGATGGAGCAGCCAGACTATATGATTTTGTAGGGATAAGCTTTCTTTGGCCATGTTATTTTGAGAAGACATAATTATTTTGTTAGTATGCTTGAAGTATTATTGTTTTTATGTCAATATTAAGCTTTTGTTTTGAATCATACGGATTTGAACATTCATGCCACAATAAAGAGAATTACATGGATAAATATGTTAGGTAGCATTCCACATCAAAAATTATGTTTTTATCATTTACCTACTCGAGGACGAGCATGAATTAAGCTTGGGGATGCTTGATACATCTCCAACGTATCTATAATTTTTTATTGTTCCATGCTATTATATTATCTGTTTTGGATGTTTTATATGAATTAATTTGCTATTTTATATGATTTTGGGGACTAACCTATTAACCTAGAGCCTAGTGCCAGTTCCTCTTTTTTCCTTGTTTTAGAGTTTCGCAGAAAAGGAATACCAAACGGAGTCCAAACGGAATGAAACTTTCGCGGTGATTTTTATTCGACCAGAAGACATCCAGAGGGCTTGGAGTGCATGTCAGGAAAGCCACGAGGTGGCCACAAGATCGGGAGGCGCGCCCCCACCCTTGTGGGCCCCTCGTGACTCCACCGACCTATTTCTTCCGCCTATATATTCTCAAACATCCCAAAACCTTCAAGGAGAGCCACGAAACCACTTTTCCACCGCCGCAACCTTTTGTACCCGTGAGATCCCATCTAGGGGCCTTTTTCGGCGTCCTGTTGGAGGGGGATTCGATCACGGAGGGCTTCTAAATCAACACCATTGCCTCTCTGATGAAGCGTGAGTAGTTTACCGCAGACCTATGGGTCCATAGCTAGTAGCTAGATGGCTTCTTCTCTCTCTTTGATTCTCCATACCATGTTCTCCTTGATGTTCTTGGAGATCTATTCGATGTAATACCCTTTTGCGGTGTGTTTGCCGAGATGTGATGCCTATATTCATGATCATTGCCTTACATATCGTCATAACTTTGCGCTTTTCTATCAATTGCTTGGCAGTAATTTGTTCACCCACCATAATATTTTCTATCTTATGAGAAGCCTCTAGTGAAACCTATGGCCCCCGGGTCTATTTTCCATCATATACGTTTCCGATCTATAATTTTAGTTCCCTATTTGCTTTCTTTGCAATCTTTTACTTTCCGTTCCATAAATCAGAAATACCAAAAATATTACTTTACCGTTTATCCATCTCTATCAGATCTCAGTTTGCAAATAACCGTGAAGGGATTGCCAACCCCTTTATCGCGTTGCGTGCAAGTTGGTGTTTGTTTGTGCAGGTATTTGGTGGCTTGAGCGTTGTCTCCTACTGGATTGATACCTTCATTATCAAAAACTAAGGGAAATACTTACTCTACTTTGCTGCATCACCCTTTCCTCTTCAAGGGAAAAACCAACACATGCTCAATAGGTAGTAGGAAGCAGAGATTTGTAGAGGAGCAAGAGCTCATAGTTTAAACTGAGAGATAAAATTGTTTTGAGAGGCATGCTTTTCTTGTCAATGAAAACAACCAAGAATTCCCAATACTTTCAATGCTAGATAGATCACAGGCGGTTCCCAAACATAAAATAAAGTTTATTCCTTTTTCTACCATTCTTTCACAATCCATGGCTAGCCGTATCCACTGGTGCCTTCCATACCAACACTTTGTCAAGGAATTTATTGTTGAGAACATATAATTTTTTTCATTTTGGGACTGGGCATACCTATTATCTTGCCACACTCTCATGCAGTGACAAGTGAATGAACACTCATCGTGAGAATAAAGTATCTAGCATGGAAAACATTGGCCACCCCCTGCCGCTTCATGAGAGGTACAGGCACACAAAAAGGAAATTCATTTTGAAAATTAGAATTGACACATACAAATTTACTTGGAACGGCATGGAAATACAACATACAGGTAGGTATGGTGGACTCATTTGGCACTACTTTGGGTTTAAGGAGTTTGATGCACGAGCAATATTCCCGCTTAGTACAAATGGAGGCTAGCAAATAGATTGAGAAGCGACCAACCAAGAAACAAAATGATCATAAACAAGCATTAAACATAACAAACACTGAATAATGCACCACAAGTAGGATATAACTTCATTGCATAACTGTTGACTTTCGTGCTTGCAAAGGGAATCGCAAACCTTAACACCAATATTCTTACTAAGCATAATTACTCACCAACATGACTCGCATATTGCTGTCTCCATATCTCAAAACTATTACAAGGAACCAAGTTTATATTGTCCAATGGTCTTCATGATAGTTTTTATTACATCCTCCTTGAATATCTATCACTTAGGGACTAATTTCATATATCAAATTGCTACTTTTCAAGCTCTCAAATAAATCTAAGTGAGGTGCAAGAGCATAAATATTTCTTCAAAATTTTCAATTCTCAAAATATTCTGAGTGAAGCATGAGAGGATTTCTTCAAATTTACTAACTCCCGAAATAATCTAAGTGAAGCATGAGAGCATATTTTTTCAAAATTTTACTACCATCATGCTCAAAAAGATATAAGTGGAGCACTAGAGAAATTCCTAGCTCAAAAAAATTTAAGTGAAGCACACAGAGCAATTCTAACAAATCATAGCATCATTATGACTCTCTCAAATAGGTGTGTCCAGCAAGGATGATTGTGACAAACTAAAAAGCAAAACAAGCAAATACTCATATAATACACGATGTTCCAAGCGAAACTCATGGTATGTGAAAAATAAAAGTATAGCTCCAAGTAAAATTACGAACGGTCATTAGAAGAAAGAGGGGATGCCTTTCGGGGCATCCCCAAGCTTAGTTGCTTGGTACTCCTTAAATATTACATTGGGGTGCCATGAGCATCCCCAATCTTAGGCTCTTTTCACTCCTTATTCCTTCATCCATCATGATCTCACCCAAAACTTGAAAACTTCAATCACACAAAACTTAACAAAACCTTCATGAGATTCCTTAGTATAATAAAGCAAAACTCCACATTTAAGTACTATTGCAAACCCATTCATATTTTATTATTGCATTATACCAACTGTATTGTAACTTTACCATGGCTTATACCCCCGATATGATCCATAGATTCATCAAAGTAAGCACATAATGCAACAAAAAACAAAATCTGTCAAAACAGAACAGTCTATAGTAATATGTACTTTAACCATACATATGTAACTCCTAAAAATTCTGAAACATTAGGCAAGAAGAGGCAATTTGTATATCAATCTAGTGTAAAAGATTCAGAATTTTTCGTTGCTTCTGTGATTTTTAAAAAATCATCTATTGGACGTAACAGTTTCTGTTTTCCAACAGGATCAAGTCAACTATCACCCAAGCCACCCGAAAGGCATTACTTGACACAAACACTAATTAAAACAAAAAAATCACAATCATAACAGAGGCATAATTGTGTATTTATTGAAAATAGAAAAGAAACAAAAATCTAAAGGATAAATATTGGGTTACCTCCCAACAAGTGTAATTATTTTACGCCCCTAGCTAGGTATAAGGCATAGATTCAAGTATTGTCATCTTTAGTTTCCAACTCCTCAATCACACAATCATAATTCCTCAAATATCTAGCATTTTCAGTAATCACACTCCTAGGAATAAAATTGAAGAATTCACTCTTGCAAGTAGGGTTATTTATCACTTCAACAAAGTTGGGGTGAAGACTAATCATTTTAAGATCTTCATTGTTGCTACTAGAAGTGGTACCCTTGCTCGTAGGGACATGTGTAGACTTCAAATTCTTACTAGTAGGAGTTTTCTCAATAGTTTTAATGGAAGAAAAAGCTTAGCTCAAGTTACTAAAAATTTCTTCTACCCTTCCGTTAAGTACGGGGTTTTTCTCTTTTAGTAATTTAATAGTATCTCCTACCTCCGTTCCAATTTGATTAGCAATCCTTTTATCCAAATTTTCAATGTGTTCTTCAGTGGGCATTCTCTTTTCAATAGCATCAAGCCTTTGCATAACATACTCAAGAGTTAAAATCGTTTCATTGATATGATAGCTGGTGATCCCACTAAGTTTCCCATAGCATTAAAAGCATCCATAGAGGTACACAACAAGAAATTCCCTCCGGTAATAGTGTCAAGAACAAATCTATACCAAGTGGTGATTCCCACATAAAAAATACGAAGAAGAACAGTAGTAGATTGCTTACGAGTTGATCTATTATGAGCGTTGCAAATCCTAAACCAAGCATCTCTAAAATTTTCTCCTCCCCTTTGTTTGAAATTGAGAACTTCATTCTCAGGGGTGCACGTAGCAAGGGAGGAATTACCCATAATGATAAAGTGGGCAAGCAAACAAAGAGGCAAACAAGAAAAAGGCAAACAAAAAATATTTTTGGATTATTTTGCAAAAATGTTTTAGAAGTGGGGTAGATGAAAACGAAAGGCAAATGGCAAATAAAGTAATTGCCAGGAGATCATAGTTTTTGTGTAGGAACCTGATAGATGTTGATGATCTCTCCCCGGCAACGGCGCCAGAAATTCTTCTTGATTGCTTGTATCTTCGTTAGTATTTCCCCGAAGAGGAGAGGATGATGCAGCACAACAATGGTAAGTATTTCCCTCAGTTATGAAACCAAGTTTATCAATCCAGTAGGAGAACCAAGAAACACTATGTAAACAACACCTGCACACAAACAACAACAACAACAACAACGACAACACCAACAACTTGCAACCCGACACATAAGAGGGGTTGTCAATCCCTCCTCGGTACTGAGATAGATTAAATTGTATAAGATTCGATAAATATATCTAACTAAAACACAAAATAAAATAAATAAAGGAAAAACGCAGCAAGGTATCTTTGGTTTTATATGATAGGAAAATAGGCACGGGGGCGTAGTTTTCACTAGAGGCTTCTCTCGAGAAAATAGCATACGGTGGGTAAACAAATTATTGTTGGGCAATTGATATAAAAGTGAATAATCATGACAATATCCAAGGCAATGATCATGTATATAGGTATCACGTCCAAGATTAGTAGACTGGAAAGATTCTCAAGGCTACTACTATTACTCCACACGCCGACCGCTATCCAAAGATGCATCTAGTGTATTAAGTTCATAGGAAAATGGAGTAATGCAATAAGAACGATGACATAATGTAGACAAGATCTATTCATGTAGGAATAGACCCCATATTTTTATCCTTAATAGTAACGATACATGCGTGTCATGTCTCTTTCTGTCAATGAGATTGAGCACCGCAAGATCGAACCCATCACAAAGCACCTCTTCCCATGGCAAGATAAAACAATATAGTTGGCCAAACCAAACCAAAATTTCGGAGAAGAAATACAAGGCTATAACAATCATGCATAGAAAAGTTCATCAAAGACTCAAATAATATTCATGGATAAAACCGATCATAAACCCACAATTCATCGGATCCCAACAAACACACCGCAAAAAGGCATTACATCAAATAGATCTCCAAGAACATCGAGGAGAACATTGTATTGAAGATCAGAAAGAGAGAAGAATCCATCTAGCTACTAGGTACGGCCCCGTAGGTCTAGGGTATACTACTCACGCATCATTGGAGGGGCAACAACGATGACGAAGAACCCCTTTGTGATCGTTGACCCCTCCGGCAGAGTGCCAGAAAAGGCCTCTAGATTGGATCTCGTGGTTCTGGAACTTGCGGTGGCGGAAACTGTATTCTCTCAACTCTCCTAGGGTTTTGGGGATTTTAGAGTATTTATAGAGGTGGATGACGGTGGAGAAGCTTCCTGTGGATCCCACTACCCACCAGGGCGCACTTGGGCCTTTTGGCACGGCCTGGTGCCTATTGGGCCTCACGGGCCTCCTCCGGTGCACTTCTTTGGCTCCATGGGTGTCTTCTAGGCAGAAAAAATCTCCAAAAAGTTTCGTGGCATTTGGACTCCGTTTGGTATTGATATTTTGCAAAGTAAAAAACAAGAAAAAACTAGCAACTGGCACTAGGCACTATATGAATAGGTTAGTCCCAAAATATAATATAAAGTTGCTAGTAAATGAATATAAAACATCCAAAATACGTTGGAGATGTATCACTCTGCATCATCTCCCCCCCCCCCCAACTTGGGAGAGATCCGTCCTCGGATCGTGATCTTCATCGCCATGGTAGGGTGCCAAGTCCTTGACATTCAAGATGTCGCTTACATTGTACTTATCTTGTGGGAGGTCGATCTTGTAGGCATTGTCATTGTAATGTGCTAGCACCTTGAAGGGTCCATCGGCTCGTGGTAGTAACTTGGACTTGCGCTTGTTGGGGAAGTGCTCCTTGTGGAGATGAAGGCATATGAGATCACCCGGTCTGAAGACCATTGGAGTCTTGTTGATGTTGAGCTTGGTGGCGAGGCGGTGTACTTGACGCTCGATCGTGGACCTTGTTTCTTCATGCACCTTCTTGAGATAACTTACTCTTGCACTTGCGTTCATGTTAGCTCATTCTTCTAGCAGCAAAGGGAGAATGTCCAAGGGCGACAAAGGGTTGAAGCCCTAGAGGAGCTCGAAGGGGGATTGCTGGTAGTTGAGTGTCTTGCGCGATTGTAGGCATACTTGACGATGGGTAAGCACTCCTCCCATTCGTTGATGTTCTTCTTGATGAACACGCATAGGAGAGTAGATAGCGTCCAGTTGGTGACTTCTGTTTGGCCATCTGTTTGAGGATGATATGCCGACGAGAATAGTATCTTGATGTCGAGCTTGGCGCATAGTGTCTTACATAAGTAGCTTAGGAACTTGACGTCACGATCCGACACAATTGTCCTTGGCACTCCATGTAACCTCAAGATTTCCCTACAAAAGAGATTTGCAACATGTGAAGCATCGTCTATCTTATTGCATTGGATGAAATGTGCCATTTAAGAGAACCGGTCCGCTACAACAAATATTGAATCCTTGCCATTTTGAGTCCTAGGTAATCCAAGCACAAAATTCAAGCTAATATCTTCCCATGGTTGATATGGAATAGGAAGTGGCATATGTAAACCATGAGATTGAGCTGGTGACTTAGCTTTGTGGCTTCTAGAGCACCGGTTGGTGAAGCATGTGATGTTGCGAAACATCTTGGAAAGTACTTGAAGGAGAGTAAGGTCTTGCCGCGCCCGAAATTTCCCATAAGCCCTTCGCCGTGAGCCCCTTGCAGAAGTAACAAAAGAAGTGACAACTCGGGTATACAAAAGTTTGATAGCACGCATAAGATAGGCATTCTTGAGGTAATAGTTCTCCCAACAAGTATAAGCAAGACATTTGGCATAAGGAATCGCAAACGAAGGAGCATGTGCATATAGATCTTTAACATGCTCAAAGCCAATAGCAATCACTTCAAGTTGAGTAACTAGCATGCACTTGCGAGAAAGGGCATCCGCCACAACATTCTCTTTGACCTTAATGTACTTGATCACATAAGGATAAGATTCCACAAATTCACTCCATTTAGCATGCTATTTATTCAACTTGGTTTGACCTTTAAGGTACTTAAGTGTCTCATGATCGGTAACTATGAAAAATTCATGTGGGCGAAGGTAATGCTCCCAAACATTCAATACTCGCACTAAGGCATATAATTCTCTTTGTCATAGATGGGATAATTAAGTTGAGCGCCGGAAAGTTTTCGCAAAAGTATGCAATGGGTTGCTTTTCTTGCATCAAAACTCCACCAACACTATTACCACTAGCATCACAATGGACTTCGAAAGTTTCATGAAAATTGGGTAAGGCAAGCAATGGAGCATGAGTAAGCAAATCCTTAAGCTCATGAAATGCGGTATCTTGGGATGGTCCCCAAACAAAAGGTGTATTCTTATTACTCAAGGCATGCAAAAGTGATGCAATAGTGCTAAAGTCCTTAACGAACCAGCGATAGAATCCGGCTAACCCAAGGAAACTACGCACTTGTTGCAACTTGGTTGGTTGTGGCCAAGTTTTCATATCATCAATTTTAGCTTTGTCTACATGAACACCCTTAGACGACACAACAAAACCCAAGAAAACAAGCTTATCAACACCAAATGTGAATTTCTCCATATTACCATAAAGACGCTCGTTTCTAAGAGTTTGCAAAACGGTCCTAAGATGAGTGACATGATCTTTTAGAGATTTGCTAAACACAAGTATATCATCAAAGTAGACCACAACAAATATGCCTATGTATGGGCGAAGAACATAATGCATCACACACATGAAAGTATCCGGTGCTTCCGATAAGCCCATAGGCATGACTAACCACTTGTACAAGCCAAATTTAGTTTTAAAAGCGGTCTTCCACTCACCACCTTGTTGAATGCAAATTTGGTATTAGCCACTTCTAAGATCATTTTTTGAGAAAATGGTTGCGCCGCTAAGCTTATCTAGCATATCGTCAAGGCATGGGATGGGATGTGTTGTAGGGTGGAACCCTAGATGGAGTTATTTTCACACTTGGAGGGGAAAAGAGGATGAACTCAAGAACACAAAGAGGAAATTCACTCAAACAAAGACCCAATCACACATCCACTAGAGTAGCATACACATGAGATCCACAAGAATACAAGATCAATCCAAGGAAACAACCACAAAGGTAAGGTTCTTCCCACTCCTAAATAGGTGAGGTCTTGATGATATTCTTCTCCAAGAGGAGATCTTGATGTCCACTTGGGATCCTCTCCTAAGAGGTCTTGGTCTCAAAGAGGCGTGGTCGAAGGAGCAAAGCTCTATCAATGTCTCACATATACTTTGCTAACCCTAAACATGACCCTAGGTACGGAATATATATGTAGGTGGGTGAAGGGGATGAAGTGGAGGCCCAAACGGCCACTCTCGGCCATCCATCCTGAAGGGCCAGTGTGCACGATACACGCCCGTGCGCACGGGGTGCTACAGCGGCCCGGGCCCATGCGCACGGGGTCTCGAGGCCGTGCGCTAAGGGTGGTGCGTCTTCATTCCAGTAGCTCCCTGGATGGCCCGTGCGCACGGGGTCACCTGGGAGGTGCAGTCTTGCTCCTCTTGGTCCTCTTCTTCTTCTTTGAGGCCTTGGGGTGCTTCTCCTCCTCCTTTGGGGTGTACCTTAGCTGCTTGGTGGCGTCGGTCTTCATACCTAATGACACATATCATATTTTGGTGAGGTAGCAACCAAGTTCCGTTCAAGTCCATATGCATCTCAAGTAGGAGCGAGTTCACCTCGGTTTCGATGGCGCGTCCTCGAGCCCTTGTCATAGGTCCACGTGGTGCTTGATGTGTTGGTCTAGAGTCCATGGGGATGACGAAAGGATGCTGAAAGTGCAACTATCCCTGGTTGGTTTTGGTAATTCCTAAAAACATATAACTCATTGGGCTAATGCTATTTCAAGATAAATATTTCAGGAAAGCTCAATGATTGGCATGGCATGGATTAGAAATGTGGACCCCTCAAAATGCTAAGGACACATATTGGCTCAAGATCAAGACTCTACATTTTACTTTTAGTGATCCAAGATCACATTGAGTCCATAGGATAAGTCAATACTATTAAAAGGGATAAGGTGTTGCTTAATGGGTTACTTGCTCAAAGTGCTTAGTGATATGCTCCAAAAACCCTCAACCACTTTCTCATATCCACATATGTCCCAAACCAAAACGCAAACTCGGCCCCACCGAAACTTTCTATCCGCCGCCGCCGAGTTCAGTTGACATAGCCACTGCCGCAAAACTCTAGTCACTTCGTGTTGGGTTCTACGGTAGGGTGCGTCGACTGCAAATTAAAATTTCCTACGCGCAGAACAACCAAGAACATGCTATGGAGATAGATCACAGTTCGTTACCACTAGACGTGCAGTGCCCTGCAGCGGAAGAAGAGTTGGGGCAGCACGTCCGCGTGGATCGTCTCCTCCTCGTCCGATCTCCCTCGAACAGCCAGTCGTCCGATCCCACGTACAAGTTCACCGGAGCGACGCAAGTGCACCGCCTCTAACGGTATCCGCGCGTGCAGGAGGAACACCGTGCGGCGGACTGCTAGGTCCGATCACACAGTCGGCGGCGAGTTGAGGTGGCTCATCGCAACACATGCAAACCCTAGCCGCAGAGCCGAATCGATCAACCACATGAGTGTGCCGCACCTCCACTTTATATAGGCGTCCGTCGCAGGCTCAACACTTGGGCCTCGCACGGACCCTAAAGCCCAAAGTCTACTCGGTCACGTTCCTAGTCCAGTTCGGATCACATCCGACCAGTGTCCTACAAACCCACCTAGTAGGTTCCTTCCCTTAAGCGCGCGACCCCTTAGGTTCAACTCGGCTTGGTCACAGTTCGGATCACCTCTGACCTGCACGGTTGGTAGCGGCCTCTAGCAAGGCGTGCCGACCACCAAGCAGACTATGAAGCTGGTTAGGTGAACCTGTACAACGTGTCACACTTCTGTTCCCTTTGCCACACGATATATGTTGTCGGGCTCAAGGCGAGACTGTCATCCTTGTGCTAGCCCAACCTCTTTCTCGTTCCAGTGATACCGACCACTATCTGAATTATCTCATAATCCTTGTCGCATGGCCATGCTTATCCTGGTCGAATCACACGAGGGGCCCAGAGCATATCTCTCCTGATCGGAGGGGCAAATGCCATCTTGCTCGACCATGTCTCGCAAAGATGGGATCGGACAAACCCAAACCTACCTTTGTAACTACCCAGTCACAGAGTAGCGTTTGGTCGGCCCAAAGCAAGTCTGTCACCATCCCGAGTACATGCGTCAGCTCAGGTCTTAGGACATAGAACGTATGTTGTACTAGAGACTCACAGATGACCTATCGTTGCGTCTCATAGTTGGGCCTGTCCGACTCGGACCTTATCTCGACTCGGATCCGACTACGTCGAATCCGACCAGACCTTTCCAAGTCCATATTATCCGGTTAGCATCCAATGCTCCATGGCTAGTGAGACCAAACCATCGACCGTGTCATATGCTACTCTAGTCGGCTGCGCGTCCACACGGCCCTTTCGACTAGGGACCTTTTAGGACAGTCATCATACAATGCATAGTCCCACAAACAAGAAACGTACTTGATAATACACATCATTGATAATGTCCAAGGAATATCTTTATTCATAAACACATAGGAAATATCATCATACATGATTGCCTCTAGGGCATATCTCCAACACTTCGGTCTTACCGATAGGGATCTCGGTCTCATCAAGATGGGATTGCAAACTCTCTGTTTCCCTTCATAACTTTTCGGTCCAACCGAGATGAGCGATCGGTCCCACCGACTTCGCAATGCAAACTCTTTGTTTCCCTTTCATAATGTTTCGGTCTCACCGAGATGAGCGAATATGTCACATCGAGTGTGCCTGACCAACTCTCTCGTTAGCTTATTACCAAAATCGGTCCCATCGAGTTTGTGTAATCGGTCTCACCGAGATTGTGTAATCGGTCTCACCGAGATTACCTTATGCCCTAACCCTAATGAAATCGGTCCCACCAAGTTGACATGTTGGACCCACCGAAAAGCCTAACGTTCACATTTTGAACTAAATCGGTCTAACCGAGTTCCATTATTCGGTCCCACCGAGTTTGGTGATTTGTGTGTAACAGTTAGATTTTGTGTGGAGGCTATATATACCCCTCTACCCACTCTTCATTCATGGAGAGAGCCATCAGAACATGCCTACACTTCCATCATACATTTTCTGAGAGAGAACCACCTACTCATGTGTTGAGGTCAAGATATTCCATTCCAACCATATGAATCTTGATCTCTAGCCTTCTCCAAGTTGCTTTCCACTCAAATCATCTTTCCACCAAATCCAAATCTGTGAGAGAAAGTTGAGTGTTGGGGAGACTATCATTTGAAGCACAAGAGCAAGGAGTTCATCATCAACACACCATCTATTACCTTTCGGAGAGTGGTGTCTCCTAGATTGGTTAGGTGTCACTTGGGAGCCTCCGTCAAGATTGTGGAGTTGAACCAAGGAGTTTGTACAGGCAAGGAGATCGCCTACTTCGTGAAGATCTACCCTAGTGAGGCAAGTCCTTCGTGGGCGATGGCCATGGTGGGATAGACAAGGTTTCTTATTCATGGAACCTTCGTGGGTGGAGCCCTCCATGGACTCGCGCAACCGTTACCCTTCGTGGGTTGAAGTCTCTATCAACGTGGATGTACGATAGCACCACCTATCAGAACCACGCCAAAAATCTCCGTGTCTACATTGCGTTTGCTCCCTCCAAACTCCTCCCTTTACCTTCATGTGCAATGTTTTACATTCCGCTACTATACTCTTAGACTTGCATGTGTAGGTTGTTCGCTTGACTAGTGCTAAGTTGCTAAAATCTGCCAAGACTTAAAATTGAGAAAAGGCTAGATTTTTATTTGGTCATGTAGTCTAATCACCCCCCCTCTAGACATACTTTCGATCCTACAAGTGGTATCAGAGCTTTGGTCTCCATTTGCTTTGATTTCCATAGCTTTTGCTGATCATAGCCTTGGTTTCACAACCTAGGAGAGTATGGCATTTAGCGAGGGAAATTACCACCGTAGAGGTCCTTACTTTGATGGTACTAATTTTGCTAGTTGGAAGCACAAGATAAAAATGCATATACTTGGGCAAAACCCCGCCGTTTGGGCTATTGTGTGTATTGGCTTGCAAGGTGAATTTTTTGATGGGGGAGGACCGAACCGTGATGCTACCGTGGAAGAGTTGAAGATGCTGCAATACAATGCTCAAGCTTGTGATATTCTCTTCAACGGATTGTGCCCTGAAGAATTCAACAAAATCAGCCGTCTTGAGAATGCAAAGGAAATTTGGGATACTTTGATTGATATGCACGAAGGTACCGACTCCGTCAAGGAATCCAAAATGGATGTGCTTCAAAGTCAACTTGACAAGTTCAAAATGAAGGATGGTGAAGGTGTTGCTGAAATTTACTATAGGCTTGCTCTCATCACAAATGAGATTGCCGGCTTAGGAAGTGAAGAGATGACCGATAGATTCATCATTAAGAAGATCCTAAGAGCCTTGGATGGAAAATAGGATACCGTGTGCACATTGATCCAAATGATGCCCAATTACAAAGATCTCAAGCCAATGGAAGTCATTGGAAGAATTGTTGCTCATGAGATGTCACTTAAGGATAAGGAAGAGCTCCACAACAAGTCAAGCGGTGCTTACAAAGCCTCATGTGATGCTCTCACATCATCAAGTGAGGAAAAAACCTTCAATGAAGAATTGAGCCTAATGGTGAAGAATTTCAACAAGTTCTACAAGAGTAGAAGCAAGGAAAGAAGTTCCAAGTCAAGGTCCTACAATGACAAAAGATCTTCAAGCCGTGAATGAAATTGCTACAACTGTGGAAGACCCAGACACTACTCCATTGAGTGTATGGCTCCCTAAAAAAGAAGAGAAGATTCTCCCAAAAGAAGAAGTATAAGAGAAGAATCACCACCAAGAGAGAGAAGTAGAGATGATCGTTGTGAACGTAGAACCTCTCGGAGAAGCAAGGATTCGGAAAGGAAGGACAAATCATCAAAGAGCTACACAAAACGAAGACATCAAGCTCATGTTGGTGAATGGGTATCCGGCTCCGACTCCGACCATCACTCCAAAAGAAGTTATCAATCCGACTCCGAATGTACTCAACATGAAGGTGTTGCCGGTCTAGCACTTGTGTCAACCAACTCCTACAACATATTTGACTCACCAAATGAAGGAATTGGAAGATGCTTCATGGCTAAAGGCCCAAAGGTATCACACCCCGAGTATGTTGATTTCAATAGTGATGAAGATGATTTGCTAGGAGATGATGATTTACTTGTTGATAACTCATGTTATGAAAACTATGCTGAACTTGCTATTAATCATGCTAATCAAGATAAAACGAATGACGATGATAAGAAGGAGATTGAGTGTCTAACTAAAAAACTAAACACTCTTAAGTTAGCTCATGAAACTACCTTGGAAGATCATCGAGAACTTTTAAAGACTCATGAGAAGCTACGCTTTGAAAAGCTCAACCTTGAGCAAGAGCATGAGTTCTTAAAAGCAATCAATGACGATCTTCGCAAGAAAAGTTCTTCTTACATTGCCAAGCGTTTACTCTTGTCTACTTACATGCCACAAGTAAAATCTAGCAACAAGAGTAAGAAAGATTCTTCATCTAGTAGTAACAATAATCATGCTAAATCCAATGTTGTTGCTTCTAGTAGTTCTCTTGATTCCAATAATGATTCTCTTAGCCAAGTTACACTTGAGCAAGAAAATAGCTTATTGAAGGGAATTATAGAGTAGGGTGTTTACAAGAGCCTTGCCAGAAGTAAGAAATTTTAGGAAATTGTACGCAAGCAAGGAAGACACCGAAAGAATCAAGGTGTTGGTTTTGAACGAAAGTTCAATGCCAATGGAGTTGAGTGGGAAGAAGATCAATACCCCAAGACGAAGTTTGTTCCTCAACAAGAGAAGTATGATCCTACTTCTTTCCAAGGAACACAAGCTCAAGATGATCTTCCACCACAAGACCACAAGCAAAAAGGCAAGGACAAGCTTGAAGAGGAGATTGATGCATTTGAAGAAGCTCCCAAGGCCTTGGTCAAGTGGGTTCCCAAGACTACATCAAGTTCTACTACATCAAGTACGACTACAACTCCAAGGATTCCCATCAAGATGGTGTGGATTCTGAAGAAGAAGAACTAGAGAGTTCTTGAGGGTGACTACACCAACGTACTTCACTCATATCTTTTTGCAAGGACATGTGCAAACAACTTCCACATCTTGCACTAGTTCAAGGAGTCACAAACCCTCTTGTTGGTAAGACAAGGGACGAGGTAACCAAATGCTTTCATGGACATCATCTTATGTGAACATCACTCTATGTCTATGGATACCCTTGTTTGTTCCTTGTGGGACTAACCCGTGTAGGTATTGAAAATGCAACTCACTCTAATGGACTGCTCCGAATGATCTACATCAACATTGAGCATCCACATCTTCAATACTTACATGAAGTCATCATCGAAACCCAAGGTTAGTTCATCCCTCTTAGAGGGGATATCACATCTAGGGGAGCTTTACTCTAATCAATTGAGCTAAAGCAACTCTAATGGTGTGAACACAACAATGCTTTATGTAAAAGTGGTAAACCCACTTGTGCTTAAACAATGAGTATGACCTATGATCAAATGTTCTCATTTGACTCCTAAGTCAATATACTCATATATAGATGACCTTGTCATCACCAATTGCTTGATAGATGCTAGAGTGTTTGTGCATGCTTTGTCACATATTTCATTTGCCATTTTATTGTGAGCATGTTGGTTGCATATTTTACTCATTCGAGGACATCCATTTTTTGTTTTGATTGTTTGGCTTTTTTCTCTTTTGCCAAATGGATGGACAAGAATGCCTAAGAACTCCCTCTAGCTATCTATGCTTTTCTCGTCTCAAACTATATTCATGCTACATCACAAAGTTTGATCAAGTCAGATTTGAACCACTCTGTGTGAGGAGGACTCGGAGTCCCCGATTTTCATCATAGACTTAAACGTCAAAAACCTCTTTGTGCATTTCGGTATGACCGAGTCATCCACTTCGGTCACACCAAATTCACTTAGTTGATCTAGGTTTTCTATCTCGGTGCAACCGATTTGAACTTTTCGGTCACACCGAGTTGCAGTAAACGCTTGTGATTCTGCATCTCGGTGCCACTGAGTTGTTCCACTCGGTCACACCGACAGGGTCAGGATATATAAACCCAGGGTGAGATTTTGGAAATTTCTTCAAACTCATCAGCCCACGCGTGTGTCATGCTCCGCCTCCTCGGGTCTGTGGACCATCTCCTCGTCGCCAACAACCTCCCGCCGCTGGTTTCTGTCGCAGTCAACGGAATCTGCTCCGCTGTTGTCACCGTAGCGAACTCCCGCCGAACTAGGGATGGGTTCGACTCTGTGTGCTATTCCTTAACTCTGATTCATAGCACATTGCTTTGCCATGATCATTACCACGTATGAAAACAATCTATCCACAGAAAATATCCCTTATGTTAGATTTGATTTGAAAATTTAGGGTTAGGTCTCCGCCGAACTCATCTCGGACCGACCGACTTGGAGAAATTGGTCTCGCCGATTTGGCTTAGGCCATTACACATGTGTTTTCGGTCTGACCGAAAATTGCAAATCGGTGCGACCGAGTTCGACACTCTGTGAAATCCTAGCAATCTCGGTGCCACCGAACTGTGACTCGGTCTAACCGAGTTCACTAGTTTAGGTTCCAAAATTGCTTCGGTATCACCGATTTTAACAAATCAGTAGCTCCGAATTGCTTTCTGTGGAGAACTAAAACTAAGTTTTTAAGTCATCTGTTTTGCAAAACCTCTGCATTTTGTGATGCTCATCCACTCTACCTCATCATCATCTATTCACAGGGTTTGCTGTCAGTGTGTTTGCCAAGATGTTTGACCAGAGTGACAGTCAGAACAGATCTGAAGAACAAGCGCAATTGAGTGAGGGTTCAGATCCCTCAAGTAGCTATGATGAGGGCAACAGGAGCACACCTAGTAACTTTCCCAAGGCAACCACTAGCGCAAGAAAGAAGAGAACCTCAGACTCTAAGGATGAGGACTATGTGGCTATTGAGGATGAGGCCACCTCAAAGAAGAAAGTCTTGAAGAAAGAGTATGGCACAGCTGTTGCAACAAAGCCAGGCTTGAACAAGAAGGCACCTACCAAGAGAATCCCAATGTCAAAGCCAAGGAAAGTTCCAACAGGAGAAACAACGAAATTCACCATAGAATCAGATGATGGTGAAGCAGCAGGTGTCGTGGTTCTAAGTCTGACAGTAGAATGGGGGGTAGGTATGGAGAGGCAAGTTCCTAGCTATGGAGTAGTTGTATACGCAAGGGATTTACGAGTTCGGGCCCTTCTCGGAGGAAGTAATAGCCCTCGCCTCGGAGCCGGAGGCGGTCAACTGGATTATATGCGTATGTGTTACAGGTGCGAACCCTTCTACCGTGGAGGGGTGGCTTATATAGAGTGCGTCGGGACTGGCCCATTACGTAGCGAGAGGGTTTAAGGTGCATTAAGGCTAGGCGTTCTTGGTAACGCCTTACATAAGTGTCATTAAGATCATAAAGACTATTTAACTACAGACCGCTTTGGGCACCGAGTGGCTCTTGGACTCTGGTGGTCGAGTGGGTCTTCATGGTCGAGTGTCTTTGAATCACGAGTGGAAACCTACCAGGTCGACTGGAAGGCCGCTTCTCTTGCGAGTGTCCTTGTGGAGGGTACCTTTGGGCAGGTCTATGACCCTACCCTAGGTACATGACTTCATCATTAGCCCCCGAATGGATCGAGGTTTGAGTGAGGAAGGAGTTGATAATCTTTCCGACCTGTTCTTCGTGTAGCGAGTGTGTCTTACTGGATCAACGACCTTTTAGTGATGGCATCAACTTCTCTTTCAGTCGCCTTGATCCATTCTTCACGCTTTGTCGAAAGTGAACTCGTGAACTTGAGGATTTCCGAGCGACGGATCGGAGGAAATCTGCTATCGACGGGTTGCTCGCGGTTAGCGGATTTCGCGATCTGAATTTTGGGAAGCGGGAGAAAACTGCGGCACTCGGATGGGATAAACGATGGCGCCTCGATTTTCGTCTTTGCCTTTTTCGCCACGTATCGCGTCGCCGCTTTATGTGGGATTTGACAGATTGCTGGGCCTACCGGTCAGCCACTCGAAGCGGCCCCATATAAAGCGTCGGACAGGTATTTTGAACAGTCGACCCCAATCTTCTCCTCCTTCGCCTCCAAACCTTCTCGCTGCGCTCTTAGCACATGTCCAGCCGCAACTCGATGCTTGCCCGACGACCATGGTGAAGGAGAACACCGCAGCCCTAGAACTGGTGAAGAAGGCGGCAGCGAAGGCTAAGGGGAGAGCGCCCAGTCGGGGCGGATCCTCTTCGCGGTCCAAACTGCCGCAAGGCTGGGTCCAAGGAGATTGGATCCGCTCGACCATCACCGAGAAGGACCTCACCGATCTGGCCAATGAAGGACTGATCCCTCATGGGTCGGCGAGGCTTCCGGGAACGGAGTGGCAACCGCAGCCTGAAGAGGGTGAGTGCGTTCTCCTGGCCACCCACGTAGATCGGGGATTTTCTCTGCCATCGAATCCTTTTTTCCGGGGGTTTCTGAACTTTTTTGGAGCGCAACTCCATCATTTCACTCCCAACTCCATTGTTTACCTTGCTGCTTTCATTTCGTTATGCGAGAACTTCTTGGGTTGTCGACCGCACTCGGGTCTCTTCAAGCACATATTCACCGTCGCCTCGCACGGTGAAGAAAACGAACCCGAATGACGAGAGAACCCAAGTAATCCAGATGTGTGGGGACTCGGGGTCTAGATGAGGGAGAAGAGCGCCTTCCGCTATGACTCTCCCCGACTCGGTTAGAGGGTGGCAATCGACCTGGTTCTATCCAAGACCAAACGACGCCAAGCGGCCGATTGGCTCCCTACTTTCTCCATGAGTCGAGTGAACAAGCCATCTTCCCTGAAGGTGTTACCAGAGGAGAAGGCCCAAGTAAAATTGCTGATGGAGCGCGTAGTCCAGCTCATTCGTGACGGGGTGACTGGCATGGATCTCCTGGAGGTTTTCCTCCAACGGCGTATTCAGCCACTCCAATACCGAGGTCATCCAATGTGGATGTACTCTGGTACGGATGATACCACTCGGGTCCATCCAGAGGAGGTCGATGACGCCACGCTGGAGAAGTGGATGACTGCCATCACAGGAAACAAAGATAACCCTCATGAGCTAGGAGGATTCCACCACTCGACCGGACTTCACGAAGTAGACAAGGTACAACCACTTATTTTCGATCGTGATTCGGCTGCATTCATTCTCGCTTAGATGCCAATTCGTCGATCGACTTTCGCTTTGTTTTGTTGTCTTCTAGGTCACCACCGAGATGTACTCGATGCCCAACGGGCGCAGGAAACAGTCGAAGAAGAAGAAGGAAGTGGAGGTGAAAGTCAGGAGGAATGGGAGTCCAACAGCAAGGAGGATGAGGGGGATGACAGCTCTGATGAAGAGGAGGAGGAGGAGGAAGAGGAGGAAGACGTCGATCCTCCTTGCTCGGAGGGAAGGTCCAAGTTGACGCATGACCCGGCGGCCGGGCGCGGTAAAGCTGTTGTGCCCACTGGGCAGTCGACGAAGCGACCTAGGACAACTTCCCCTGCGCCGACTGAGAAACCGCCGAAGCAACCTCGAGCAACGTCGTCAAAGCCGGCGAAGGCTCTGCCCAAGATGTGGATGGTCATCCCCACCATCTCCTGCAACCAATGTAACCTTGTATTTCCTTATTCAACATGAGTGAACTTTAGGTCGACTTGATGACCGATCAGCCGATTCTTGAAATCTACAAAGGTCATACCTCCGAGACTTCAGCCAAGCACGAAGATCAGGAAATGGAGGATTCTGCCACCTCCAACCTTGGTATGATCTCTGAGGTTTCGCTTTCAGTCGATTGGACTTCCATGTTTACTTTTGAATCTTTCTTGTAGTTCCACCTCACGTCATTGATCTCCCCGATGATGACGAGGAAGCGCCATTGAGGAAGAGGAAGAACAAGAGAGTGCCTCACGGCAAGGCTGCTCCGGTCATGGCGATTCACGAGACGCTGATTTTCGAGGGAGGCAACCCCACTCGGGCTTCTGTGTCTTTGGCTGTACCGCTGACAAGTGCTCGACCCACTTCGTCGACTGCTGATCCACCATCTCTCTTTGCTATACACCACGTCCCGGAAGACCAAGTGAGTGCTGCTAAGGAGGCCATACGCCAGGCAGGGATCATGACGGAGCAAGTGAAAGCGGTCCGAGAGGCTAGCCAGGTGGCCTATGATGCTAGTTCAGCTCTCCAGAGCAATGTCCAAGTAAGTCGATCGTTGCTTGCTTTGTTAGGATATGCTACCAAACTGCTTCCTTCCGGAGATTTCCATATCCAGACACCCACCGGGTGGGTGTGTCGATTGAATTTTTGTGGGGCACGCCGAGTGCACCCACTGGTGTAGTCTCCGAGACTATGGTCGATCGCGCGGCTGGCTATAGTCTTTATGCTGTGAACTTCTTCACTCGACCGACGGACCAAGTCGTATGGAACTGTAAACTGGTGGGGGCACGCTAAGTGCACCCACTGGGTGTAGTCCCCGAGACTATGGTCGACTGCGTGCAGTCGACTATAGTCTAAAGAACTGTGTGTTGTTGTTAATTTTTTTTATCGCGGCTGACCACTGACACATAACCTTTTTGCCTCTTTTGGTCGACTGGTCGAACCAAATTGGTAAAACCAAAGGGGCACGCTGAGTGCACCTCCGGGTGTAGTCCCGAGACTACCGTCGAATGTTTTGATTCGATCGTAGTCTTAGAAATGCTACTATTTTTCCTTAATCACTCGGAAGTGATCTATCTTTGATGTCTTTCGTTGGTTGACTCTTTGTAGAAATCTTGCGAGCTTGTGGCTCGCTATCTTTGAGTTAGAGAACAAACAGATCCAGCTCAACCTCGATTTGAAGCTTGCTCGGGAGAATTTGCGAAGGCAAAGGATGAAGCAAAAGGTATGGCTGGTGAGAACTTTTGACGACTACCTTTGTTTTTCTGTTCATTCTCAACTCTGTTCTCATTGTTGCTTTGCAGTATAAACCGAAGAGACTTTGAAGAAGAAGGACCTTGACCTTGCAGAGGCAGTACGTATATGCTTTGGAGAAAACAAAGCTCGCTGAAGAGAAGCTTGCCTCAATCGACAAACTTGAAGATGAAAATGCCAAGTCGAAAGTCAGCTCTTGACGCTGACTAACAAGGAAGTTAGTCGACTAAATAATGACAAGATTGCTCTGTCTGACAAGGCTGGCCAACTGGCGGGGAAGCGAAATGACCTGGAGATTTATCTTGGAGGGCTCGCCAAGAAGGTGTTTCTCATGATTGAAGGTAATCTCTTTTACCCGACTGTCTTGCTATTACCGGCTCATCACATGATCGTTATTTTGAATCTGAGCTGTGTTTTCAGAATTCTGTCAAAACTTCGAAGAAGAAACCAGTCGAGTGGAAACCAGTTTGGACCCCATCAACTCTCTTGTGAAGGACGGTTGCTATGAATGTGCTCATTTGGAGTCTCGCGTTGCTAGCGTGGTGGATTATCTTGCTCGACCGAAAGTTGCAAAGGTCGCGGATCGACTCGACTCTTTGGCCAGATCGACGCCTGTAATGACCTTGAATCCCTGATGACTCAACTGAATGAGATTCCAAGTCGAGTGCAAGAATGGAAAAAGTCTTCTGCCAGGTGTGGTGCTGATGTTGCTCTATCTCTGGTTCGTGTCCACTGCAAAGAAGCGCAAGAGGACAAGCTGGTGTCTCTCAAGGTTGCCAACACCAGGAAGCACGACTTCAGATCTTTCATGGAGACTTTCATCACTGCTGCTAATCAGATTGCCGACGGGATCGACCTCGACCAGTTTGTTGCACCTTCCGATCCTCCGCCGGAGGAGTAAAAACTTCTAAGTCCCACCTTAAATTTGCCTCGGAAAGCCGAGTGGTTTTTGTAACCGGTAAACTTTAACAGGCTTAACGCCTGAGCACCTTTGGATCCGTAGGACGTTTATCCGAACTTGATTTATCCTTTAACATGCTTTGTTTGCCTTCGAGAGAACTTTATTCCTCATTCGGAAGATATTTCGTTGAAACTCCAGTCGACTTGTGCTTCATCTATCCTGCAGGTAGAGATGGAACACAGACTGCGACTGACCTCGTCGTCCTTGCGGATTGGGATGAACCGCACGTTGTACTTATGGCAAAGCTCAAGGAGGAGGTAGCAATCGACACGCACCTCGTCGTCCTTATGGATTGGGATGGACCGCACGTTGTACTTGTGGCGAAGCTCCGAAGGAGAAGGTAACAGTCGACCTGCACCTCGTCGTCCTTGCGGATTGGGATGAATTCCTTACTTAGGCGAGCACTGGACCACAGCTAAGCTCCTGAGTGGGAGGTTTGCTCTCCACTTGGTAGGGTTTCTATTACTTAGGCGAGCACTGGGCTGCAGCTAAGCCTCCGAGTGGGAGGTTTGCTCTCCACTCGGTAGGATTTTTATTACTTAGGCAAGCACTGGGCTGCAGCTAAGCCTCAGAGTGGGAGGTTTGCTCTCCACTCGGTAGGATTTCTATTACTTAGGCGAGCACTGGGCTGCAGCTAAGCCTCCGAGTGGGAGGTTTGCTCTCCACTCGGTAGGATTTCTATTACTTAGGCGAGCGCTGGGCTGCAGCTAAGCCCCCGAGTGGGAGGTTTGCTCACCACTCGGTAGGATTTGAATACTTAGGCGAGTACTTGGACTGCAGCTAAGCCTCCGAGTGGGAGGCTGGCTCGCCACTCGATAGGATTTTGAATGCTTAGGCGAGTACTTGGACTGCAGCTAAGCCTCCGAGTGGGAGGCTGGCTCGCCACTCGGTAGGATTTTGAATACTTAGGCGAGTACTTGGACTGCAGCTAAGCCTCCGGGTGGGAGGCTGGCTCGCCACTCGGTAGGATTTTGAATACTAAGGCGAGTACTTGGACTGCAGCTAAGCCCCGAGTGGGAGGCGGCTCGCCACTCGGTGGGATTTTGAATACTTAGGCGAGTACTTGGACTGCAGCTAAGCCCCGAGTGGGAGGCGGCTCGCCACTCGGTGGGATTTTGAATACTTAGGCGGCGGATTCAGCTAAGCCCCCAAGTGAGAGGCGGCTCGCCATTCGAAACGATTTTTTTACAAACTTAGGCGAACCGGATTCGCAACTAAGCCACCCACTGGGGAAATTTCAACAAAAAGTAATAACAATCACCTTTGGGAAAATTATAAAATTCTTTACATAGATAAACAAACTACAAAACTACTTTTATTACATCTCAACCGAGTGAGTATTAAGTGTAAAAGGGGCGGAGCAGCTCCGTGTTCCAAGCTCGAGGCTCGTCGATCTGGCGATCAACGTTGTAGAGATGATATGCTCCGTTGTGGAGAACTCTCATGACGATGAAGGGACCTTCCCAAGTGGGAGCGAGCTTGTGTGGTTTCTGTTGGTCCACTCGGAGGACCAAATCTCCCTCTTGGAAGGCTCGACTCTTCACATTTCTGGCATGGAATCGACGCAAGTCTTGCTGATAGATAGTCGAGCGGATCAGGGCCATCTCCTCTCCTCTTCCAAGCGGTCGATCGTGCATCTTGTCGGGCTTGTTCCGCTTCTTCTTGAGTATAGTTCGACTCGAGGCATTGTGAAGCAGGTCACTCGGCAGAACTGCTTCAGCTCCATAGACCAGGAAGAATGGAGTTCTCCCAGTCGACCGATTAGGAGTGGTCCTCAATCCCCAAAGAACTGATGGAAGTTCGTCGACCCAAGCTCCTGCTGCGTGCTTGAGATCACGCATCAGCCGTGGTTTCAGCCCTTTGAGAATGAGGCCGTTTGCACGCTCTGCTTGTCCATTCGACTGAGGATGAGCAACTGAAGCATAGTCGACCCGCATGCCCTGAGAGGCGCAGAAGGCTTTGAACTTGTCATTATCGAAGTTTGACCCATTGTCGGTGATGATGCTATGCGGAACTCCATATCTAAATATCAACTCTCTGATGAAACTGATAGCAGTGCATGCATCGAGGTTCTTGATGGGCTTGGCTTCGATCCACTTGGTGAACTTGTCGACTGCTACTAGCAAATGAGTGAAGCCGCTTCTACTAGTTCTCAGCGGTCCAATCATGTCTAATCCCCAAACAGTGAAGGGCCGGACGAGTGGAATGGTCTTCAAGGCTGAGGCGGGCTTGTGTGACATGTTGGAATAGAACTGACACCCTTCACACTTGTCGGCTATTTCTTTTGCCCTTTCATTTGCTTTTCGGCCAAGAAATCCCGCCGGTATGCTTTAGCCACAATGGTCCGAGAGGACCCATGATGGCCACAGGTCCCCGAGTGGATATCCTCAAGAATTATCTGACCTTCTTCTGGCGTGATACACTTCTGGCCGACTCCAGTCGCGCTTTCTCTGTACAATTGTCCCTTGATCACTGTAAAGGCCTTGGATCGACGGACGATCTGTCGAGCCTCTTCTTCATTCTCTGGGAGCTCTTTCCTTAGGATATATGCGATGTACGGCACTGTCCAGTCGGGAGTGATGACCACAACTTCCATAATCAGGTCGACCACGGCTGGGACCTCAACTTCAGTCGGATCATTGGCACTCTTTTGTTGCGGGGCTTCTTCTGTGAAAGGATCCTCCTGCACTGATGGTGCATGAATGTGTTCCAAAAATACATTACTGGGAATGGCTTCCCTCTTGGACCCTATCTTCGCCAAATCATCCGCAGCTTGATTTTTCAGTCGGGGTATATGATGAAGCTCTAACCCCTCGAATTTCTTCTCCAACTTTCTCACTGCATTAAAGAATCGTCATAGCCGGGCTTCGACATCCCACTCCTTCATCACTTGATTAACAACCAGATCCGAGTCGCCAGTAGACCATAAGGCGACGGACGCCGAAAGTGAAATGGCCATACGCAACCCATACAGGAGTGCCTCATATTACCTTCGTTGTTGGAAGAATCAAAGTGAATCGGAGAACGATTTGAGCTTATCTCCTCGGGGAAACCAATACAACCCCCGCACTGTAACCGTTCAAAGATCTTGGAACCATCGAAAAACATAGTCCAAAGGTTCTAAAGTGAAATTGAGTCGGAAGTCATTGCTCACCCACTCGGCGAGGAAGTCTTCTATTGCTTGGGACTTGATGGCTTTCTTTGCCTCAAATTTGATATCAAGGGGAAGGATTTCAATCGCCCATTTAGCCACTCGACCAGTTGCATCTCTGTTATGAAGAATTTCCGATAATGGGGCGTCGCTGACGACTGTAATGGAATGATCAGAGAAATAATGAGCAACCTTCTTTACGGTCATATAAATCCCATAAACAAGCTTCGATAGTGAGGGTATCTTTGCTTTGATGGGGTGACACTTCGTAAAGATAATAAACTGGGCGTTGAACTTTGAAGGCTTTTCCTTCTTCTTCCCGCTCGACCGTAAGTACGGTACTAACGACTTGTCCAGTGGCTGCAATGTAAAGCACCAAAGGCTCTTTGCTGATAGGAGCAGCAAGCACCGGCTGGGTGGAGAGCAGAGCTTTTAGGTCTGCAAACGCTGCATCAGCTTGTGGAGTCCACTCGAACTTGTCTGACTTCTTCATCAGTCGGTAAAGAGGCAATGCCTTTTCACCGAGGCGAGAGATGAATCGACTTAAAGCAGCCAAGCATCCAGTAAGCTTCTGGACATCGTGCACACGCACAAGGCGCTTCATTCGGAGTATAGTGCCAACCTTTTCGGGGTTAGCATCGATTCCTCGCTCGGAAACGAGAAAACCGAGTAACTTTCCACCAGGAACTCCAAATGTGCACTTTGATGGGTTAAGCTTGATATCATACCTCCGGAGATTGGCAAATGTTTCAGCAAGGTCGATCAACAGGTCGGAACCCTTTCGTGACTTGACCACTATATCATCCATGTACGCTTCCACATTCCGACCGATTTGAGTGAGCAAACACTTACGAATCATCCTCATGAATGTGGCTCCGGCATTCTTGAGACCCAATGGCATGGTGACATAACGAAGCACCGAATGGAGTGATGAACGCTGTTTTGATCTCATCGGATCCATACAGACGGATCTCGATGGTACCCGGAATAGGCGTCTAAAAAGACAACCTCTCACATCCCGCAGCTTGAGTCGACTATTTGGTCAATGCGAGGAAGAGGAAATGATCTTTCGGGCAGGCCCGATTGATATGCTTGAAATCGATGCACATACGCAACGACTTGTCCTTCTTGGGGACCATGACGACATTGGCGAGCCACTCGGAGTGGTAGATCTCTCGGATGAACTCTGCCGCTAAGAGCCAAGCCACCTCCTCGCCAATGGCCTTATTCTTCTGGACGGCAGACCGCCGAAGATATTCTTTAACCAGTTTGAATTTTGGGTCGACTCGTAGGCGATGCTCAGCCAGCTCCCTGGGAACACCCGGCATGTCGTGAGCTTCCATGCAAAGATGTCCCAGTTCTCACGGAGGAACTGGACGAGCGCTTCTTCCTATTTTGAGTCGAGTGTTGTGGAGATGCTGGTCGGAGCAGCATTGGGATCAGTCTGGTGAATGTGAACCTGTTTCGTTTCACCAAATGAAATGTCGACTCAGAGCAGTGCTTCTTAGCTCGCAACAAATCACTCGGATCTGCAGTTTTTGATACTCTTGTAGCTCTACCATCGCCAACCGAGCATCGGCGATCTTAGAGCCTTTCCGAAGCACTCTTCCGCCTTCTTCCGATTGCCCGTTACGGTGATCACGCCCTTGGGACCAGGCATCTTCGATTTAAGATACACGTAACATGGTCGGGCCATGAAACGTGCATAATATGGCCTTCCCAGAATAGCGTGATAATCGCTCTTGAAATCCACGACCTCAAAGGTCCACTTTTCTTTCCGGAAATGCTTCGAATCACCAAAACTACATCAAGAGCAATTTGGCCGAGTGACTCAGCCTTCTTTCCGTGAATTACTCCGTGGAAACTCATGTTACCGGGTAATCGAAGTCCGACATCGGAATGCCCATTCCATTCAACGTCTCCAGCGTACAATATGTTCAGGCCACTACCACCATCCATCGACTTTGGTCACCGAGTGCCCTCAACAACTAGGTCGACCACCAATGCTTGCCTCCCAAGGGTGGCAATGTGCGTCGGGTGATCAGACTGGTCGAATGTGATGGCGGTCTGGGACCATTTCAGATAATTGGGAGTCGCCGGAGCAACCAAGTTCACTTCCCGATTGATAACCTTCAATCAAATTTTGCTTTCTACGTCAGCAAAAATCATCAGGGTGGAATTGACCTGGGGATATCCATCATCACTGTCATCTTTGTCCTCAACTTTGTCTGTTTCCTTATCCTTATCCTTGAGTTGTTTCCCTTGGAACTGCTGAATCAAGAGCCGACAACCTTTGTCGAGTGGTATGTTTCGGGTAAATGAGTTTTACCCTCTTCATCTTTCTTTGTATGAATATGACATGGCAAATCCAACACGTCGTTTCCATCCTGGTCTTTCACCTTCTTGGGGTTCCAAGGACCCTTGGGTTTCCCCTTGAACTTTCCTGGGGTCACAGCCAAGGCCTCTTCGGGAGCAGCTGGCTCGGCTTTCTTCTCGCTTCCGACTGAATTTCCTCCGCCGCCCTCATTGGCGGCCGATTTATATTTACCACTCGAGCCGATCCTCTTCTTCACCATTTGCATACTTGGTGGCAATCTCCATCATCCGACTCGTGGTCATATCTCCGGTTCGACCAAATTTCAAACTCAACTCTCTGTTCTTGACACCTTCTTTGAAGGCACTGGTATCTGGTGATCGGATACATTCTCGATCGTGTGGTGCAAAGTGATCCACCTCTGGATATAATCTCTCAAAGTTTCACTCGACTTTTGCACACACGATCGCAACTCCGTCAATCCTGCTGGTCGCTTGCAAGTTCCTTCAAATGTCACGACAAACACTCGGGCAAGATCTTCCCAAGTGTAAATCTTTGGGTGCTAACCGATTCAACCACGCCTGGTTGAACCCTCCAACATAAGAGGCAAATGTTTCATGGCTACCTCATCGTTGCCACCGCCGATCTGAACAGCCACTCGGTAATCTTCAAGCCAAGTGTCGCTTGGATTCACCGATGAACTTATCGACTCGATCGCCAACCTGAAGTTGGGAGGAATCACCGCCTCGATGGCTCTGCTGAAACACTCTGGTCCCGAGACATGAACTCTGCTGCTGGAGGGAACATCTCTATCATGGCCGTCTCGGTGAGCTCTGTTCTGTCGACCAAACCTTGAACGATAATAGATCTCGCATCAAAGCTCGGTTCCACAGGGTCGATGGAACTCTTCGCCCAACACCGTCTTTGGCGTTTGTCGCTCTGCTGCCGAGGAGCGTATGATCCACCCTTGGGGGAGGAGTGGGCACTACGGCGTCGATCGTTGCGATTGAATCGGTGCTCATACTGCTCATGACCCTTGTCTTGATCATCACGCCGGCCCCCACGTTCCTCACGCCTCGGGGGCGATCTCGGACTATGGGCTGACTGGACTGAATTCGCAGCGACGGATCGGCCGTGAATCCTGTTCCGCGACCGTGATACAACTGAGTTTTGATCTCCTGCCGCCCGGAGCAGATCTCTGATTTGCAGCAAACCTCTATCCACCTCCGACTGGGAAGGCTGAATTGACTCTGTTATAAGGGCGGCAGCTGCTAAATTCTGAATCGGAGTTTGATATACCTGAGTTGGCGGTTGAAAGAGCTGACGTCGATTGGATTCTGGAACCCTTGGTCGCGCGCGCTTGTCGAGTACTCGCTGAAGGTTCTCGGTCGAGTGCGCTCAGCCAGGTTAATGGCGCGCATCCTCCAAGGCACGAGCCTCGGGGGTTTCTCCAACGATAGGAGTGTGAAGTGCATCCATGTTCCGACGGCGAAGCTCCTCTCTCTGGAGCGAAGTGAGGGGCTCGGGCAAGTACTCTTCGTGGGCTTGCTCCGGATCGCCTCCACCGTCACCTCCGTTGGTGCGGGTGAATCCGGGGGGACTGCGTGGTCCATCGACCATCAGAACCTCTGTCGCCGGGTCACTGCTATCGCATTCGGACGCAGTCTCTGCGGAGCCAGTCGACAGGTCGAACAGGCCGTAGAGGGATTCGTCGGGCTCGATCGCCGCGACTTTGGGTGTGGCCGACTGGCGGGCCATCGCATGCCTCACCCACCGCTGAAGCCTCGATCGACCGGAGCGCTTGCGCCGGTGGGACACTGGGAGTGAAGACGGCACAGGAGCCGGCCCATACTGGGTCGACGGTTGCCGCAGGAGGACGCCGCGGACACACGCGCGAAAGTGCGTCGCCCCACGGACGGGGAGCGCGTCCACGTCGAGTGGAGCCTCCTGAAGCCAAGCGGAGTCGTCGGCGACGAACGTGAGCGCACCGAGACGGATCTCGTGGCCGTCAACCAGAACTCCACTTGAAACCATGATGTAGGAGATCGAAAGAATCCCAACTTCTCCAACAAATCGCTAGAACACCAGCCCCACGGTGGGCGCCAACTATCGTGGTTATAAGTCTGACAGTAGAATGGGGGGTAGGTATGGAGAGGCAAGTTCCTAGCTATGGAGTAGTTGTATACGCAAGGGATTTACGAGTTCGGGCCCTTCTCGGAGGAAGTAATAGCCCTACGTCTCGGAGCCCGGAGGCGGTCGACTGGATTATATGCGTATGTGTTACAGGGTGCGAACCCTTCTACCGTGGAGGGGTGGCTTATATAGAGTGCGTCGGGACCCCAGCCAGCCCACGTAGCGAGAGGGTTTAAGGTGCGTTAAGGCTAGGCGTTCTTGGTAGCATGCCTTACATAAAATGTCATTAAGATCATAAAGACTATTTAACTACAGCACCGTTTGGGCACCGAGTGGCTCATGGACTCATGGTGGTCGAGTGGGTCTTCATGGTCGAGTGTCTTTGAATCTGTCGAGTGGAAACCTACCAGGTCGACTGGAAGGCCCCTTCTCTTGCGAGTGTCCTTGTGGAGGGTACCTTTGGGCAGGTCTATGACCCTACCCTAGGTACATGACTTCATCAGCAGGAGATGACAAGAAAAAGAAGAGGGCAAGAACCACTACTGCAAAAGTCCTTGGAAAATCAACTATGGTAAGAGATTCAGAAGAAGAATAAGAAGAAGAAGAGGATGTTGCACCAGCACTGAAAGCTCAGAAGCTTATGGGAGATGCTATCAAGTCAGGGGCTGCAACATCAAAGCCCAAGTCTGCTCCCAAAGCTCAAGCTCAGAAACCCCTAAAGCCCAAGAGAAACACCAGGAACATTCCTGCAGAAGAGAAGAACAAGGCCCCAGTGCCTCAGGCTGAAGAAGAGGATGATGAATCTCTTGTTTTGAGAAAACTGAAACCCAAGATTCCATACCACAATGATGCGCATCCAGTGGCTGAGGACATGCACATTAGAAAAGATGCTGGACTGAGATCGTGGAGACAGCCGGATCCCTATGCTGTGAGGAGGAGGACTGCAGTTGACTACAGGTTTCATACAAAAGAACAGCAAGACTTCTATGAGACTATTTTGCTTGACAAGAAGCCAATTGTCTGTGACATGAGATGGGTTGATTGGGAATACATCAAGGACAAAGAAGATCACTTCCCAGGAGTAAATGACAGCTTCAAAGCTTGTGGAGTTGACAAATTTGTTGGTCAGAAGCTCACCAAATGGAATGATGAGCTAATCATGCAGTTTTACTCCACTTCTCACTTCTATCCTGATGGAAGGATAGTATGGATGTCTGAAGGTACAAGGTACAAATCAACAGTTGAAGAATGGGCTGATTTGATCAATGCTCCAGAAGAACATCAAGATGACCTGGATGTGTATGTAAAGAAGAAGAAAGGCCACAACTCTATGGCAAACATGTACAAAGAGATCCCCGATAAAGCTTTGGAGACACACAAGCTTGGGTGCATGCATTACCGTTGTCCGGGTTTGCCTACCATCAACACCATCCTAAGGCACACTTTGCTACCCAACTCAGGAGATCACAAGATGATTAGAGTACATTCCATCAACTTGCTGCAACTATTTGATGTCCCTAAAAAGTTTAAAGTCATGAGTCTGATTGTAGAGACAATCAAGAGGACATCTGCTGACCAAAAGAGAAGTTGTGGGTATGCTCCACATATTCAGGAGCTCATCAATTCTAAGATGGGCATAGGAACATACTTGTTGGACAAGGAGCATCTACCTCTATATCCTGAATTTGAAGACAACAAGGTTGTGATGAATAAGGATGAACCATCATCAGCTCAAGCACAAGAGAAGAGAGCTAAAGCTAAGGCAGAGAAAGCTGCCAAGATGCCAAGTGTTGAGGAAGCATCTCAAGTTTTCCTGAAGAGCAAGCAAGATCGGCTTGCATATCTGATCCAATCTACTTTGAGGATTGAGAAGGGCTTGGCCACCCTGACTCAAAATCAGGAGAGCTTGGAGAGGATCATAGAAACAAAATTTTATGATCTTGATCTAAAGGTTGCTGAGATACAAACAGCGGTTGAGCAGCTCCAGGAGGAAGCAGAAGAGAGGAAAGGGAAGGCAACTACTGATGCTTTTCAGCGAGTGACTAGAGGACAGAGGTCTGTTGCAGTGCCAGTATCAGATACTAGAGCTACAGTGTCAGCACCAGCAGCCACAGCTTCAGTGCCACCTCCAGCAGCCACTCCACCAGCTCCATCTACATCAACAGATGCCTTCGTCCTTGGAGTTCTCTCTACACCACCTCCCGAAGACCAAGCCTGAGAGACGCATAACACTATGCATTTTCGAACTTTTTGGTAACTTGTTTCCAAAGGGGGAGAAGTGTATTGATCATAGGCTTCGAGAGAGAGTGTTTTGACTCTTTGTCTCTCTTGCTTTTGGTTGAAACTTTTTGTGTGCTTGGTTGATACTCTATGTCTGTGTGAGATACTTGTTTGATCATGTGTTTGATCATATGCTACTTTAATGCTTGCTTGGATGATATTATCTCTTATATTCCATATATGATCATTCACTTTGCTTGGTGATGAGTGCATGCTTTTAATTTTCATCATTTTGAGCGCTCCACCAAGATGTATGTGACATGGAAGAGTGACCCATGATCCTAATCAATTGTGCATTTGCATTCAAAAGCATATAAATAATGCACAAATTTAGGGGGACTCTTGCTTATCACATACTTCTCAAAGCGACGATGTATTTCAATCTTATGATCATTTGTCGAAGCTTTGATCTATATGTTGTCATCAATTACCAAATGGGGGAGATTGAAAGTGCAACTATCCCTGGGTGGTTTTGGTAATTCCTAACAACATAAAGCTCATTGAGCTAATGCTATTTCAAGATAAATATTTCAGGAAAGCTCAATGATTGGCATGGCATGGATTAGAAATATGGACCACTCAAAATGCTAAGGACACATATTGGCTCAAGCTCAAGACTCTACATTTTACTTTTAGTGATCCAAGATCACATTGAGTCCATAGGAAAAGCCAATACTATTAAAAGGGGATGAGGTGTTGCTTAATGGGTTACTTGCTCAAAGTGCTTAGTGATATGCTCCAAAAACCCTCAACCACTTTCTCATATCCACATACATCCCAAACCAAAAGTCAAACTCGGCCCCACCAAAACTTTCTATCCAGCGCCACCGAGTTCAGTTGACATAGCCACTTCCACAAAACCCTAGTCACTTCGGTCTTACTGATAGGGATCTCGGTCTCACCGAGATGGGATTACAAACTCTCTGTTTCCCTTCATAACGTTTCGGTCCAACTAAGATGAGCGATCGGTCCCACCGAGTTCGCAATGCAAACTCTCTATTTCCCTTTCGTAACGTTTCGGTCTCACCGAGAGGAGCGAATCGGTCCCACCGAGTTCGCCTGACCAACTCTCTGGTTAGCTTATTACCAAAATCGATCTCACCGAGATTTTGTTATGCCCTAACCCTAATGAAATCGTTCCCGCCGAGTTGACATGTCGGTCCCACCGAAAAGCCTAACGTTCACATTTTGAACTAAATCGGTCAGACCGAGTTTCATTATTCGGTCCCATCGAGTTTGGTGATTTGTGGGTAACGGTTAGATTTTGTGTGGAGGCTATATATACCCCTCCACCCACTCTTCATTCATGGAGAGAGCCATCAGAACATGCCTACACTTCCATCATACATTTTCTGAGAGAGAATCACCTACTCATGTGTTGAGGTCAAGATATATTCCATTCCAACCATATGAATCTTGATCTCTAGCCTTCTCCAAGTTGCTTTCCACTCAAATCATCTTTCCACCAAATCCAAATCTGTGAGAGAGAGTTGAATGTTGGGGAGACTATCATTTGAAGCACAAGAGCAAGGAGTTCATCATCAACACACCTTCTATTACCTTTTGGAGAGTGGTGTCTCCTAGATTGGTTATGTGTCACTTGGGAGCCTCCGTCAAGATTGTGAAGTCGAACCAAAGAGTTTGTACGGGCAAAGAGATCGCATACTTCGTGAAGATCTACCCTAGTGAGGCAAGTCCTTCGTGGGCGATGGCCATGGTGGGATAGACAAGGTTGCTTTTTCATGGACCCTTCGTGGGTGGAGCCCTCCATGGATTCGTGCAACCGTTACCCTTCGTGGGTTGAAGTCTCCATCAACGTGGATGTACGATAGCACCACCTATCGGAACCACGCCAAAAATCTCCGTGTCTACATTGCGTTTGCTCCCTCCAAACTCCTCCCTTTACCTTCATGTGCAATGTTTTACATTCCGCTGCTATACTCTTAGACTTGCATGTGTAGGTTGTTTGCTTGACTAGTGCTAAGTTGCTAAAATCTGCCAAGACTGAAAATTGGGAAAAGGCTAGATTTTTATTTGGTCAAGTAGTCTAATCACCCCCCCACTAGACATACTTTCGATCCTACAGATGCTCTGCATCATCTCCCCCGCCCCCTTGGGTGAGATTAGTCTGTAGATCGTCATCTTCATCACCCCATATGGGTTCAAGTCCTTGATGTTGAAGGTGCCGCTTACATTGTACTTGTTGTGTGGTGTCAGGACCCCGATTCCAAGTCACATCGATCTAGCCGGTAACACCTCATATCACTTTGCGGCCTCACGCACGGTATCCCCACGGGTGTCGCCTTACCATGGCCCGGGACCGTTTGCGCCTTTTGGCTCACGTATATGATAGTGTCGCTAGCATCCATATGAAAGAGAACCCGGCCGACATGGCTAGTCGTGAACCCAAAGCGGCACTAACCCATGGGGCAGGCATACATGAATCAACTTGAGCATGTCGGCCGGCGTGTGAATCCGGGCTGTAGCACCGGGCTAGCGAGACTCAGGAACCGGGCTGTAGCAGGCTAGGCAGACTCAGATGTCACCGCGTGACATTTCCCGAAGGGACGTATATAGGAACGAAGTGAAACACATGCCGCCAGTCAGCGTCTGGCGGTAGTCTTTGGGCTAGCAGGACTCCGGTGAACCCAGGTCATGTAGCGGACTACTATGGCTCAAGGAAGCACTACACTACATTTCCCCATAAGAGAGGCTGCCAAGGATAAACAACTAGATTGTCGGATCCCACACATACCAAGCATATCAAACATACACACAATATGCTCGATATGTGTAAATACAACATGGCATCACAACATAACTCTACGACTCAAGTATTTATTCATTAGGCTCCGAGGAGCGAGATATTACAAACATGGGTCTCTCGACCCAGCATTCAAAGCATACAAGTCAAACACATGCGGAAGCTTAACGTGTCTGAGTACGCATAACTATAAATGAAAAAGGCCGAGAAGCGACTATCTACCGAGATCTGCCGAGGGCACAAGATCGTTCTTGAGGTAACAAGCTAAACGTCAAGTCCACGCGGAACTACTAGTGAGACTGAAGTCTCTCTACAAAAACATAAAATAGGCAAACGTGAGTACAAATGTACTCGGCCAAGACTTACATCGTAACTAACTACATATGCATCATTATCAACAAAGGGGTGGTGGGGTTTAAGCTGCAGCAAGCCAGCTTTGACTCGATGGCTATCCTGAACTATGAATGCAAGTAACTCTTTTGAGGTGGCGCTGCAGTCCACATATTCACCATATCAATACACCACTATGGATCCGCTCTCGTCTACCTACGAGAACGCCATCCATAGCACTCACGCTTATCTTGCGAGTTTTAGAGTATCCACTTTCTCTTGTCTATGAACTGTACAGGCAACCCAGAAGTCCTTTACTGCGGACACGGCTATTCGAATAGATGATGTTAACCCTGCAGGGGTGTACTTCTTCACACATGCTCTCGCCACTTACCACCATGTACACGTCGTGTATCTCGGCAACCTTCAAGCGGAAGCCTGGTGAGGGAGTCGGCCACGACCTGACTAACCACACAAGTCTCTAGTCCAGGTTTATCGCCTATTCGGGTTCCATCCGCGAGGAGATCTGGCAGGGGTGTCGCTCACGGCCCCAAACGATGTGTGCAGGGTTCCCGAGACACCAAACGGGTTCTCGGTACACCGGGCCACGGTGTATCTACCGCATCATAGCCCAGCCCTAGGGTCAGCGCTACGCACGGCCTCCAACACATATCCTACAAACACCAGAAACTAGTTGCAACTCCTGGACCGAGATCAAGTTGATTAATAAGTCGAGAGAGCTTGGAATGCCCGGAGCCCAGTGTGTGGTAGTAACTGTTTCATGGATCACAAACACGTAACTCAGTTCACGAGGACGGCTGCAATGAGACAACCCACCATGTACTCCTACATGGCCTCTCACCGCTACCTTTACCAAATCGTGTTCACACACTTAGCTCACACACGAGGACATGTTCACACACCTCCGATTCATCCTCGATGAATCGGACCTGACTCAACTCTAAGCAAGAGTGCATGAAAAACAAGCATGAATGAGTAGGCTGTGAGGCTCAAACAACTCCTACTCATGCTAGTGGATTTCATCTATTTACTGTGGAATGACAGGTCATGTAGAGGATAATGGGGTTCAGCTACCGCAGCAAGTAACAAACATGTCGTTGTTGTCCTAATGCAGTAAAAGAGAGAAGGAGCGAGAGAGTGGGATTGTATCGGAATGAACAAGGGGGTTTTGCTTCCCTGGCACTTCTGAAGATAATATAGTTCTTCATCGGTGTCATCGAACTCATCGTCGGTACAACGTCTACTGAGGGGGGACAAACACCGACAACAGAGAAAGAACACAATCAATGCAATGCAACAATATGATGCATGAGTGTGACATGGCAATATGCTGTGGTTTGAGCTAATGCAGCTAGCAACCAGATTAAATGAAGTTGGTTTGAATCCAAGATTCAAATTCAAACTCCATATGTGGATATTAAAATGCCATTTATATGATTTGTGCTAAACAGCAGCTATAAGTTGTTCTAACATGCATGAAAATGTTACATATGGATAGATTGGATTTTTCTGATCATTTTTCATATATAACTTATTTCATTCTGAGCTACGGTTGATTTACTATGATTTTTAGAAGTTTAGGCAATTTACTGGATTTTCCTGAATTAAATTAGATCCAGAAAATAGCTTATTGCGTCGGCATGACATCAGTGTGACATCAGCAGGTCAACACGCCAGGTCCAGGTCAAACCTGACCAGTGGGACCCATACGTCAGTGTCTCAGGCTGGTTTAGGTGTATGACAAGTGGGACCGGTCAACGTTGACTTGACCAAAGTCAAAGCTGACACGTGGGGTCCACACGTTAGCACTAATCTAAACAGGTAGTTTACACTAACCTAATCTATTTTAGTTAGCTGGTTAGTTGGGTGGTGGGGCCCGGTTGTCATTGACTCCAGGGGGTAATCAGTAGGGTGCTTAGGCCCTAATGATGGTGCCACGTCAGCGGCCGCCGGGGTTAGTCGCCGGCGACCAAACAGAGCGGCACCACAGGCGTCGGCTGGGCGCATGGCTTGGTCCTACGGCTAGCTGGAGGAGTGTCGTGTCCAGCGGTGCAGGTGGTTGAGCGCGCGGTGGCCGAGAACAACGCCGGCGAGCGTTTGGGAGGCGGCCGGAGCTCGGGGTTGGTGTGGGTTAGTGCTACGGTGTGCAAATCAACGAGGTGAAGGGCTAGCGGAGCGCTATGTGATGCGGGGAGCAAGTTAGGCACGCCAGGGTGACCAAATGGTCACCGGAGCTACGCCGACGACGAGCTCAGGCGGCGGCGTGCTACGGCCAGCTACGAATCCACGGCTACGGCGAGCGGCAAGCCACGGGGTTAGGGGCAAAGCGTGCGGAAGATCACGGTCGGTCGGATGAGGTAGACGACGAGCTCGGGGAGGCGGAGACGGCGGCGAATCGGCGCGTGCGGCTTCCGGCGACCGAGGAGGAAGAAGATGAGGTAGCCGGCGATGCAGGCCGTCCCAGCGCTCGGGGCCAGGGTGGGGCGAAGCGACGGACGATGGCGGAGACCGAGGACAGCATGGGGAGGCGAGGGGAGCATGGTGGCCGTGGCAAACGGCGTCGGCGACGGCGAGCTCCGCTCGGGTGTGAGAAACAGAGGAGGGGGAGAGCGTTCGGGGGAGAGAGGAAGGGTCCAGGGCGTCCAGGCGTCGCGCTGGCGTCGTCTAGGCGCGACGAGGGGGAGCCAGGCAGGTTAGGAGGGAGGAGGTGGCAGGGGCGCGTGCGTGCGCGCGTCGGCCACACACGCGTCCTCCTGGCAGAGGACGAGGGCGACAGGGGAGTTGGCGGTGGTGGGCTAGGCTGTACAATGCTGGGCCAGCACAGGAGCTGGGCCGGTTGGTGGGTGCCAGATAAGTTTCTGCTTCTTGTTCTATTTATATTTTCTGTTATTTGTTTTGATTTAGTTTGAGACCTAAATCATTTTAAAACTTTCTCTAAATTTTTGTGTGAGCTCAGAGAGATAGTCCAAGGCCACAAGCAAATTTACAAAAATATTTGAACATTATTTCTTATATAGCAGAAATAATTCCAACCCAAATATGTTATTGATTTAAATCAAAGGCCCAAAATAAATTATTTCTGTGACTCCAAAAATATTGGTTTGAATTTTACCTCATGCCAATATTTTCACAGAACAACAGTATCAATTTCTTGGACTCATTTGATGAGATTTAAATGTTGGTTATTTTTAGAGGTTTTTCTGAGGCTTTTTGAAAATTCCTCAATTCAAGTTTCATTTGAATTTAAACATGATGCTCACATGGAAACTAGCCTAGGTCGCACAGAATTAGGGATGTGACAACTCACCCCCACTAAGCAAGAATCTCGTCCCGAGATTCAGGACGTGAGGTAAGAAGACAAAGGGACACAAGCTAATACAATCTTCACGATCCAGATGTCTTTCTTGAGGATATTGACTCATTGCATCACCTTGATCTCGTCGTCTTGCCTTGAGAACTACATCCAACATGACAACGAGAAGAAAGGGGGATTTTAGAAGAATAGATCTTCTTGAGGTTCGAACAATTTAGGATCATCTTAATGATCACAAGATCAACTCACGGAATGAGACATAGAAACATCTCTGGAGCTAAGAGGCAAAGCATGCATCAGGAGCGACAGAAGAAACAATTTGACGGGGGTTTCAAAGTAGCGAGGGGAATTGCCATGATTCCAAAACGGGGCACCTCAGGGAAGGTGACTCGAAGAACTATTCCCTTAAGTGGCAAAAAGAATTACTTTTGATATCTAGATCATTGAAACTCTTTATACCAGCCTAAGGCAATCACAAACGATCGCTTGGCGGAGTTCAAAGGAATGACACATCCGATTCGAATGGATGATGTGGACTACCTTGTTGAAGACAACACAATGGATGACTTTTGCTTATCACCGAAATGGATGGGACCCATGACAGGACTACTTTTGAGGATGATCCTGACAACAATTCTTGAGAGGGCAGCCCATGGAAATTGGCACAATGGCAGTGCAAGCTGGAACAAAATGCAAATGATGGGAACGTTCCAACCATCATATCTGCCTGAGATTCAGATCTGGTTGGTACAGGGATATTTCAGACATCCACGTGCCTGACAGGGAAAGTTTGCAACACAACCGAGTTCCGATTGGGAACCATCATTGCGGAGAGCGAAGTCCTGCGCATGCACCTTTGGGTCCTTAAGGATTAGCACTTAAGAACTTCTTTTAATCAATCAGTGGCTTGGTGTTCTAGGGATTACACATGGAGTGGAGGTAGCGAGCCTATCAAACCATGGAATACTTCACACATGCATGAATGACTTGGGATGATTCCGGAGAAAGCAAAAACAATCTTTCTCAAACTCACGGCGGCAACTTGCACCCGATGCACATGAACTTGGAGAAAGTCACCTCTTACACCAAACATATACTTCATGAACGAAACACGAATGCATTGCTTACAAAGTTTTCAACACCAGGTTGATGTTCAACATGAATCATGGGGGAGACAAAATGCTGCTGATGGGCTCAACATCAACTCATCAGAATTTCCATATCACTGGACTTCCACCATCATGTGAACACGGTGATAGCATTGGTCAGACCAAAGGAAGTAATGGTGTATGCTCGAGGGATCAACCACGAGTAAGACAACATTACGAACATCGTTGGTTCTGATTTGAATTGACAATAGCCCATACTCAAATCAAAGATTGTTTAAGATAATAGATCCAACAACTGATCACAGGGATCAATCGATGAAGATATCATCTTTCTTCAACACACACACCTAAGGATATCCCTTTGAATGAACTGGGTCAAATAAAGCTTTTATCTTCCAACTCTCCAGTTTATTGTTTAGCTTAACCAACTAGCTCAGGATATCCAACACAGATTCTTGGAGAAAGGGTGGTTTACAAGAAAACCAACTTGATCACGAACTCAACATAGCGGTCAGGTGACAACCTGGTGATACTTCCGAGAAGATAATCGGAATATCATGAACCACCAATATGTTACTAAGCTCGAGAACAATCCTGCTTTTCAGAGCAAGACGATATGATCAAATAAGCAAGGGATTGAATAATCCTAACTCATTGATCGAAGGGTGCACCAGAAATAAGGACTAGGTAGCACGATCAATCTTAGGATGATGATTCAATAACCAACACGCTAAGAATGAGAATATTGTCGATTAACTACCAAGCAACGAGGTTGCTAGGAGTATCAATTTCACACATCACGGTTAAACATCAAGATTCCGGTTACAACAACACGGGACCCAGGAATGAACAACGATGGCGAGAAGTATCACTGTATCAAGAATTCATAAGATGGTGTGCAATTCCCAAAACATTCTTGACATAAAGATGGTAATACTCCAAGGTAGAACAGAGCAAAAGTTGGATTGGTATTTTGATCTGCGAAGTACAACTACTTTGACCAAATCCTAGAAATGGACAAGGTACTGGAGTTTGTTTCTCCTAGTCATTCTGAACTAGAATGGCTTGACGGACCACAAGAATAATAAGCATCGATAACACGGATGCACAATTACTCCTGACTATCAATTGATAGACGATGGTCGGAGTACAAATGAAGAGGGACAACTCAAGGGAACATATAACTTTCTGAGTTGTGGATGCATAGATTAGTATGTCGAACCAAGTTCAACAGGTTTCTTCCGGATAACCCATGCAGAAAGGTAGAGCTGGCAGAGTATCAACATAGAATCAAGAACTCATCAAGAGCACTCTGGTTGTGATCTTTCGGTTCAACGAGGAACTTCTGCCATAAATAGTTCATGGTATTGGAAGAAGGAAATACCACGTACCTCGAGGACTATCACAAAGGTTACTAATATCCTAAAGGTACGAGCAACACTATCAACACGAGGTAAGTAGAGTGAATCTTGGGCCAAGAACCCAGGAGTAGAATATCTACTAACTAAATATGGCTAGATTACTTTCGAGAATGATGGCCAGAATCATCACACTGGGAACACAAAATATGGCTAGATTACTAGATGGTTTCGTAGGACGCCTAGGGTCATAATAATAGCTCCAACATATATGTCGAGGCAACAAAGTACCTCAACTCACCGATTAGTGTGGTTAATCTGGCCCAAAGTGACATCAAAATGGGAGGAAGGGATTTTGCAAATGCTTCAGATTGTTTTAGAAGCCTGGGATGACTCGGACAGCATAACGGCTGTAAACGCTCAGAAAAAGATTTGAGACATCCTGCAAAAATGGTGGCATAACCACTCAGAAGAACAAAACCAAGGTTCCGAGACCAACTATGAACACACGGAAGTAGTAGAAACTGAACTGGGGCGTAAAACCAACAATCTTAAAAGTCTATGGATTAGTAACGCGACATCCTGATAGATAGATGAGAAGCCTAGTTCTTAAACCCCGTAGAAGAGAAGAGGATGACTCGGATCAGAAGGGCATAAGATAAAGGAGTAAAAAGAGCCTTACGTTCCCTTCCATAATCAATTCCCTTACATAACTAAAGCATTTCTAGACACAACTTTGACCAGTTTGGCTTGGTAATCCTACAGGCAGTCAGGCTCTGATACCAAAGCTGTCAGGACCACGATTCCAAGTCACATCGATCTAGCCGGTAACACCTCATATCACTTTGCGGCCTCACGCACGGTATCCCCACGGGTGTCGCCTTACCATGGCCCGGGACCGTTTGGGCCTTTTGGCTCACGTATATGATAGTGTCGCTAGCATCCATATGACAGAGAACCCGGGCCGACATGGCTAGTCGTGAACCCAAAGCGGCACTAACCCATGGGGCAGGCATACATGAATCAACTTCGAGCATGTCGGTCAGCAGCATGTGAATCCGGGCTGTAACCTTTGGGCTAACAGACTCAGGAACCGGGTTGTAGCGAGCTAAGGCAGACTCGGATGTCACCGCGTGACACTTCCCGAAGGGGATGTACACGAACGGCAGTGAAACACATGCCGGCCAGTCAAGCGTCCTGAGCAGTAGTGCTGGGCTAGCAGGACTCCGGTGAACCGGGCTATAGCGGACTACTATGGCTCAAGGAGGCACTACACTACATTTCCCCATAAGAGAGGCTGCCAAGGATAAACAACTAGATTATCGGATCCCACACATACCAAGCATTTCAAATATACACACAATATGCTCGATATGTGTAAATACAACATGGCATCACAACATAACTCTACGACTCAAGTATTTATTCATTAGGCTCCGAGGAGCGAGATATTACAAACATGGGTCTCTCGACCCAAAGATTCAGAGCATACAAGTCAAACACATGCAGAAGCTTAACATGTCCGAGTACGCATAACTATAAATGAAAAAGGCTGAGAAGCCTGACTATCTACCAGATCCTGCCGAGGGCACAAGATCGTTGCTGAGGTAACAAGCTAAACGTCGAAGTCCACGCGGAACTACTAGTGAGACTGAAGTCTCTCTGCAAAAACATAAAATAGGCAAACGTGAGTACAAATGTACTCAGCAAGACTTAGAACTAACTACATATGCATCATTATCAACAAAGGGGTGGTGGGGTTTAACTACAGCAAGCCAGCTTTGACTCGATGGCTATCCTGAACTATGACTGCAAGTAACTCTTTTGAGGTGGCGCACACGAGTCCACATATTCACCATATCAATACACCACTATGGATCCGCTCCCGTCTACCTACGAGAACGCCATCCATAGCACTCACGCTTATCTTGCGAGTTTTAGAGTATCCACTTTCTCTTGTCTATGAACCGTACAGCAACCTGAAGTCCTTTACATGGACACGGCTATTCGAATAGATGATGTTGACCCAGCAGGGTGTACTTCTTCACACACGCTCGCCACTTACCACCATGTACACGTCGTGTATCTCGGCAACCTTCAAGCGGAAGCTTTGGCGAGGGAGTCGGCCACGACCTGACTAACCACACAAGTCTCTAGTCCAGGTTTATCGCCTATTCGGGTTCCATCCGCGAGGAGATCCGGCTGGGGTGTCGCTCACGGCCCCAAACGATGTGTGCAGGGTTCCCGAGACACCAAACGGGTACTCGGTACACCGGGCCATGGTGTATCTACCGCATCATAGCCCACCCCTTGGGTCAGCGCTACGCACGGCCTCCAACACATATCCTACAAACACCAGAAACTAGTTGCAACTCCTGGACCGAGATCAAGTTGATTAATAAATCGAGAGAGCTTGGAGTGCCCGGAGCCCAATGTGTGGTAGTAACTGTTTCATGGATCACAAACACAGAACTCAGTTCCTGAGGACGGCTGCAATGAGACAACCCACCATGTACTCCTACATGGCCTCTCACCGCTACATTTACCAAATCCTCGATGAATCAGACCTGACTCAACTCTAAGCAGTAGCAGGCATGAAAAACACCTCTGATTCATCCTCGATGAATCAGACCTGACTCAACTCTAAGCAGTAGCAGGCATGAAAAACAAGCATGAATGAGTAGGCACAACAGGGCTCAAACAACTCCTACTCATGCTAGTGGATTTCATCTATTTGCTGTGGAATGACAGGTCATGAAGAGGATAAAGGGGTTCAGCTACCGCAGCAAGTAACAAAAATGTCGCTGTTGTCCTAATGCAGTAAAAGAGAGAAGGAGCGAGAGAGTGGGATTGTATCGGAATGAACAAGGGGGTTTTGCTTCCCTGGCACTTCTGAAGATAATATAGTTCTTCATCGGTGTCATCGAACTCATCGCTTGCATAACGCTCACCGAGGGGGGACAAACACCTAAGCATGAGAAAGAACACAATCAATGCAATGCAACAATATGATGCATGAGTGTGACATGGCAATATGTTGTGGTTTGAGCTAATGCAGCTAGCAACCAGATTAAATGAAGTTGGTTTGAATCCAAGATTCAAATTCAAATTCCATATGTGGATATTAAAATGCCATTTATATGATTTGTGCTAAACAGCAGCTATAAGTTGTTCTAAAATGCATAAAAATGGTACAGATGGATAGATTGGATTTTTCTGATCATTTTTCATATATAACTTATTTCATTCCGAGCTACGGTTGATTTACTATGATTTTTAGAAGTTTAGGCAATTTACTGGATTTTCCTGAATTAAATTAGATCCAGAAAATAGCTTATTGCATCGGCATGACATCAGTGTGACATCAGCAGGTCAACACGCCAGGTCCAGGTCAAACCTGACCAGTGGGACCCATACGCCGTTGTCTCGAGCTGGTTTAGGTGTATGACAAGTGGGACCGGTCAATGTTGACTTGACCAAAGTCAAAGCTGACACGTGGGGTCCACAGGTTAGCAGTAATCTAAACAGGTAGTTTACACTAACCTAATCTATTTTAGATAGCCGGTTAGTTGGGAGGTGGGGCCCGGTTGTCATTGACTCCATGGGTAATCAGTAGGGTGCTTAGGCCCTAATGATGGTGCCACGTCAGCGGCCGCCGGGGTTAGTCGCCGGCGACCAAACAGAGCGGCGGAGGCACTCGGAACGGCGCCACAGGCGTCGGCTGGGCACGTGGCTTGGTCCTACGGTTAGCTGGAGGAGTGTCGTGGCCAACGGTGCAGGTGGTTGAGCACGCGGTGGTCGGGAACGACGCCGGCGAGCGTTTGGGCGGCGGCCGGAGCTCGCGGTTGGTGCGGGTTAGTGCTACGGTGTGCAAATGAGCGAGGTGAAGGGCTAGCGGAGCGCTACGCGATGCGGGGAGCAAGTTAGGCACACCAGGGTGACCGAATGGTCACCGGAGCTACGCCGACGATGAGCTCAGGCGGCGGCGTGCTACGGCGAGCGGCAAGCCACGGGGTTAGGGGCAAAGCGTGCGGAAGCTCATGGTGGGTCGGATGAGGTAGACGACGAGCTCGGGGAGGCGGAGACGGCGGCGAATCGGCGCGTGCGGCTTCCGGCGACCGAGGAGGAAGAAGATGAGGTAGCCGGCGATGCAGGCCGTCCCAGCGCTCGGGGCCAGGGTGGGGCGAAGCGGCCGACGATGGCGGAGACCGTGGACAGCATGGGGAGGCGAGGGGAGCATGGTGGCCGTGGCAAACGGCATCGGCAACGGTGAGCACCGCTCGGGTGTGAGAAACAGAGGAGGGGAGAGCGTTCGGGGGAGCGAGGAAGGGTCCATGGCGTCCAGGCTTCGCGTTGGCGTCGTCTAGGTGCGACCCGGGGGAGCCAGGCAGGCTAGGAGGGAGGAGGTGGCAGGGGCGCATGCGTGCGCGCGTTGGCCGCACGCGCGTCCTCCTGGCAGAGGAGGAAGGCGACAGGGGAGTTGGCGGTGGTGGTCTAGGCTGTACAATGCTGGGCCAGCACAGGAGCTGGGCCGGTTGGTGGGCGCCAGGTAAGTTTCTGCTTCTTCTTCTATTTATATTTTCTGTTATTTGTTTTGATTTAGTTTGAGACCTAAATCATTTTAAAACTTTCTGTAAATTTTTGTGTGAGCTCAGAGAGATAGTCCAAGGCCACAAGCAAATTTACAAAAATATTTGAACATTATTTCTTATATAGCAGAAATAATTCCAACCCAAATATGTTATTGATTTAAATCAAAGGCCCAAAATAAATTATTTCTATGAATCCAAAAATATTGGTTTGAATTTTACCTCATGCCAATATTTCCACAGAACAACAGGATCATTTTCTTGGACTCATTTGATGAGATTTAAATGTTGGTTATTTTTAGAGGTTTTTCTAAGGCTTTTTGAAAATTCCTCAATTCAAGTTTCATTTGAATTTAAACATTATGCTCACATGGAAACTAGCCTAGGTCAGACCAGAATTAGGGATGTGACATGTGGGATGTCGATCTTGTAGACGTTGTCATTATAACGAGCTAGCACCTTGAAGGGTCCATCGGCGTGTGGTAGTAGCTTGGACCTGAGCTCATTGGGGAAGCGGTCCTTGAGGAGATGTAGCCATACTATATTGCCCGGTTCGAAAAACATTGGGTTCTTATTGATGTTGAGTTTGGTGGCGAGGCGGTGTACTTGACGCTCGGTCATGGCCCTTGTTTCTTCATGCACCTTCTTGAGATAACTTGATCATACACTTTCATCCATGTTCGCTCGTTCTAGTAGTGGTAGAGGGAGGATGTCCAAGGGCGACAAAGGGTTGAAGCCGTAGACGACCTCGGAGGGGGACTTGCCGGTAGTAGATTGTCTTGCGCAGTTGTAGGCATTCTCGGCGATGGGTAAGCACTCCTCCCACTCTTTAATGTTCTTCTTGATCAACACGCGTAGGAGAGTAGATAGTGTCAGGTTGGTGACTTTCGTTTGGCCATCGGTTTGGGGATGATAGGCTGTCGAGAATATTAGCTTGATGCCGAGCTTGGCGCATTGTGTCTTCCAAAAGTAGCTTAGGAACCTGACATCTCGGTCTGAAACAATTGTCCTTGGCACACCATGTAACCTCAAGATTTCCCTACAAAAAAGATTTACAACAAGTGAAGCATCGTCTATCTTATTGCATGGGATGAAATGTGCCATTTTAGAGAATTGGTCCACAACAAAAATATGGAATCCTTTCCATTTTGAGTCCTAGGCAATCCAAGTACAAAATCCATGCTAATATCTTCCCATGGTTGATATGGAATCGTAAGTGGCATATGTAAACCATGGGATTGAGATTTTGACTTAGCTTTGCGGCATGTAGAGCACCAGTTGGTGAAGCATGCGACGTAGCGAAACATCTTGGGCCAAAAGTACTTGAAGGAGAGCGTGGCAAAGGTCTTGTCGCGCACGAAATGTCCCATAAATCCTCCACCGTGATCCTCTTGCAAAAGTAACAAACAAAGAGACGACTCGGGTATACAAAGTTTGTTAGCATGCATAAGGTAGCCATTCTGGAGGTAATAGTTCTCCCAACAAGGGTTAGCAAGACATTTGGCATATGGAATCGCAAGTGAAGGATCATTTGCATATAGATCTTTAACATGCTCAAAGCCAATGACATTCACTTCAAGTTGAGTAACTAACATGCACTTGCGGGAAAGATAATCCGCCACAATATTCTATTTACCCTCAATGTACTTGATCTCATAAGGAAAAGATTCAATAAATTCACTCCATTTAGCATGCTATTTGTTCAACTTGGTTTGACCTTTAAGGTATTTAAGTGTCTCATAATCGGTAAATATGAAAAATTCATGTGGGCGAAGGTAATGCTCCCAAACTTTCAATGCTCGCACTAAGGCATATAATTCTCTTTGTCATAGATGGGATAATTAAGTTGAGTGCCGGAAAGTTTTCGCTAAAGTATGCAATGGGTTGCTTTTCTTGCATCAAAACTCCACCAACACTATAACCAGTAGCATCACAATGGACTTCAAAAGTTTTATGAAAATTGGGTAAGGCAAGCAATGGAGCATGAGTAAGCAAATTCTTAAGCTCGTGAAATGTGCTATCTTGGGATGGTCCCCAAACAAAAGGTGTATTCTTCTTACTCAAGGCATGCAAAGGTGATGCAATAGTGCTAAAGTCCTTAACAAACCGACGGCAGAATCCAGCTAACCCAAGGAAACTACGCACTTGTTGCAAGTTGGTTGGTTGTGGCCAAGTTTTAATAGCATCGATTTTAGCTTTGTCTACATGAACACCCTTAGAAGACACAACAAAACCCAAGAAAACAAGTTTATCAACACCAAATGTGCATTTCTCCATATTAGCATAAAGATGCTCATTTCTAAGAGTTTGTAGAACGGTCATAAGATGAGTGACATGATCTTTTAGAGATCTAATAAACACAAGTATATCAGCAAAGTAGACCACAACAAATACGCCAATGTATGGGCGAAGAACATAATGCATGGCACGCATGAAGTATCGGGTGCTTCTCATAAACCCATAGGAATGACTAACAACTCGTACAAGCCAAATTTAGTTTTAAAGGCGGTTTTCCACTCATAACCTTGTTGAATGAAAATTTGGTAATCACTTTCAAGATCAATTTTTGAGAATATGGTGGCACCGCTAAGCTCATCTAGCATGTCATCAAGGTGTGGAATGGGATGCCTATAGTGAATGATGATAGCATTTATGGGACGGCAATCGGAACACATGGGAAAACTACCATCTTTCTTAGGCACAAGTAACTGGAATGGCACGAGGACTTAAGCTTTCATGTACATGGCCATTGTCGATGAGTTGTTATACATGCATTTGTATCTCCTTAGTTTCTTCAGGGCTGATGCGGTATGGAGCCTTGTTTAGTAGAGGTGCGCCGGGGATGAGGTCAATCAAGTGCTCGATGCCTCGTAGTGGAGGAAGTCCAGGACGTAGCTCATCGGGGAAGACGTCTGCGAATTCCTGCAACAAATTAGACAACACTAGAGGAAGATTGTTAGAAGTGTTAGTTCTTGTCGCTTCATCCTTGCACACTAGGACATAGTGTGTGACACTAGATGGGTTCTCACACACTTCACTCATTTCTCTTTTGGTGGCTAAAAGCACTAAGTTTTTCCTATCGCTCATCATGGAGGCACTCATTTTTGTCTTGTGGCGCTCACTCTCGCTTTGGTGGTTCACTCTTCACTATTCTCTCCATGATGGGTGGATGCTTGCTTGTTGGTGATCACTTGGCTTGACGATATAGGTCGTAGCACGTACTCTTTTCCCTTCGTCTTGAAGCTATAGTGGTTGGTACGCCCGTTGTGGATGATGCCACGGTCGAATTGCCAAGGTCTTCCTAAGAGGAGATGGCACACGGACATAGGAACCACATCGCACTCCAAAATGTCTTCGTATGTGCCGATCTTGAAGGAAACTTCCACAGTGTTCTCCACTTGAATGGTTCCAGAGTCGCTAAGCCATTGGACCTTGTAGGGGCGAGGATGCTTCATCTTGACCAATTGTAGCTTGGAACATAGCTCTTCACTTACCAAATTTTGGCAACATCCTCCGCCGATGATGACGTTCACGGAACGCCCATTGATGCCTGCTTTGGTGTGGAAGATGTGGCAGCATTGGACTTCATCTTGTTGGTGTTGAAGCGTCAAGACCTTAGAGACAACGAGAGCGGGGCTCGAATCATTGTCACAAAAGACATGGCCGTCTTCATCGTCATTCACGTGCTGGTGCATGGCCACGTGCTCAAGGACTTTCATTTCTTCCTCACTCATCGAGTTAGAGGTGCCGTCGTCGTGGGCGATCATGGTGCACCGAGTGGGGCACTCAAATGTCTTGTGGCCTCTGAGGGAGTCCTAGATTAAGGGGTCCTCGGGCCGTCGGCCTACTGCATCTGGGCCGGATTGATGGGCCACTATGGGGCAAGCTAGAGTGTGAATCTGTGGCCGGAGAGGAGATCTTCAGAGTCGTGGTGTGCCCTCCTAGTCAAGATTAGCCATGATCCTTCCTTCTTAGTAACCGATCGCCTATAACCCTAACCCTACTGGTGTCTATATAAACCAAGGGGTTTTAGTCTTTAGGGTTAGAGAAACATCCATTACCCCATCAACCTAGGGTTTAGCTCGCCTAATCTTGAGGTAGATCGATTATGTAACCATATCATACACATCAAATACAATCAAGCAGGATGTAGGGTTTTACCTCTTTGAGAGGGCCCGAACCTGGGTAAACACCGTGTTCTTCGTCCCTTGTTCCCCATTGATCCTAGATCCACAGCTCGGGACCCCCTACCCGAGATCCGCGGGTTTTGACACTGACATTGGTGCTTCCATTGAGAGTTCCAATGTTGGGTAATCGAAGGATCGATGGTTCGCCTGATCATCGGAGATGGCATCAGCTTCGATGACCTCTTCGTCCCCGTCCATCTCTTCGCATTTGGCAGCATTGTGTTGCATGCCAACCCAACTGGTCTTCTAGACCAAATCAACAATTTTGCCCCTATGCGCCAGATTAGATTCGGCAACTGAGAGTACGTCGTGGACGCCCAAGGCGATCTGGTCTTCACTGTGTTCACCGCGTCTCCATGTACCCCTATGGTCCTTGATGCGCCCACTCCGGAGTTTTCTCCCTACCCGACCTACGGCTCAGCCTCAATCCCCCAGCCAACTTTGAGCTTGGACGGCTCCACCCTGTCCGGAGGCCTGGAATCCCTTTCAACCGCACCAGTGATGCCCGCCGAAGACACAACTTCAGGCCTCAACGTGGAAGCGGTGTTCGGACGACAAGAATCTCTCTCAGTTGAACCCTCTCCTCATGACACGCCTCCGACCTTGAGCCCTAGTGACGGGTCGACGTTCGGAAACCAGGAGTCATCCCTGGGCGAACTCCCCCTCACGCACTTGGCTTCGAGCCCCAACATAGAGATAGCGCCCAAAGACCAGGTTTTGTCCTTGGACCCTTATGCTTATCCCGACATAAACCCAGCCCCGGGCTTCAAGGTCAACTCGACTCGGGAAGACGAGGACCCAGTTCGGACCTGGATCACTCCTCGTCCCTCCACAACGGAAACCGGTCCCCGAGCGGACGCCGTACGCCAGCTCGGCGAGCCTTGCATTGCTAAACGAAGCGCTCGACCGAATCCGAATGATGGCTATTCGAGACGACTCGACCTCGTCCTGTGTTCAGCAGCCCCTCGAGGCGAATTATAGGGAATTTTACGACCCACCCACCACCCACCTAGTAGCAATAGTCGAAAACTTAACCGAAACATTGGACTACACTTGGGAAAACACTGAATACATGGACAAGGATAGTGGAGCCACGGCTAACTCCGATGTTTCTCCCCTTGTCACCGGCCGCTGGATAGCCACGTCCACCTATGAAGTCTACATGGTGGACACCCCTAAAGAAGATGATGACACTCCCGGGAAGGATAACAACAAGCCCAACGATGAGCCGCCGAAACACCTTAGACAGCGCCGCCGCTCCAAGGCACGTCGAAGCCATGCGAGCAACACGGACACCGGAGAAAACGGCACCCCGGACAACACGGACAACCTCGACGACCCGGGCGCGGAAGAACGACCACAAAATAACCATGAGGACCCGCTCGATCTTGAATACCTCGACGACTCTGAAGACAACAACTACCTCCCCCTTCTGAAGAGGAGGTTAGTTTGGGTAACGAGGATTTTATCGTCCCCGAAGACCCGCTCAATCAAGAGCAGTTCAAACGGCAGCTAATTGCCACCGCACGAAGCTTGAAGAAACAATGGCTAAAAATAAAGTCCAACAGGATACCCTTAATGAGAGATGGACTAAAGTCCTCGATGCCAACGAGGAGTATGATCATAAGCAGCAGACCAAAAGCTACCCGAAGCGACGATTACTGCTGCAATTCGACAATGAGGCCATAGAGCCAGCACTTCCAATGTACACTCAGGAAGATCAGTCGGACCGTCCCCCTCGAGGATAGGACCAGACACCTGATAAAACCAAACAACCTCCCAGTCATCCTCGCTGTTAAGGCAAGGAGCCACTGTGACTAGGGTATGAGTACGACCTACGTCGTGACCTGGACGCTCGGGCAGGTCTGACAAGGTCCACCTATGGACCTAAAAGAGATCCTCCTATTAGATGGGACAGATACATGTTGGGGAACGTTGCAGAAAATTAAAAATTTTCCTACGGTTTCACCAAGATCCATCTATGAGTTCTACTAAGCAACGAGTCAGGAGAGAGAGTTTGCATCTACATACCACTTGTAGATCGAGTACGGAAGCGTTCGAGGGAGTGGTGATGATGAAGACGTTCCAATCGTGATTCAGATCACCGATGACCAAGTGCTGAACGGACAGCACCTCCGCGTTCAACACACGTACGGGATGATGGCGTCTCCTTCGTCTTGATCCAGCAAGGAGGAAGGAGAGGTTGAGGAAGACAACTCCAATGGCAGCACGACGACGTGATGCAGATGGAGTGGCTGTTCTCCGGCAGGGCTTCGCCAAGCTTATGCGGAGGAGGAGAGGTGTTGGGAGGGAGGGGCTGCGCCTTCAATGGTGTTTGCAGCCCTCCCTCACCCCTCTATTTATAGGGGAAGGGAGGAGGAGGCCGGCCCCTCTAGATGCATCTAGAGGGGCGGCGTTAAGGGAGGGGGCTTGCCCCCAAGCAAGGGGGGCGCCTTTAGGGTTCCCTCAACCCTAGGCGCATGGGCCAAGGGGAGGTGCGCCCAGCCCATCAGGCTGGCTGCCTCCCACGCAGCCCAAGTGGCCCCCTCAAAGGGGTGGCTCTCCCGGTGGTCCTCCGAACCTTTCCGTGGACCCTCCATAATACCGATATGACCCAAACTTTTCCAAAGGTCCGCTTGACGACTTCCCATATATAAATCTTTACCTCCGGACCATTCGAACTCCTCGTGACGTCCGGATCTCATCCGGACTCAACAATATTCGTAATCACATACAAGCCTTCCTATTAACCCTAGCGCCACCGAACCTTAAGTGTGTAGACCCTACGGGTTCGGGAGACATGCGACATGACCGAGACGCTCTCCGGTCAATAACCAACAGCGGGATCTGGATACCCATGTTGGTTCCCACACGCCTCGATGTTGTCATCGGATGAACCATGATGTCGAGGGTTCAAGCAACCCCGTATGCTATTCCCTTTGTCGACGGTATGTTACTTGCCCGAGACTCGATCGTCGGTATCCCAATACCTCGCTTAGTCTCGTTATCGCAAGTCACTTTACTCGTATCAGTAATGCATGATCCCGTGACCGGACACTTGATCACTTTGAGCTCATTATGATGATGCATTACCGAGTGGGCCCACGATACCTCTCCGTCATGCGGAGTGACAAATCCTCGCCTCGATCCGTGTCAACCCAATGCACACTTTCGGAGATACCGTAGTGCACCTTTATAGTCACCCAGTTACGCCAGGACGCTTGGTACACCCAAAGCATTCCTACGGTATCCGGGAGTTACACGATCTCACGGTCTAAGGAAGAGATACTTGACATTGGAAAAGCTCTAGCAAAACGAACTACACGATCTTCGTATATGCTTAGGATTGGGTCTTGTCCATCACGTCATTCTCCTAATGACGTGATCCCGCTTGTCAATGACATCTCGATGTCCATAGTCGTGAAACCATGACTATCTGTTGACCAATGAGCTAGTCTACTAGAGGCTTACTAGGGACGCTTTTGTAGTCTATGTATTCACACGTGTATTACGATTTCCGGATAATACAGCTTATAGCATGAATAAAGACAATTATCATGAACAAGGAAATATAATAATAATGCTTTTATTATTGCCTCTAGGGCATATTTCCAACAGTCTCCCACTTGCACTAGAGTCAATAATCTAGTTACATTGTGATGAATCGAACACCCATAGAGTTCTGGTGTTGATCATGTTTTGCCCGCGGAAGAGGTTTAGTCAACGGATCTGCGACATTCAGATCCGTATGCACTTTACAAAATTCTATTTCTCCATCCTGAACGTTTTCACGGATGGAGTTGAAGCGACGCTTGATGTGCCTGGTCTTCTTGTGAAACCTGGGCTCCTTGGCAAGGGCAATAGCTCCAGTGTTGTCACAGAAGAGTTTGATCGGCCCCGACGCATTGGGTATGACTCCTAGGTCGGTGATGAACTCCTTCACCCAAATTGCTTCATGCGCTGCCTCCGAGGCTGCCATGTACTCCGCTTCACATGTAGATCCCGCCACGACGCTCACCTTGCATTGCACCAGCTTCATCGCTTCCACCATTCAACATATACACGTATCCGGTTTGTGACTTAGAGTCATCCAGATCTGTGTCGAAGCTAGCGCCGACGTAACCCTTTACGAGCTCTTCGTCACCTCCATAAACGAGAAACATGTCCTTTGTCCTTTTCAGTACTTCAGGATATTCTTGACCGCTGTCCGGTGTTCCTTGCCGGGATTACTTTGGTACCTTCCTACCAAACTTACGGCAAGGTTTACATCAAGTCCGGTACACAAAGATGGCATACATAATAGATCCTATGGTCGAGGCATAGGGGATGACACTCATCTCTTCTTTATCTTTTACCATGATCGGGCATTGAGCTGAGCTCAATCTCACACCTTGCAATATGTGCAAGAACCCTTCTTGGACTGATCCATTTTGAACTTCTTCAAAATCTTATCAAGGTATGTGCTTTGTGAAAGACCTATGAGGCGTCTCGATCTATCTCTATAGATCTTGATGCCTAATATATAAGCAGCTTCTCCAAGGTCCTTCATTGAAAAACACTTATTCAAGTAGGCCTTAATGCTGTCCAAGAATTCTATATCATTTCCCATCAAAAGTATGTCATCTACATATAATATGAGAAATGCTACTGAGCTCCCACTCACTTTCTTGTAAACGCAGGCTTATCCATAAGTCTCAAGATAAACCCAAACGCTTTGATCATCTCATCAAAGCGAATGTTCCAACTCCGAGATGCTTGCACCAGCCCATAAATGGATCATCGAGCTTGCACACTTTGTTAGCGTTCTTAGGATCGACAAAACCTTCCGGCTGCATCATATACAGCTCTTCCTTAAGATAACCGTTAAGGAACGCTGTTTTGACGCCCATCTGCCATATCCCATAATCATAGTATGCGGCAATTGCTAACATGATTCGGACGGACTTAAGCTTCGCTACGGAGAGAAAGTCTCATCGTAGTCAATCCCTTGAACTTGCCGATAACCCTTAGCGACAAGTCGAGCTTTGTAGATGGTGACATTACCATCCGTCCGTCTTCTTCTTAAAGATCCATTTGTTTTCTATCGTCACGATCATCGGGCAAGTCACCAAAGTCCACACTTTGTTTTCATACATGGATTCTATCTCGGATTTCATGGCTTCTAGCCATTTGTTGGAATCTGGCCCGCCATCGCTTCCTCATAGTTCAAGGTTCACCGTTGTCTAACAACATGATTTCCGGAGACAGGTTCCTGTACCACTCAGTGCGGAACGTGTCCTTGTGGACCTCTGATTCAAGAGCAACTTGATCCGAAGTACCTTGATCATCATCATTAATTTCCTCTTCGGTTGGTGTAGGCATCACAGAACATTTTCCGAGCTGCACTACTATCCTGTTCAAGAGGTAGTACTTCATCGAGTTCTACTTTCCTCCCACTTACTTCTTTCGAGAGAAACTCCTTTTCCGTAAAGGATCCGTTCTTGGCAACAAAGATCTTGCCCTCGGATCTTAAGTAGAAGGTATACCCAATGGTTTCTTTAGGGTATCCTATGAAGACGCATTTTTCCGACTTGGGTTCGAGCTTTTCAAAGTTGAAGTTTCTTGACATAAGCATCGCATCCCCAAACTTTTAGAAACGACAGCTTAGGTTTCTTCCCAAACCATAATTCATACGGTGTCGTCTCAACGGACTTAGACGGTGCCCTATTTAAAGTGAATGTAGCTGTCTCTAGAGCGTATCCCCAAAATGATAGCGGTAAATCGGTAAGAGACATCATAGATCGCACCATCTCCAATAGAGTGCGACATTCTGACGTTCGGACACACAATTCTGTTGAGGTGTTCCAGCGGCGTGAGCTGTGAAACGATTCCACATTTTCTTAAGTGTGTACCAAATTCGTGACTTAAATATTCTCCTCCACGATTTGATCGTAGGAATTTTATTTTCCGGTCACGTTGATTCTCTACCTCATTCTGAAATTCCTTGAACTTTTCAAAGGTCTCAGACTTGTGTTTCATTAAGTAGACATACCCATATCTACTCAAGTCATCAGTGAGAGTGAGAACATAACGACATCCTCCATGAGCCTCAACACTCATTGGACCGCACACATCGGTATGTATGATTTCCAATAAGTTGGTTGCTCGCTCCATTGTTCCGGAGAACGGAGTCTTGGTCATCTTGCCCATAAGGCATGGTTCGCATGTGTCAAATGATTCATAATCTAGAGACTCCAAAAGTCCATCAAGATGGAGCTTCTTCATGCGCTTGACACCAATGTGACCAAGGCGGCAAGCCACAAGTATGTGGGACTATCGTTATCAACTTTACATCTTTTGGTATTCACGCTTATGAATATGTGTAACATTACGCCGAGATTCATTAAGAATAAACCATTGACCATCGGAGCATGACCATAAAACATGTCTCTCATATAAATAGAACAACCATTATTCTCGGATTTAAATGAGTATCCATCTCGCATTAAACGAGATCCAGATACAATATTCATGCTCAAACTTGGCACCAAATAACAATTATTAAGGTTCATAACTAATCCCGTAGGTAAATGAAGAGGTAGCGTGCCGACGGCGATCACATCAACTCTGGAACCATTCCCCGACGCATCGTCACCTCGTCCCCGTGCTGCCTCCGCTTATTCCGCAGCTCTGCTGTGAGTTACAAATATGAGCAACGGCACCGTATCAAATACCTGGGAGTTACTACTAGTCTGTAAGGTACACATCAATTACATGTATATCGAATATACCTTTGGTGTTGCCGGCCTTCTTGTCCGCTAAGTATTTGGGGGCGTTCCGCTTCGATGACCCTCCCTTGCAATAAAAGCACCTACCTCGGGTTTGGGTCCATTCTTTGACTTCTTCCGGCAACTTGCTTACCGGCGCGGCAACCTCCTTGCCGTCCTTCTTGAAGTTCTTCTTACCCTTGCCCTTCTTGAACTTAGTGGTCTTATTGACCATCAACACTTGATGTTCTTTCTTGATTTCAACCTCGGCTGACTTCAAAGATAGAGAACACTTCAGAATGGTCTTTACCATCCCCCTGCATGTTGTAGTTCATCACAAAGCTCTTGTAGCTTGGTGGGAGCGATCGGAGGATTCTGTCAATGACCGCCTCATCGTGGAGGTTAATATTCACCGGGTCATACGGTTGTGCAACCTGCACATCTTCAAGATGTGCTCACCTTGTAACTGTTTTCCTCCATCTTACAACTATAGAACTTGTCGGAGATGTCATATCTCTCGACCCGGCGTGAGCTTGGAAAACAAGTTTCAGCTCCTCGAACATCTCATATGCTCGGTGATGCTCAAAACGCTTTTGGAGCCCGGTTCTAAGTCAGAAAGCATGCCGCATCGAACGAGGGAGTAATCATCAAGACGAGTTTGCCAAGCATTCATAATGTCTTGGTTCTTCTCGACGGGAGGCGTCACCTAGCGGTCCTTCTAGGACATATTGTTTCTGGCAGCTATGAGGATGATCCTCGGGTTCCGGACCCGATCAGTATAGTTCTTTGCCGTCATCTTTCAGCTTGGTTTTCTCTAGGAACGCGTTGAAGTTCAAGTTGACATGAGCGTTGGCCATTTGATCTACAAGACATATTATTCAAAAGTTTTAGACTAAGTTCATGATAATTAAGTTCATCTAATCAAATTATTTGAATGAACTCCCACCAGATTAGACATCCCTCTAGTCATCCAAGTGTTACACGATCCGAGTCGACTAGGCCGTGTCCGATCATCATGTGAGACGGACTAGTCATCGTCGGTGAACATTCTCATGTTGATCGTATCTTCTATACGACTCGTGTTCGACCTTTCGGTCTCCGTGTTCCGAGGCCATGTCTGTACATGCTAGGCTCGTCAAGTAAACACTAAGTGTTTTAGCGTGAGTAAATCTGTCTAACACCAGAAGTATGAGAAAGTAAGAATCAATCACACCCGATCATCACGTGGTGCTTAGAAGTTTACGAACTTTAGCAACTGCATGTTAGGGAAACACTTCTTGAAATTGTTGTAAGGGATCATCTTATTTACTACCGTCGTTCTAAGTAAACAAGATGTATAAATAAACATCACATGCAATTATATAGTAGTGACATGATATGTCCAATATCATAAAGCTCCATTGATCTCCATCTTCGAGGCTCCATGATCATCTTGTCACCGCATGACACCATGATCTCCATCATCATGATCTCTATCATTGTGCCTCCATGAAGTTGTCACGCCAACGACTACTTCTACTTCTATGGCTAACGTTTAGCAATAAAGTAAAGTAAGTTACATGGCGTTCTTGAATGACACGCAGGTCATACAAAATAAAGACAACTCCTATGGCTCTGCCGGTTGTCATACTCATCGACATGCAAGTCGTGATTCCTATTACAAGAACATGATCTCATACATCACAATGTGTCATTCATCATTCATCACAACTTGGCCATATCACATCACATGACAATCGCTGCAAAAACAAGTTAGACATCCTCTAATTGTTGTTGCATCTTTTACGTGGCTGCAATTGGGTTCTAGCAAGAACGTTTTCTTACCTACGAATAACCACAACGTGATCTTGTCAACTTCTATTTACCCTTCATAAGGACCCTTTTCATCGAATCCGCTCCAACTAAAGTGGGAGAGACAGACACCCGCCAGCCACCTTATGCAACTAGTGCATGTTAGTCGGTGGAACCGGTCTCACGTAAGCGTACGTGTAAGGTTGGTCCGGGCCGCTTCATCCCACAATACCGCGGAAGCAAGATAAGACTAGTAGCGGCAAGTAAATTGACAAGATCCACGCCCACAACTAAATTGTGTTCTACTCGTGCAATAGAGAACTACGCATAGACCTAGCTCATGATGCCACTAATGGGGAACGCTAGGAAAATTAAAATTTTTCCTACGGTTTCACCAAGATCCATCTATGAGTTCTACTAAGCAACGAGTCGAGAGAGAGTTTGCATCTACATACCACTTGTAGATCGAGTACGGAAGCGTTCGAGGGAGTGGTGATGATGAAGACGCTCCCAACGTGATTCCGATCACCGATGACCAAGTGCTGAACGGACAGCACCTCCGCGTTCAACACACGTGCGGGATGATGGCGTCTCCTTCTGCCTTGATCCAGCAAGGAGGAAGGAGAGTTTGAGGAAGACAACTCCAATGGCAGCACGACGGCGTGATGCAGATGGAGTGGCTGTTCTCCAGCAGGGCTTCGCCAAGCTTATGCGGAGGAGGAGAGGTGTTGGGGAGGGGAGGGGCTGCGCCTTCAATGGTGTTTGCAGCCCTCCCCTCACCCCTCTATTTATAGGGGAAGGGAGGAGGCCGGCCCCTCTAGATGCATCTAGAGGGGGGCGGCGGCAGGGAGGGGCTTGCCCCCAAGCAAGGGGCGCCCCTTTAGGGTTCCCCCTCAACCCCTAGGCGCATGGGCCAAGGGGAGGTGCGCCCAGCCCATCGTGGGCTGGCTGCCTCCCACGCAGCCCAAGTGGCCCCCGAAAGGGGTGGCCTCCCGTGGTCCTCCTAACCTTTCCGTGGACCCTCCATAATACCGATATGACCAAACTTTTCCGGTGTCCGCTTGACGACTTCCCATATATAAATCTTTACCTCCGGACCATTCTCGAACTCCTCGTGACGTCCGGGATCTCATCCGGACTCCGAACAATATTCGGTAATCACATACAAGCCTTCCTATTAACCCTAAGCGTCACCGAACCTTATGTGTAGACCCTACGGGTTCGAGACATCTGGAACATGACCGAGACGCTCTCCGGTCAATAACCAACAGCGGGATCTGGATACCCATGTTGGTTCCCACACGCTCCTCGATGTTGTCATCGGATGAACCATGATGTCGAGGGTTCAAGCAATCCCGTATGCTATTCCCTTTGTCAGACGGTATGTTACTTGCCCGAGACTCGATCGTCGGTATCCCAATACCTCGTTTAGTCTCGTTATCGGCAAGTCACTTTACTCGTACCGTAATGCATGATCCCGTGACGGACACTTGATCACTTTGAGCTCATTATGATGATGCATTACCGAGTGGGCCCAATGATACCTCTCCGTCATACGGAGTGACAAATCCTCGTCTCGATCCGTGTCAACCCAATGCACACTTTCGGAGATACCTGTAGTGCACCTTTATAGTCACCCGATTACGTTGTGACGTTTGGTACACCCAAAGCATTCCTATGGTATCCGGGAGTTACACGATCTCACGGTCTAAGGAAGAGATACTTGACATTGGAAAAGCTCTAGCAAAACGAACTACACGATCTTCGTGCTATGCTTAGGATTGGGTCTTGTCCATCACGTCATTCTCCTAATGACGTGATCCCGTTGTCAATGACATCTGATGGCCCTAGTCAGGAAACCATGACTATCTGTTGACCAACGAGCTAGTCTACTAGAGGCTTACTAGGGACGTTTTGTAGTCTATGTATTCACACGTGTATTACGATTTTCGGATAATACAGTTATAGCATGAATAAAAACAATTATCATGAACAAGGAAATATAATAATAATGCTTTTATTATTGCCTCTAGGGCATATTTCCAACAATACAAATCCTGGCTAGACCAAAATGATAAAGCTTGGGAGCTGCAACGACCCCGAAAGACAGACATCTCCGGCGCGACGTAGCCCGAATCAGGGGCGCCGCTCATCTTCTTTGCTTCAGAGATAGAGTGATGCAGCACCAATTCTCGGAGGGTTTGAGCCCTATGACGGGACAACAGATCCGGCCATATGGATTGAGGATTTTCTGCTACACATACACATGGCACGAGGAGATGACCTCCACGCCATCACGTACCTACCGTTAAAGCTCAAGGGTCCGGCCAGACACTGGTTAAATAGCCTTCCCGAGGACTCCATAGGATGTTGGGAGGAGCTAGAGGAGGCCTTCCGAGCTAACTTCCAGGGCACTTGTGTTCGACTCCCGGACGCTGACGATCTGGGCCACATAATCCAGCAGACCGGCGAGTCAGCCCGACAGTTTTGGAATCGGTTTTTGACCAAGAAGAACCAATTTTTTTACTGTCTAGACACCGAAGCAATAGCCCCCTTCATGTATAGCATTCGGGATGAATGGCTAGCACGTCAGCTCGGCCATGACAAGCTGAAAACGATGTCTGCGCTTACCTCCCTAATGACCCACTTCTGCGCCGGAGAGGATAGTTGGCTAGCTCATAGAAGCACCAACCCAGAAGCTCCTGACACCTCAGAAGTCCGGGACGGGAATGGGAAGCCTTGACGGAACAAGAACAAACGTCGCCACAATGACGGCGAAGCTGGTGAGATGGCAGTAAATGCCGGATTCCATAATCCGAAGTCCGAGTCAGGGAAAAAGCCTTCTAAAGGCAACCAGGACGGCCCAACTAAATTGGACGCAATCCTAGACAGGCCCTACCAGATCCATGGCACCACCGAAAAACCCGCCAACCACACCAACCGTATTTGATAGGCGATAAAACAGGTTGGCAAGCTCACAGCCGAAGTATCTAGCAAAAGCCCCATGAAGCGAGGACGATGAGGAGACCCGCAGGCCGAACAGCGGAGGCCAAAAAAATTCCCTTCTGAGGTCAAGACGGTGAACATGATCTACTCCACCCATATACCAAGGAAGTAGAGGAAGAGCGCGCTACGGGATGTGTACGCGTCGAGCCCGTAGCGCCGAAGTTCAACCATGGTCGGATTGCCCGATCACCTTTGACGGCGCAGACCATCTGATGCGGAGCATCCTACGATCATCCCCATGTAAACTCGAGCCTTCACCATTGGACCTAAGGTGAACTCGCTCCTTTCTGAACCTTCCCTTTCCGCATGTAAGACATGGATGCTACTTCAAGCGCGGACCTTGTTCATACTCAGGTACACCCGAGGAGAACATGGAGAACACAAGGACCAAGGCCAAGCGTGCGCGGAAGCAAAGGAAGGAGAAGTAAGAAGAGCCAGCTGCTACAGGCCCCAGACATCCGGCCCCAAACCGGACATCCGGCCCGACCCACGGAAATCCGGCCCCTTCCTATCCAGAGAGCTCTGTAAGCGACCCCGACAGCCCGGACATCTGGCCCGATGCCCCGGACATCCGACACCTCCCGAAGTCCTGGACATCCGGCCCCGGCTATCCAGAGAGCACCGAGACCAGCCCCGCCAGCCCGGACATCCGGCCCATAGCTCGAACAACGGCTCATCTCAAGGCCGGACATCCGCCGACGCCTTGGACATCCGCTCCGCCCTATCTCACAGACAAAGGAAGTGCTGAGGCCCATGTACCCCTTCGCCCACCTAGGCTATATATACTCCTCCTCCTCCCTCTTTCTAGGGTTAGCATTGGTTTAGCTCATATGTGAGATAGAGCTTTGCTCATCCATTACGGATCTACTCCACAAGAGAGACCACGGCCCCTCTATGGAGAAGATCCCCTTGGATTGAAGACCCCCACTTTGGTGGCCCCGTCAAGACCTCCTTACGCAGAAGAACCGGTTACCTTTGTATCGTCCCTTGTTGATTGTGGATCTTGTATCTCCTCTCGTGTTCCGAGGATCTAGCACATGTGTGACCGTATCTCGTTGGTTTGAGTGTTTCTCTTGTGTTTCCCGTTGTGATTTTCCCTTGTGTTCTTCATGTTCTTCGCGGGATCCGCTCCTTTCGTGAAAGATCGGCCATATAGGGTTCCACCCTACATCATTTTGGATCAGAGCAAGATTGATCACGAATTTGGAGCCCCTACCACCTTGTTTTCTAGCCTAATTTTGTTGATTTCGTCCTAAATTCGAAAATCCCCACCAAAAATAGCCCCAATTTTTTGTGATTTGTTGGTTTGATGATGTTTTGTTGGATTTGATCCATGGATTTGCTTGATTTCAAATGGATCTAGCGTATCCCCAAGTTTCCCCACTTTCCATCCACGAAATCTCTCCAATTTTGCCCCTGAAGTCATCAATTTCCGCCCCAAATCGAGTTTCAAAATCCAAATCCCGATCTGGAATCATCGGGCCAGACATCCGGGCGTCAGGCCGGACATACGGGCCCCAAGCCGGACATCCGGCTCCTGGAGCGTCAAATCTGCTCGGTTCTGGACACTGACCCCCGGATATCCGGCCCCCACCCCCGGATTTCCGACCCCTGGGAATTCAGCCTCCCGTGTTTCACCGTTTTGACCGTAACTTTCACATCCGGAGTCCGATTTTCGCGTTCTTTAGCTAGTTGAGTAGCTATTGACATCATCTATCCCTCTAGATAGGTCCCATAACCATTTGACTCCATAAATGTTTTGGAACTTTGGCATCTTTGCCTAGGGCTTCCACCATATCATCTGCATAACCACCACCGACTTCCGCAACCTAACCCATTTTGTTCCCCATTCCATTTGTGGTTGTTTGAGTTGTGATTCGAGTCTCCTAGGGTGTTTCAGCTACTTAGGGACGGTTGCTTCTTCATCAACCACCACCATAACTTCTGCATAGGCTTATCCACTATACACTTCCGCCACCCCAACTTAACCCAATTTTGTTGTGTTGGGAGTTGTTTCTCCTAAGGTGTTTCGGCTACTTAGGGACCGTGCTTTCAACTTCGACACCGTGTATAGTCCACCACCTTACCCTACACTTCCGCATTGCGTCTCAAAACCCATCATTGCATTCCCGCAATCCCATTGAGCTTCCACAAAACCACCACCACTTTCCCGCTACCACCATTTGACATTTGACATTTGAGATTTTGAGTTCGCGGTTTTTCCGTTTTCTAAGGTGTTTCAGCTACTTAGGGACGAGTCTCCATCATCTTGGTATCCATCAAGATCACCGCCACTCATCATCGCCACGCACGGTAACCTCCATATCATCTTGGTATCGTGGTATCCCTCCATTGTATATTCCCTTGCAATTGCATTGATAACCCCTAGCGTATTTTGCGTCACTTGCCTATCAAAACTAGCCATTTGAGTATTGCCGACAACGTTACTTGTGCACATTAGTGATCTACACCTTCTATTGCATACATACCATATCATATTGGTATCATCATATCATCTCGTGTGCAGCAAATTGTTCCCCCATATATACAATTGCTATCTTCGTTTGTGCATTTCGCAAAGTGGTCATAAGAAAAGAATAAGCTTTTAAGCAAAGGAAAAGATGAACAAAGAGCTTGTAAGCAAGTGCCATAGCATCATACCACATTGCATATAAGATTGTCATATTCGATCATCTTGGATCATCTTGAGAGAAACATCGGGAACCATACATACATAGCATACTTGGGATACAAGTAGATACATTTTGCATATCATAGGTTGTGCACAAGTGTCGTATCCACCTATAGAGAAATCGTGCTAGTGTCTCTCTTGAGTTTTGCATCACGAGCGTTTTCCGTGGACTCCACATTTTGTGCTCATTCCTTGCTTGCATGACCCCATTTATCTATCCGTGTGTGTGTTTCCGTGTGCCACATATTGCTATTGGTCTAGTTGTTTCACTTGCGAATTTGTGAATCTCTTTCAACATTATTGACTCTTGCTAACATTTTGCATCAAAATTTTGTGCCACTATCCTCATCGAGCTCCACCATAAACCTTATTTGTATAGGTGCGAGAAATTGACAAGATCGATACCAATTGTGCTATTTCCTTGTTACATTATTGAGTGATCGTTGATCCATCTTCAACATCGGTCAAGGTACATTTGGTAGAGTTCTTCTCTTTCTCCCACTCATATTTGCTCGAGTCTTGTGATGGATAGGCAAGGAATTTCATCACCAAAGCGTCAATCTTCGATCTACAACGACAATTGCAAGGCGCACAATCAAGATTGCGACATCGCATTGAGAACATCTCCATCGACATTCGTCACTCCGAAGCAAAGAAAGGGGACTACATCGACAACAAGCTTTCCGCACAAAAGGAGCAGCAAGATGCAAGGATGGAGGAGATTTAGACCTTGTTGATCAACCGTTCTTCCCCTTCATCATCCTCAAGGCGGCGACGTTCAAGTCGCAAGTCTTCGGAGCGCAAAAATGATGCAAGCGCAAGTCGTCCACGTCCACATCTCCATGGCGACCACCATCACGTTTGTGGTCCACATCCTCATGAAGGGCAAGTTGTCGTCGTCCTGGGAACGGGGGTCCCCAAACTTGCCTGCCTGCGGCCCACAGCGTGGCTCCACCAGCCGCCCTGTACGGCCCATCTTCACCAGCAAACACTCAAGACCCTCGCGAGGCAGACGACGCAAGACCTCCTCGGGGACGGCCTCAGGAGGCTGGCTCGCGAGGGGCGAAGATATCAAGGCAAGGGGCACCTCGTGAGGTTCCTGTGACGCAAGCCATGACGATCAAGGGCGGTAGGCGCCAAAGACGGGCAGTGTCCTCATTTCCTCTTTGGTGCTAAAGAGGCAAGCCAAAGCGAGGAGTCCCGAGGCATCGTGTAAAGGTTTCCATATCAAGGCAACGAGACCAAGACCAGCAGACGGCAGGCGGAGGTCACCGTGGAGCCCAAGACGGCGTAACCACCAGAGCCTTTGGCAGGCGAAGACCACCTTTAGTCAGGATAACTTGTACTAGTTGTCTCCCTTCAAATTTGGTCGTTGTGGCATCCCTTCCCGCCAACATTGGGGAAGAGGATCAGGCCACTATAAATAGGGCTAGCCACCACAAGAGGAGGCAAGCGATCTGGGCCATTCAGATCATCCTCAACCAGACAAGCTCATCGAGCACAAGAGCACCTCTCCTCAGGAGGTTGTTCTTCCCCTGTACTAGTTCTTCCTCACCCCAAGAGGCAATCCACCACACCACACTGGAGACCACAACTTTGGCCCGAACCAGTATAAAGCTTGTGTCCCTCTGTTCTGCGAGTTTGACGCGTTAAGCCTTGAGATTGCGGTGAGAGAGAGTGCTAGTGGAAGGAGAGATCTTCGTTTGCACCCCAATGTTCAAACCTCAAGGGTTTTGCCGGAACCCGAAATCCGACATTTGGCGCGCCAGGTAGGGGTGCGCCGAAGCCTCTCTTCCATCAGCAGACCTGCCAGCACTCTGCAACGCCGATGTCCGGTGACCTGAGGGCCGACGCCGACCACTGGGCAGCTTGGCCAGCCCGGGTGGCGTCGTCCGCACAAGAAGACCTCAACCCCGCTCTCCAGGTGGCACGCACACCGCCAACCGCTGCGGGGTGCGGGCAGCGTTGTCCGACACCTCCCACCTTTACTCCGCGGTGCGCACGGGCCGCCGCAAGGGCCTCAAGCTACACTGCGGCGACGGTGCCGCACACCCAACGGGAATAAGTGAACATGAGGGCCGCGCTCATAGTGGCGCGGGAGCTGCTGCGATGCCGGCTGATGGAGAGCGGCCGAGATGCGTTGCTGGAGCGCGTTGCCGAGCTGTTGGATGCCGTAGCCAGGGGTACGCCGCCTTTCTACTCCTTGCATACGCCTCAGGTTGCGGCCGGATCGCACGGTGGGCCTCGTCCCGCCCGCGTGCTCCCGGGCGCACCAGGAGGTTTCATCGGCATCGACACGGCCAGCAGCGCCGGACACCCAACCGCACCTATGCCTCCCCCGATGGGCGTAGGCGTGAGCATTGCCACCCACGGTCCCGGCAGGATGCCGCCCTACCATCCTCAGAGCGGCGTGCCGGGCCGGGCGGCGTGGAGCGTGGGGCACTTCAGCGAGGTTTCCGGGGCGACGGCTCCGGAGGCCTATGTGCCCCGCATGATGGACCAGGAGTACACGCCGGAAGATGACCCCGGCACGTTCCTCGAGCCGGGTTGGGAAGAGGAGACGCTGGAAGTTGAGGCCTTCCAGGAGCCACCCGGGAACCTCGCCGACCATGCCGGCGACAACAACTACAGGGTACCACTAATCTCTCAGGAGTAGGCTTACGTTAACCATGGGTCGCAAGTGAATCAGGTCACAGCGGTGGATGACGGCCCCATTGCGGCAGCCCCCCTTCCACCAGGGGAAGCGCACTAGGGGCTGCATGGGAGGAGCCGGGAGCAAGGCCCCTCCCCGCATTGCATGGAGCAAGGCGTCGCCCGGAGGTAGGCCCTCTCTCGGGGAGGCACTGGCGAGCCTTCCCCCGGCAGAGGGCCTGTGGTCGCCGAGGGCGCCGCTAGCGTCCCCTTTGCCCCTTGGCATCGTCCTGGTTTCCGACGCCCCAACGGTGGTCGAGGGTGGCGCAAGGCGGGGCCCTCGTCAGCAAGGCTCACGCCTGTGAAGGTCTCCGCTCGTGACACTGTCTCGTAATAATGAGTGGGGCTGTACACGTCCCGGAATCTCCGAAGTGCCGCCCTTGGGCCTCGGGGGCTCCCGCCCACGTCCTGGTGGAAGCACCATGCTCCGCACTGGCCGTCGACACTGTCCCCCAATGACTATGCTCACGGCCTGTGAAAGCACTCAGCTCCACGCTGGTGAGAAGACTCGAAGACAAGAAGACTAGTTAGGTGCCGTACGCGGCTATTTGCTTCTGGCCTCTCTTTCTTTTTTGAAGCTTGAATTTGCAGCCTTTCGATGTTGGATTTAAAGTTGCTTTTCGATTTTGTGGGGAGCATCATTTTTCGCTCGTGTCAACTCAGTGAGTTTCTGACAGCAACGTACGCGCACAATGCGCGCGTCCCGCCCTCGCTAGCGCTCGTTCCTCGCGAGGACCTCTCGGGTTGGCTGGCTGACCCCTTTGAAAACTAAAACTTCGTGAGCTCACAAGGGGACTCCCCCAGGAGAAGTTCGCAGCTGCCGAGTCAACCTGAAGCCCGACCGGACCAAAGTAAGTCACGACAGTAAGTTACGGCGGCAAACCCGCAAGGGAGCTCGCAAGCACACAAAAGCATGTCTTTTAAACTGGCCTAAGGAGTAAAATGGTAGTCTATTTTACATAAGGGGCTCCCCTTTCCAAAATGCTCTTACAATGTGAAGTGCCGGACCCAAGTTTTCACGTGCACGTTTGAAATGAAAGGAGCGCGGGCTCAGTAGGACATGGCGCCCACCTCATCTCCCAAACTGCTCCTGGATAGACTGTTGGCGCCGTCGTCGACGTTATCTTCGTCGTCATCAACCACGGCGCCCTCGTGCGCCCACGACCACCACCAGCGTCGTCGGGAAGCAAAGGCCCTAACCAGCTTCCACCTTGTCGCCCACCCAGTAGCTAGGTTGCCCCGCATGGCCTCGAACCTTTGGGGCAATAAGCGGCGTCAAAGTTAAAGTCGGGATTGGTGTTAATGGTGTTCAGGAGATGGCTGAAGATGCGGGAGAATGCGCGCCCAAGAAGGCCTCGGCTCTTTTCGTCCACAAGCTCGCGAGTCCTCTCAGCACGGCTCTCCATGCGCGCCACAACATCAGTGAAGAAGCGGAGATGGCTGGCATAATCCTCAGCGTGGGGATGAGGGGCATGCTCATCGCAGATGGTACCAAGCGCCTGGTTGGCCTTCGTCCTGAGGTCCCGGAGCATGGGAGCATGCTCACAAGATGTCTGCCGCCAAGTGCCTCCTCCTCCACGATCTGCTGTCACCAGGACTCGGCACTAGCAACCCGCTCCTGAAGAGAGAGCGGCTCGGCACGGGCGAAGGCCAGCTCGGCCTACATAGAGGTCAGGGCGGCCGAGCAGCCTTCTCGCGTTGTTCCACTTCAACCAGCGCTGACTTGAGGGCAGTGGTCCTACCCACAGCTTTGGCTTCCACGAGTGCCAGCTTCAGGTCATACCTACCCGCGAGGGCTGCACGAGCCTCGGCCACCCGGCGATCGACCTCCTCCTGAGCCTTGGCCTCACGCGCAACGACGACATCCTCTGCTTGGTCGACCTGACGCTCCCTCGTCTCCAACCGCTCGAGCTCGAGACTACGCTCTGTGGCCTCCAGCAGCAGTGCTTCTTCGCACCTCAAGATCTCCTCCTCATCGGATGGTGCGCCCTTCATCGACGCTAAGGCGGCTTTGCGCACCTCCACCTGCAGCTCCAAGGAGGCGTTCAAGGCCAGGAGCTCCCGCCTGCGCTCCTCGGCATTCGTGCGGCGACAGTCTGCCTCCCTGGCCTCTTCCAAGGCTCGGGTGCTGGCCTCGCGCGAGGTTGCCATGGATGCCTCGGCCTTCGCATTGGCGTGCTCACACTGAAGGCTCCCAAGGTTGATAGCCACCTTCAGTTGAGTGCCACTCCTCCACCAGCCGGAGACCCTCGGCTTCAAGGCGCGCGTCAACATCCATAAGTTCTCCGCCGAGCCGACTCATCACGCCCATTGCCTCCTGAAAGAGCTTGTGGCGGATGACACTCCGCTCGTGCGCGAACTTAAGCGCGCGACCGGGTCCGTCCTCCATAGCGGGGGTTGCCGACGGGATCCGAAGTGGCTCACCTCCTTTCAGCAGGGGCTGGCGCCTCCCGGGTCGCCGACCGGGCTTCGGCAGGGGCCCGGATGGGTTGAGGCATGTTGCTTGAAGAAGAAGACAGGATCGAAGCCATCCAGCCGCCATCCATAACCAGAGGAGAAGCTCTCGGCACGCTTGCCGCACCCCAGGCGGGGCCACGAAGGAGAGACGGCAAAGGCGCAGGCTCAAGGCGCCGGGCTAGCGAGTTTCCCTCTCCGGCCGACCTCGCGCCGGGGGCGGCACGCTGGCTTGGGGCGCTCAAGGCCAGCAGGGAATTCGAGGCAGGAGGAGGTTGCTTCCCCGGAGACTTTGCGGCCTTAGCAGAAGGGACCCTGAGGAGCCACTGTCAGGAGGGGAAGCAGCACTCGAGAAATTACAAAGATAAGGTACTCACTCGTCTATGGCGATATACTTCCTCTGCTTCAACGGCCGGAAGGCATCACTGCTGCAGCTTGGAGACCCTTTCCTCTTGCGGAGCGCATCGAAGTCTAGATGGAGCCGGCCGAAGCGTTGGACGCGGCAACCAGCGCGGGGCGCGGCCGGCGAGGCGCCTAAGGAGACGACCTCGGGAGTGCTAGGCTAAGGAGAGCCCTTGGGCTCCGCCTCATGATGACCCGCTGAGACCTCGGAGGCTTCGGCCTTGGGAGTAGCGGATTGTGTCGCCCGCTAAGCTGTCACCCCAAGCCAAGAGTCACGGGCTCCCGGGGATGGCACCTCGGGAGCCTCGAGCGGTGTCGGCGCCTTAGCACCCCCCGCGCCTCCGGCCTCCAGCGATGCTCGCCCCCCTGCATCCACTCTTGGGGTAAGTTCGGTGCTGGCGGCAAGGAGGGGGACCACGGAGAGAGGGTTCTCGCGGGGTCCTTCAATGCCGACTGGATGCAGCCCCCATTCATCGAAGGGGGACTCCACCCTGTTTGAGCAGCAGTACAAAAGACAGCCCTCCGGCGGCATATCGGCTGGCGAGGGGTCGCCCGTCAGGACCTCGAGCACCGTTCTTCATGCCTCGGGTGGAAGCTCCGGCTCCTGAAGCCTCATGCGATCTTGGCCGCCGGATAGGGCCCACATCAGCTGGGAATGGCGCTGGAGTGGGGCGACGCGGCGTTGGAGGAACTTCTTCATCACCATGAGCGCAGTCACACCGAGATCTTTCAGCCTCTTCAAATGTAGCCAGAACAAGGCAAGGCGGGGGTGCACGAGCTTCTCATGGCCCCAGCCGGAGCTGGGAACGGCGGGCGCCAAGGGGGGCGAGAGCAAGGGTCTCAGCACACCGACGTCCACAAACACCCACCGTGTCCGAAACTCGCTTGTGGATGGTGGAAGCTCAAAATCAATCCTCGAGCCGGTCGTCGCAGCCACGGCCTAGAAGCTCAAGCATCCTGAGCACTGCCGAGGGCTAGTCAGGTGCAGCGAGAAGAAATGGTGCAATAGGGCCACAGAAGGGGGAATGCCCACGATGGCCTCGCAGACGAAAGCAAAAACGGCAAGAAGGGAGACTGATTGGGGATCCAGGTGCAACATATGGATCTGATAGTGGGAGAGCACGGCGTTGAAGAAGGCGGAGAAGGGAGGAACCCGACCAGCCCACAGGGTGTCGATGAAGAATTGGACCTCGGTGGTTGTCCTGTCGATGGAGGCACGGGAGGCGGGCCAGGCCACTGTCCTCCCCCATTCATTGAAGTCAGCGGCAAGCGCAGGGCGCACCTTGTCTGAGCACCAACCACCGGCCTACGGTGGGTTCAACAGCTAGGGGTGGCCCGACTGAAGACTGAGACTTCTTCTTCCCCTTCTTCGTTCGCCGGGGCGCCATGGCAACAAGGAGGGCCGAGCTCGGGACAGATTGGAAGAGGAGGTTATTGTTTCAGAAAGGCAGGAGAGTTGGAGGGGCGCGTCACCAGCAATGGGTGATAACTGTGTAAGTCACGGTGACCGCCTAGCCAGGCGGATATCAAGGCTGCGTGAGGAAGCGGAGACGCCCACGTCCCATCAATCGCCACGCGTCAACCAAGGCCGTAGGCTGTTTGGGCCCGCGGCGCTTCGCACTTGTCCCTTGGCTTCGCCTCGAAGCCAAGTCCGAGTGCGCCTTGGGCCCGGGGGCTACTGTCGGCATCCTGGGAACAGGGGTCCCCAGACTTGCCTGCCTGCGGCCCACGGCTTGGCTCCACCAGCAGCCCTGTACGGCCCATCTTCACTAGCAAACACTCAAGACCCTCGTGAGGAGCCAAGCCTCGCGATGCAGATGATGCAAGACCTCCTCGGGGACGGCCTCACCAGGCTGGCTCGCGAGGGGCAGAGAGATCAAGGCAAGGGGCACCTCGCGATGTTCCTGTGATGCAAGCCATGACGACTGGGGCGGTGGCGCCCGGCCACAAGACTGATGTCCTCATTTCCTCTTTGGTGCTAAAGAGGCAAGCGCAGGCGATAAGTTCCGAGGCATCAGACAAAGGTTTCCATATCAGTGCAATGAGACCAAGACCAGCAGGACGGCAGGGCAGAGGTCACCGTGGAGCCCAAGATGGTGTCACCACCAGAGCCTTTGGCAGGCAAAGACCACCTTTAGTCAGGGTAACTTGTACTAGTTGTCTCCCTTCAAATTTGGCCGTTGTGGCATCCCTTCCCGCCAGCACTTGGGAAGAGGACCAGGGACACTATAAATAGGGCTAGCCACCACAGTAGGAGGCAACTGATCCTGGGCCATTCAGATCATCCTCAACCACACAAGCTCATCGAGCACAAGAGCACCTCTCCTCAGGAGGTTGTTCTTCCCCTGTACTAGTTCTTCCTCAGCCCAAGAGGCAATCCACCACACCACACTGGAGTAGGGTATTACACCACAACGGTGGCCCGAACCAGTATAAACCTTGTGTCCCTTTGTTCTGCGAGTTCGACGTGTTAAGCCTCGATATTGCGATGAGAGAGAGTGCTAGGGGAAGGAGAGATCTTCATGCGCACCCTAGTGTTCGAACCTCAAGGGTTTTGCCGGAACCCGAAATCCGACAAAAGTCACCTCCAAGCATCATGTGCACGACAATGATGAACGGCATCTACTACGAGCTCAAGTGCGACAACGACACCATCATCATGAAGATGCTCCACAAGTGCAAACGTACAAGTCCCAACAAGCTCTACATCAAGCTACGGCCAAACTTCAAGAGCACAAGAGAAGACCGCGAGACAAGCACCACCAAGACAGAGCTACGGCTACCACCACCACTTCGGCATCTTCGCCAAGTGCTATCAAGGCACCTTCGCCTTTGGACATACGGCATATTCGCCTACTTCCCACGAGTACGGCTACAACGACTTCATCAAGTCCAAGGCGACCAACAACAAGCGAGGGCGACACTTCCATCTTCGGAAGCCCCTCATTGAAGAAGGCCGAGCATGGGAAATTCCCTTCGGTCATGGAGATGAGCTACGAGGCGCCACATCATATGGGCCTCCGACAACAAGATGGCGACAAGACGGTCGAGCTAGGGCCATCCCCTTCAACCACGGTGGCGAGCGCGAACCTCTTCAACAACATGAAGATGGCGCCCCTATGTGACTCATACTCCGAGTCAAGCTACGAGACCGCACATGAGACCTTATCTTTGGTCTTGGAGGAGAGAGATGATGTGCCATCTTCGGCCTTCATCCACGGCTACGACTATGACATGGTTGAGCATGGAGACATTTGCACCAACATCTCTCCGACACCGACATATGATGAGATGCCCCAATTCCCATGTGAGGAGAGCCACCACCACATGAGTGACATGAGTGACTCCACCATATGTGACATTGAGTGCATTTTCTATGAGAGGATGAGTATGACCACCACTAGCCCCACACATGAGAGCATGCCACACATCCTATGTGAGGTTGAGAGCCATTTGAGTGACTCCACCAACCATACGAGTGAGAGCATCCAAGAGGGAGTGAGTGAGCCACAACACTTAGTGAGTGAGGTAGTTGACATGGCATGTGAGGCCACTATGATTTCTAACAACTTAATCTCTACTCTGAGTGTCTTTTCTTTGGTGCTAGGTCTCCTACATGACGACATGCCTACCCTCGACGAGTGCATACCTCCAATGGAGACGACGATGGCCATGGTGGAAGATGATGCACCCTCCACATGGTTCCATCAACCTGAGGATCACGACTTGGTCTTCGACACCTCACCTACTACACATGAGCGATGCTCCAATGGTAACATAGATGGTGCTTCTCTTGTCCCACTAGTGGACTATCTTACCAATGATTCCTTGCATGATGTTGATCCACCTATGCCCATGCTTCATGCTAGTGCGACTTCCTCATGTCATGACTTACCAATTTATGATGAATATGATGATGAGCATGTTGAGTTGCCTAGTTGTGATGCTATGCTCCATAGGATATCATGTGAAAATTCTATTGGTCACTTCATGTTTGACAATCCTTTGAACTTGTCATATGCTATGAGTGTGATCTCCCATATTGCATCATTTCAATCTCAACATAGTAACTATGCATGCCCCATTAAAATAAATCCCATTTGCACTTATGGCATAGATGACGAGATGATGGTCATTGGCTTTTGTTTTTCATGCGATGATATTGCTATGCTTCCTTTACATGATTTGCGTAATTCATCTACTATGCCATGCCATGATCACATTGTTCCAAATATGCATTGTTTTGGATGTTGTCAATATTCTCGACGTGTTGTTTCCACTAATGCTCATGAGGAGACCCCCATAGTTTCCTCATACATATTAGGAGATCTTGATGCATTCCATACTTTGCATGATTCCCATAATTGCTCGCACCATATGCATACCATTCATAACAATGCTCTAGATATCACTAGTGATGCATTACACAATTTGAGTCTCCATTATGCTATACATAATAACAAACCTCTCATGATGGATGACATGTTTCTATATCACGCATCTCATTTATTTGAGCCTTGGCTATTTTGTGCTAACCAACACATGCACATGCGCATCATGATGGATGATGTGTACATATACCACGCACACACAATTTTTCCTTTGTGTTTGTTTTGTGTAGGTACTCACGTATACTCGTCAACCTCTCAATCCCAAGAGTTGACGAAATGAGCTCTTGAGAGCAACGATGATTTGGGATTCCGTGAATTGTCCTTACCACCATTCTCTTTGCACAACTACTACGCGCACCTCTTTTACTTGGTTCTCACACGTATATGGGATATTTATCACTTGTCATCTTATGCCCATACTATCATGTTCACTTTGCATGTTATGCTCTTTACATGACTTTGCCATGCAATTGTGACCCTTGCTTGCACTTACATATGATTCACCATTATACTACTTCTATGTTTATTTGCATGCTTGGTGGAGATCCTAGTAGATATTACCAGGTTTTCCTTGTACCACATGCTATTGATGATTGTTGTGTTGGGAGAGTCATATTGTTCCATTGCTATTTACCTAGGACTTCTTACCAATACAATGATGATACTTTCCTCATATCTTGCTTTCATGCTTGTGCTATGACATGTGAATTACTCATACACACATTTGCACACATGACATGCTTGCCATGATTCCTTCTAGTACGTTGCATCTTCGCACTACTAGCTTGCTTGACTTGATCACTATGATTGCTTGCTTTGTCGCATCACCCATGTTCCATTATTACTCGCTTGCTTGGGTTGATGACATATATGTTCATGCCTCTCACTTGATTTGTCTTGATGATTGTCTCTTGTCTCCATTAGTTGCATCTCTCATATCACCTTGTATTGAGTGCCAACTTGCTATGCTTATTGATCGTGGAGACTTGGACATATTACTTGTGAAGCATGATTGCTTACTTGAGCCTATTGTCTTTGGTTGTAGCTGCATCATATGCTTTCATACCATACCACACCTTGTCCTTTCTAATGATAAGAATGATGATAACACTTGTTGGGTATCTTACCACTCGAATGATAGGTGTTACATTTGCACTAACCTCATTTGTTTTTCCGAGTGTTTGTCATGTTCCTTCATTTTGAGGAATTCACAAGGCGGTACCATCGCGAGACATATTGGTTATGTGAAGGCGTACATGATGTGCAACACCAACATTTTCGACATCCTCATAAAGGTGAACTCACTCCCTTTGAGCCATTCTCAAATACGCATATTGGATGGGCCATTCTTTCATTGTTCCCTCCTTCTTGTTGTCTACGTGCCTATTGGATGGAGGACCGACATTGGAGATGGACCCTATGGACCTTCAAGTTGAGGAGTACTCGGACTTAGTGGATGCACCACCGGACCAACACTTCTACCACGACATCGAGCTATGGTACAACACCACCCATGACAAATTTGCATCTTATGCATGGATTGACTCACATTATGATTTCCTTGTTGCATCTTGTATTTCTATGTCATCCATGACACATGAGCTTGTGAACTTCCTTAGCAAATTTGTTGTGATCTTTCTTGATGGCATATTCATACATCATGATAATATTGCCTACCATCAATTGCATGATAACTTATTCATATTGAGAATCCATTGCCATATTCATGCTATTGATAAACCATCGCACTACGACATCATTTTGCACCGTGGTTGCATTGATCACATTCACAATACATTTGTGTGCAGAATGAATGCCTTTGCTCCCATGAATGCTTTGCATATCATTCTATATCATCTTGATACGCTTCACGCACTTTGTCACGAACAATATTGCCAAACATACTCATACTTATTTGATGGACACCTTGTGTGCGCTAACCATTGTATTTCCAAGTGTCCCTTGTGTTTGCTCATTTTGCATGTATACCATCTCAACGACACCTTGGAGTACTTGGATTGCGCCATTTCTTCCACTTAGACCAACTACAAGTCCATCCATGACAACCACTTCCATGGTGATGAGGTTTTCAATCCGAGGTCGGATCTTTCCCAAGGGAGGGGAGATGATGCAGAGCATCCTACGATCATCCCCATGTACACTCGAGCCTACACCATTGGACCTAAGGTGAACTCGCTCCTTTCCAAATCTTCCCTTTCCGCATGTAAGACATGGATGCTACTTCAAGCGCGGACCTTGTTCGTACCCAGGTACACCCGAGGAGACCATGGAGAACCCAAGGACCAAGGCCAAGCGTGCGCGGAAGCAAAGGAAGGAGAAGGAAGAAGAGCCAGCTGCTATAGGCCCCGAACATCCGGACCAGCCCAGACATCCGGCCTGACCCCCGGAAATCCGACCCCCTTCCTATCTAGAGAGCTCCAGAAGCGACCCCGATAGCCCAGACATCCGGCCCCATGCCCCAGACATCTGACACCTCCCGAAGTCTCGGACATCCGGCCCCGGCTATCTAGAGAGCATCGAGACTAGCCCTTGACCCGGACATCCGACCCAAGCTTGACATCCGGCTCATCCAAGGCCGGACATCCGCCCGACGCCTGACATCCGGCTCCGCCCCGTTCTTACAAAGTGAAGGGTCGACGCCCATGTACCCCTTCGCCCACCTAGACTATATATACTCCTCCTCCTCCCTCTTTCTAGGGTTAGCATTGGTTTAGCTCATATGTAAGATAGAGCTTTGCTCATCCACTATGGATCTACTCCACAAGAGAGACCGTGACCCCTCTATGGAGAAGATCCCCTTGGATTCCCTGGATTCAAGACCCCCTCTTGGGTGGCCCCATCAGGACCTCTCGGGTTCTGGCAAAACCCTCAAGGTTCGAACACTGGGGTGCGCACGAAGATCTCTCCCTACCGATCCACGTACTAGCTAAGATCTCAAGGGCTAACTCGACGAACTCGCAACACAAAGGACACAAGATTTATACTGGTTCGGGCCACTGTTGTGGTGTAATACCCGACTCCAGTGTGGTGGTGGTGGATTGCCTCTTGGGCTGAGGATGAACAGTACAAGGGGAAGAATAGCCTCCTGAGGCGAGGTGTTCTTGTGCTTGGTGGGTGTGAGGATGAACTGAATGAGTTTGAGACGAGTTAAGTTGCCTCCTACTGTGGTGGCTAGCCCTATTTATAGAGGTCCTGGTCCTCTTCCCAAATATTGAGCGGGAAGGGAGCCAACAACGGCCAATTCGAAAGGGGACAGCTAGTACAGCTTATCATGACAAAAGCAGTCTTCGCCTGCAAAAGGCTCTGGTGGTGACGCCGCCTTGGGCTCCATGCACTACACCACAACACTACATCCCTGAAAGCTAGGTTGGTCGGGAAAACGGCTTCCACCGACTGATTGTCGGTTGGGAAAGACTATTCCCGACTAAGTGTCTGTTGGGGAAAGTCCAGATGGGAAAAGCCTTTCCCGACCGACATATCTTTCCCGACCGACTGCTTGTTGGCAACTGGGTAACTTTCCCGACCAACATTCTGTTGGGCCTGCAATGGGCCTTTCCCGACCGACAGTCTGTTGGGCATTCAAGAAGCCTTTCCCGACTGACTGTGTAACATCCCAAAATTCTAAATTTTGGAATGTTATATTAAATAAAAAATTCTGATTGTTTGTTTGATTGTTGAGTGATTGCTTGTGTGAAATTGAGTGAAATTTGAATCTTTCTGAAAATTGAATGAGAGGGAATGAAATGATTTTCCGAAACTTCCACCTTGCATTTATGATCTCCATGAATTCAAATTCATTTCATCACAAAACCCTAGAGTGAAGATGATATGACTTTTCCATTTAAATAAATGAAAAGGGTTTTGAAAAGAATTGAATTCCATCTGAAAATATTTCAAATTTTAGAAACTTTATGCAACTCAATGATTTTCATGAGAGAAGATAAAATGACTTCTTAAATTATATGAAATATGAGTTGGAGGTTAAAAGAATCAAACTGAAAGTCATTTGAAAGTATTTTGAAACTCCCTTTCAAATTTGGAATTATTTGAGTTTTATTCAAAATATTTTTCTCCAAAACAAAATATACGGAAAATAGGGTAACATGATTCCCTACATCGTAAAAATTGGAGAGAAGTTAATTTGAAGTCATTTTGGTATTTTTAAAATGATTTTTATTGGATTTTATTAGAGCAGAAACACTCTTTGTTTTATTTGAATTTTTGTGTATTTTATTTGAAGTCGGAATAAAGTTCATCGTGTAGGAAATATTTTTCTGAAAATTTTGATATATATATGTCCTATATAAAAATATATATATTATATATATATTCCCTCTCTCTAATTCAAAAAAGGACCCCCCAGCGCCAAATAACCGACACCGGGACAGCCCACCAATGCCCAGCCCGGCCTTGCGCCCGAGCCGCCGAACCCCTTTCCCTGGTCAGCCCGACCGAACCCCCTCCTCTCTCCCTCGCTGACGCACAGGCCCCACCTCGTCCCTTTCCCCACGCCACGCCCACACCGCCGCCATTGCCGTCGGAATCTCGAGAACGCAGGATCCCCCGATTCGCCTCCTCCAAGCCGGTCCGCCCCCTATATATACCCCTCGACCCGTTCCGCCCCCTCGCCGCCCCCGAGACCCTCTCCCCTCGCTGCAATCGCTCGCCGGAACCCGAGTGCCCCGCCGCGCCATTGCCGCCCCACCGAGCTCCTCCGACGTCCCCGAGCTCCAACAACTCCACCTCCGGACTCCCTGGTTCAAGACTCACGGACGTCTCCGCCGTCGTCCCCGACCACCGAAGCCACTGCGCCGTCGCCTCGAGCGCCGTCGACCGTCGCCGTTGCCGCCACCATGGTAAGTCAGCGGAATCGCCCACCGTTAGATCTAAAACCTAGGGCCTAGATTAGATCACACGAAGGGTTAGGTTTATTTAGATTAGACCGGTTTAAGTTACGGTTTTATTTGGTTTAGTTAGCGGTTTAATTAGACCGGCCCGATCGGTTTATTTCCTGTTAGCAGCGCACGCTTTTAGCTATATTACGCCTGGCGTTAGATAGGCCCACAAGCGCCGATTTTCCTTTTAGTTTTATTTTTCGTTTCGCTTTTAACAGAATAGTTTCAGTTTTGTAAAATCCATATCTTTTAGGTTACTTAATATTTTAATTGATTCTTTTTTTGTTAGTTTGCAAATTTGTTGTAGTTGCTATAGAAAATATGTTTAGCCATATTTAAATTATTAGAAATTGTTTTATTTTAGTTTTAGACAGATTAGTATTTCTGCTATAAAATGAGTTAGGATTATTTTATTTTGGTGATTCTTTTGTCACTGCTTTGTTTTGACTTTTCCTAGTGGTAGGAATTTAGTTGGGTATTTTAGATTTAATAAAAAAAAAGTTCTAGTCAAAATCATGTGTTTCTTGTTTATTCAACTAGCTACTGTTTTCCTATTGTTTTATTTAGTAAATAATTTTATTTTTACTATGTTATAGTTTATTTTAGATTAGTTTCTGTAGCTACAGAGGATGAACTTTTATTTACAGTAGAATAAAGTTTTTATTTTATTTTTCCTTGCTAGGATTGTTATATGCATAATAGGAGTTCTATAATATCTTTTGATGTGATTCTTTTGCTCCTAGTTTGTATGATGTTTTCCTTCTGTTAGTTAGCAAAACTCATGCTTAGGTTCTGTTAAGAAAAGTTTTAGTTGTGTAAAACTATTTCTTAGTGGTTGCTTGATGTGGTGAAAACCTTGATTTGCTTTCTCCGAGTTTTCTTTGGATTTTGGTTTGAGTGCTTGGGTGTTTTACTTCCAACTTGATGTTATGTTATATTGTGTCATACTTATTTGTGCTATTGTTTGATTCGGTAGAATTTCCGGAGTGCGAAGCCTACTATTACGAGTCCCTAGCTTTCGAAGACCGTCAGCCAGGCAAGTTCACTTTGACCATGTTTTTCATACCTATGTGTTTTATTGCATCTAGTGTCATCTTCGCAACAATCCCTCCAGTAGTGACATTGAATCCTTGTAGTTGAGTAGTATGCATGAGGTAGGAACCCATCACCCTGTTACCAAGCCTGGGACGTTATTTATTTTAATGCTACGCTATAGTAGACGGGTTGGTATGAGTGCCCGGAGTGGTGTGAGAATGGAGGATCTACGTCAATGACGACAACTCCATGATGGAATCTGCAAGGACTGCATCTTCAAGGCCTCAAGACTTCAAGACTCGAGACAAGAATTCAATACACACTCACTGGGTGAAGGATGGTTGACGGGCACCTGGAGAATCCAGTGGTTGGCCGGGATGCATGGAGAAGCGCCATGACATCTTGGCGGAAAGCTTCACCTGCACTCAAAGAGACGGAAGAATACTTCATGCCCGTAAGCTTACATGCAACCGCAAGTCACTATGGGCTCTGGCTTGGTTGACCTTAGTTGTGACTCTGGCTGGGGACGGTGCTAGCAGATGTAGAACTACGGTAGGATTGGATGAGCACCGGACGTTGGTCGAGGAACTCTTCTAAGACCATGTTTCGGTCATCTTGTTCTCAAACACCACGAAGTGCGAGAATGTAAAGAGAGGATCGAATCTTGCGGGTAAAGTGTACAAACCTCTGCGAGAGGGTTTAAACCTAATCGATTAGCCGTGTCCCCGGTTACGGACAATTTGAGCCTCTGGACTTGGATCTATCTCGGAACTCTCAACACCGGATTGATAACTTAATTGTGGGCAACTTATGATGATTTTGGGCTATGAGACATCGCTTGGCGGAACCATGTCATGATAGAAAACTCCATAGTACAGACTTCATTTATTCCTTTGATGTAGGGAAAATAAAACCAGCTTTTACGCAAACAAAACTCAGATACAGAGCCACAAAGCCATACTGCATATTGTATAGTTTATCATCTGTTTTCTCTTATGGTGATCTTGCCGGTACATTCAATGTACTGACCTACACGGCTGCAACGTATCATGTTGCGTATATTTCTCGACGAGTAAGAGTTACGATACAGTGGTTACGGTCTACACTCAACCTGCCGATGGCGTTGATGGGACTCCACACCGACTATTTGTTTTCCGCTGTGAATTATGAGGTATATATCGGTTTTACGTTAATTATACATGTGATTGCACTTTGATATATACATTGATGTACCGTGTGCCAAAGATACTGATCCGAGGATGGCACAGCAACACCAAGGCTTGACCGTTCGAGGTCGGGTCGCCATGCATATGGTATCGAGCACATGTTGACTGAGGACGTGACCCTAGGAAATGACTTAGTAATATGAAGACCCCAACAGGAACGACCTTTGTTTTTGTTACTACTCTCGTAACACCTGATTCCTTTTAGTGAACCTTCCTTATTTCAAACTATAGATGGAGAGCTACATTCTGAACAAAAGAGAACACTACGAGAAGGTTCTTGGAGGCCCTTTCCTTGTGGAGCTAGTCAGTCTTGAAGTTACCGATACACGAGATCAAGGCAACTAAGAGGACGCCTAGATCATGGGGAGTCAAGACCCAAGTTTTTGGCCGTGAAGAAGACCCCAAGACTGCAGACATCAGCTTGGCACCATAAATGGTGATCGTGATATGGGCATCAACACCGCCGTCCATGATGCTATTGCATGCTTATGCTATCGCCATCGTCTTGCACTAAACCCACACTTCTTTGGAAGGATTGGATGGCGAAGTTTGATGGAGCAACTATTGCCTTGACGGAAGTACAAAAGATGAAGTTCTCCCCCTTGTTAGTGTACAATCGGGATCTAGAACAATACATCAAGAATCTTCGATGGACCTCCGGAAGCCCTATTTGACAATGAAGCACTACGAGAAGAGGTTGAGACTCAAAGACCAAGGTAAACAACCTGGAGGAGGAGAACCTCGAGATCCCGAGAATGCGTCAGGAACTGAAAAACAGCAGGACCATGTCTCATGCCAAGGACGTTGAGATCCAGAAGCTCAAGGAACAACTTCAGGACATACAGGGCCGTCACAAGAAACTCCGCATCGACAGGGAAAATCTAGCAGAAAAATTGGAGGAGATTAAGTCCACACAGAAGAAGCCCCAATGGGGACAATGATCAAGTTCCCGGTAAATTAGCTTAGTAGTAGCCCACCATGAGAGAAATAAAGATGAACGCTTTCTCGATTTAAGTATCTGACCATACCAACTTATGTGGGTGGCGATACTAAAGAATTGATTGAATAAATGAATGCTTGGTTGCTATTTTTTTGTGTTTATTGAATGGTTGGATAGATGCGATATTCGTAGGCTTGTTATGTCAACCTTGAGAGACGTAAGTTACGGAAGAATGGTAGAAGGCCTTCATATGGGAAAAGCATCGTGAATTGGAAACTCCCGAGCATTGAAGACCAAGAAATGAGGACTTAGAAACGAAACCATAGTAGAACGCCCATTACAAAGCGGTACTTTTGAGCTAGGATTCTTTTGTTGATGGGTGGGTATTTGCTTTCTCTTTCTATCTCAACCGGACGAAATCTTGAACCCATGGACAACTGAACACCAAACTTTTCCGGAGACAATTGCAATTTCCCCATGGAGATACATTCTTTGTTCTCGAAAATTCTCTTATCCTACACATGCAGATGACAACCCTTTATGAGTCTTTCCTTAAAGGTCCGGAAGCGATCATGACCACGACAAGTGATCATGATTACCAAGATCCTGAAGGACATGATGAAGCATATTCACCTTGAAGGAGATGCAGTCTATAAAGGCTACCCCTTCATGCAAAAGGGAGTGGAACTTTGGTATGTGGAGGTACACCTCCACCGCTTGAAAGGAGTTTGCCCAAAGATGATGGGGCAAGATTTTTCATCTCACGTGTACCACAAGCAACTTTCTTCGACGCTGTTCGTGAAGCAGCCATGGAAGCCATACGCCAGATCGGAGAAATACTTGAAGCAAGACTCAGTTATACTCGTGAATACCTCAGAGAAGTGCATGCAGAGATGGTGAAGGTGAAGCTCAAGGCCACCACGATGAAACAGAAGATTGAAGATTTCAAGGCGCATGTCGCACAATTCCAGTGGGACTGAAGAATCCTCAAGGAGGAAAAATGAATAAAGTTGGAAGTAATGTCTGACCATACCGAACCATGTGAGTGGCAGCATTTGTAATAAACTTTTGGAATTTGGATTTACGTAAAAATGGTTAAGGATGTAATAAAAGATTTGATATGAAAAATAATATGATTTATGGATAAACTAGTGCATTTCATTTTAAGTGTGGTAGTACTCATTAAAGCCACAAGATCAATGAAGAAAGAAATGTGTTATTCATGACGGTCCATAGAAGGGAGCTGGACCAAATAAGTTGGATTTTTGTATGATCATCACCACAAGGGTATGAAGGAAGAAGTACTATTGGATTTACAGGAGATGAATTGTTGGAATATGGAATGATAATCCTCGGAAGGACGAGTTAAACTTGTACAATAGTTGAAGTGGGCCATAACCACAGGCCCAGGAGTTAATAAGAAGCAAGCACACTCTTGCTGAAGGAAGATATTTCGGAAGAAAAACTCTGAGTTAATCATCCGACATTTTTAGGAGGATACGAAAACCCGAGGGTTGTGAAGACACGTTAGATGTCTTGTACAGCTTGCGTAAACCATGGATTTATTCGAACTCAGTTCGTCAACAAGAGAAATTCCGCAATGCTTGTGAGTATGCCCAAGTGTTAGAATACGTGATTCGATGTCTGCATATGTAGTAATGGTTCAGCTACGGGATGGATTGGCCCCCTTACCGGAGACTTCTATCATGAACTATCATATGTTGATGGAAAATCAGAGAGCCTTGAAAACCTTAGAAGAGTGTCGACACGTCAAGCCATAAAACCATAGAATGGTAGGGCGATGGAACCCTTACAGCAGCCGATGCCAATCGTAGAATATACGGTGAGATTCAACCCCAACCATTTTTTCTTGCAGGAGAAGCCATAAATTGTTGACCGCCAGAGGTTCCGATAGTTTCTTAGTATTGACGATGCATATGTCGATATGAAGACCCACCCTTCTAAGAACCTCACCAGGATTGAGAGGACACAAGATTTTGAGAAAAAGGTTATACCCTACCGAAAGAGCCTCAAAGGAAAGAGTTAACCCGGGCGACAATCGCCAACCCAAAGGGATGGAGTACCGAGTTCCGTCGGAACCATAACTCGCTTTTAAGTGTGGTAGCACACTAGACCATTCCGATCGATGGAATTGCTGGAAGACCCCAAACCCTAACCTTTTCTTGTTAGCCTCTTCAATCTCGAGGACGAGATTCATTTTAAGTGTGGTAGATTTGTAACATCCCAAAATTCTAAATTTTGGAATGTTATATTAAATAAAAAATTCTGATTGTTTGTTTGATTGTTGAGTGATTGCTTGTGTGAAATTGAGTGAAATTTGAATCTTTTTGAAAATTGAATGAGAGGGAATGCAATGATTTTCCCAAACTTCCACCTTGCATTTATGATCTCCATGAATTCAAATTCATTTCATCACAAAACCCTAGAGTGAAGATGATATGACTCTTCCATTTAAATAAATGAAAAGAGTTTTGAAAAGAATTGAATTCAATCTGAAAATATTTCAAATTTTAGAAACTTTATGCAACTCAATGATTTTCATGAGAGAAGATAAAATGACTTCTTAAATTATATGAAATATGAGTTGGAGGTTAAAAAGAATCAAATTGAAAGTCGTTTGAAAGTATTTTGAATCTCCCTTTCAAATTTGGAATTATTTGAGTTTTATTCAAAATATTTTTCTCCAAAAACAAAATATACGGAAAATAGGGTAACATGATTCCCTACATCGTAAAATTGGAGAGAAGTTAATTTGAAGTCATTTTGGTATTTTTAAAATGATTTTTCTTGGATTTTATTAGAGCAGAAACACTCTTTGTTTTATTTGAATTTTTGTGTATTTTATTTGAAGCTGGAATAAAGTTCATCGTGTAGGAAATATTTTTCTGAAAATTTTGATATATATATGTCCTATATAAAAATATATATTATATATATATATTCCCCTCTACCTAATTCAAAAAATAAAATAAAAAAGGATTCCCCAGTGTGCCAGCCAACCGACCCGGCTAGCGCCCGACAAATTTCACCAAATGGGCCAGCCCGAAGTCGGCCCACGCCCGAGCCACCAACCCCTTTCCCTCGGTCGCCCATCAACCCTCCTCTCTCCCTCACGACGCAGGCCCCACCTCGTCCCTTTCCTCGCCCACGCCACGCCCACACCCGGCCACGGAATCCCGAGAACGCAGGATCCCCCGATTCGCCCCCTCCTCCAAGCCGGTCCGCCCCTATATATACCCCCTCGGACCCGTTCGCCCCCTCGCCGCCCCAGACCCTCTCCCCTCACCATGATATCGCTCATGGAACCCAGAGTGCCCCTTGCGCCATTGCAGCCCCAGGCTCCAACAACTCCACCCCGGACTCCCTCGCTCGTCCGCACCCAGCCGGGCGTCTCCATCGTCGTCCCCGACCACCCGAACCACCAGCGCCCGTCGCCACCGAGCCGCCGTCGACCGTCGCCGTCGTCGCCACCGCGGTAAGCCGCCGGAATCGCCCACCACCGTTAGATCTAAAACCTAGGGCCTAGATTAGATCACACGAAGGGTTAGGTTTATTTAGATTAGACCGGTTTAAGTTACGGTTTTATTTGGTTTAGTTAGCGGTTTAATTAGACCGCCCGATCGGTTTATTTCCTGTTAGCCATAGGCACGCTTTTAGCTATATTACGCTCGAAGCGTTAGATAGGCCCAAGCGCCAGCTTTTCCTTTTAGTTTTATTTTTCGTTTCTGTTTTTAACATAATAGTTTCAGTTTTGTAAAATCCATATCTTTTAGGTTACTTAATATTTTTAATTGATTCTTTTTTTGTTAGTTTGAAAATTTGTTGTAGTTGCTATAGAAAATATGTTTAGCCATATTTAAATTATTAGAAATTGTTTTATTTTAGTTTTAGACAGATTAGTATTTCTGCTATAAAATGAGTTAGGATTATTTTATTTTGGTGATTCTTTTTGTCACTGCTTTGTTTTGACTTTTCCTAGTGGTAGGAATTTAGTTGGGTATTTTAGATTTAATAAAAAAAAAGTTCTAGTCAAAATCATGTGTTTCTTGTTTATTCAACTAGCTACTGTTTTCCTATTGTTTTATTTAGTAAATAATTTTATTTTTACTATGTTATAGTTTATTTTAGATTAGTTTCTGTAGCTACAGAGGATGAACTTTTATTTACAGTAGAATAAAGTTTTTATTTTATTTTTCCTTGCTAGGATTGTTATAGGCATAATAGTAGTTCTATAATAGCATTTGATGTGATTCTTTTGCTCCTAGTTTGTATGATGTTTTCCTTCTGTTAGTTAGCAAAACTCATGCTTAGGTTCTGTTAAGAAAAGTTTTAGTTGTGTAAAACTATTTCTTAGTGGTTGCTTGATGTGGTGAAAACCTTGATTTGCTTTCTCCGAGTTTTCTTTGGATTTTGGTTTGAGTGCTTGGGTGTTTTACTTCCAACTTGCTGTTATGTTATATTGTGTCATACTTATTTGTGCTATTGTTTGATTCGGTAGAATTTCCGGAGTGCAAAGCCTACTATTACGAGTCCCTAGCTTTCGAAGACCGTCAGCCAGGCAAGTTCACTTTGACCATGTTTTTCATACCTATGTGTTTTATTGCATCTAGTGTCATCTTCGCAATAATTCCTCCAGTAGTGACATTGAATCCTTGTAGTTGAGTAGTATGCATGAGGTAGGAACCCATCACCCTGTTACCAAGCCCGGGACGTTATTTATTTTAATGCTACGCTATAGTAGACGGGGTTGGTATGAGTGCCCGGGAGTGGTGTGAGAATGGAGGATCTACGTCAATGACGACAACTCCATGATGGAATCTGCAAGGACTGCATCTTCAAGGCCTCAAGACTTCAAGACTCGAGACAAGAATTCAATACACACTACTGGGTGAAGGATGGTTGACGGGCACCTGGAGAATCCAGTGGTTGGCCGGGATGCATGGAGAAGCGCCATGACATCTTGCGGAAAGCTTCACCTGCACTCAAAGAGACGGAAGAATACTTCATGCCCGGAAGCTTACCTGTGCAACCGCAAGTCACTATGGGCTCTCGCTTGGTTGACCTTAGTTGTGACTCTGGCTGGGACGGTGCTAGCAGATGTAGAACTACGGTAGGATTGGATGAGCACCGGACAGTGGTCAGAGGAACTCTTCTAAGACCATGTTTTGGTCATCTTGTTCTCAAACACCTGAAGTGCGAGAATGTAAAGAGAGGGATCGAATCTTGCGGGTAAAGTGTACAAACCTCTGCAGAGGGTTTAAACCTAATCGATTAGCCGTGTCCCCGATTACGGACAATTTGAGCATCTGGACTTGGATCTATCTCGGAACTCTCAACACCGGATTGATAACTTAATTGTGGGCAACTTATGATGATTTTGGGCTATGAGGCATCGCTTGGCGGAACCATGTCATGATAGAAAACTCCATAGTACAGACTTCATTTATTCCTTTGATGTAGGGAAAATAAAACCAGCTTTTACGCAAACAAAACTCAGAATCTGAGCCACAAAGCCATACCGCATATTGTATAGTTTATCATCTGCTTTCTCTTATGGTGATCTTGCTAAGACATTCAATGTCTTGACCTACACGGCTGCAACGTATCATGTTGTAGATATTTCCTCGGCGAGTAAGAGTTACGATACAGTGGTTACGGTCTACACTCAACCTGCCGATGGCGTTGATGGGACTCCACACCCGACTATTTGTTTTCCGCTGTGAATTATGAGGTATATATCAGTTTTACGTTAATTATACATGTGATTGCACTTTGATATATACATTGATGTACTGTGTGTGCCAGCATACTGATCCAGGGATGGCACAGCAACACAGAGGCTTGACCGTCTGAGGTCGGGTCGCTACAGACTGTCCGATGGGGTTTGTATTCCCGACCGAATGTCCGATGGGGTATACCATTTGGCTTTCCCAACCGATTGTCCGACGGTGTTTGTTTTCCCGTCCGACTATCCAACGGGGTTTGTTTTCCCGTCCAACTTTTCGTTGGCCCTAGCATTAACTTCCACAACTGATTGTCAGACGGTGTTTGTTTTGCCGACCAACATCCAATAGCCCTCCCATAGCATACATTTACATTACCAACAGAATATCAATCAAGTTATTTCATAACAATAACATGCATCTCCTACAAGAATAATGAACCATAACCAGACAATAAAAACAAGTATTAATTAATTTCACATATAAATGGTTCATTCATTATTAACATAACGACCATCCAAATTTTCCCATAAACTAATGTAACTAATTAAGGAGGAAACATATGTTCATTATCTCAAACACAATGCGGGTTTACAAAATGATGGTAAAATGCATCTCCAACGATTCAGTCACCATTAAACAAAGGATCTCGAACCACCAGCTTCATGGTTCCTTGTCCTCTTGCATGCCTTTCCTGCAAAATAATGAAATGCAAAATGTAAAGTTGCGATTACATTTGTTCATAAATACAATGGCACTATAAAAACTTGTATAAAGCATAGCATTGATGAAAACTATTACTTCACAAGGCAAGCTAGTACCAAACACCTACACAAGAAGGCACTCCATTCAAGTATAGGTAACCACTAGAAGTAGACGCGTGCCTTGCCACGCCGCTTTCCATTGTGGACCCACTTTTTCTCTCCTATTCCTTGCGTTGGAGGACTCCATGCATGTATCAAGATGTCGCTTGTACTTATGCCATGGTGCACATCTATAAGGCACTCATGACGAGTCCAAGAACATGATATATTAATTATTCGAATAGAATATAATTAAGTCTGTTTATTGGATGCTGCACTTTAGTGTACTCAGTGGAAAGTTTTTTTACAGCAGAAAAAAGAATAAATTTACACCTGATCCGAGTCAGTTTACATTATGATTCGCTGGGAGAGCTTACCACTATGGGGGAATGGTTATAGAAAAACCCGAGAGTTGAAGATTTCTTTCCTTACCAGATCATCACCAATTTCCCATAACAAACAAACTATGGAAAAATAGGACATGTTACAGATGCAACATTAGTAAACAACCAAATTGGTATATGGTGAGATAAGCGTAAACATTATTCTATATCCGCAACATCAAACATTATTCAATGAAGCTAGAACAAGGATGAAAATCCCCAGGATGCAATTGGAAAATGGTTCCTCACGACTAGTACAATACTTCCAGTTTACCTGGGAGGTATGATGAACAAATTTCTCAATACTTACAATGCTATGATAAAAGCTAATTGCATTGTTCGAAAGGAAATTCTAGTGATAGAGTAATATGAAAACCTGAAAGTACCAAGTAAAGTACCCATGCGATTTGACATATATAAGTTGCCCTTTCATATTGGCCTTTAGAAAGGACCAACACTACCAGATGTGGCATACAAATGACTGTAAAAAAGAAAAGCATTTTCGCAGATACTATGCTACTCCAATATCTAGGTAGCACGTAAGGCACTATGTAATTGGCATGAGAGGAAGTAATCATTGAATGCAACTAAATTTCAGAAAAAGTTATTAAGCGAGACAATGTAACTTAGATATTACATAGATGAATATTCTTTGCAGCTTGCTTGGATTTTCATCAAACACCTTGTAGGCATAGGTAAGAGAGAATCTGCATGCATAAAGATTAGAGATTCAGGGATTAAATCAAAAGAGAGGAGTAGGACAGAGAAAAGTGGACAAATCAAGAGGGAAGCGGGAATCATAGCACACCTAGTCCTAAAAAATAGGGACCGACCTCACCAAGGCATGGAGCTTCTCGTGGTGGCAGAGCAGCGGAGGTACCTAGTTGAACAAGTTATGTGGCCAAAAACATTTCACGGCTAGCACAAAACCTGTGAAGTATGAAGACAACACAATGATTCCTATGAAAGGAGCAGGCTGCGAGGTAGGCGCGGAACTTTATTTACCGTGGAGACTTCAGAGGTCAGGACCTCTAATAGTGGCTCACCAAAAAGTTGTAAGCTCTATGCAATAAAAAGATCAGTAATAACGAACCATTTACAAAGTGATGCATGTGTTTCTAACCCCTTGCATTTTATTCGGAGACATGCGTGCAACAAGATAGTCATTCATAGAGCAAGCATCATATCAATTCTGTGGAAAATGGTGCCTGGGTGTATAGAGGTTGATTTTAGCACATCATTCAAGTAAAATTGAATTTCAACCCTTTAGAAGAATCTTTATCTTGTAGCGTTATTAAACTGCAGAAAAAATGCTCTCTTGATCTATTGCTTAAATCCAAATGTTTAGTTGTACCGTTTAATATACAATTGTTCTTAACTAACAGTCCCTTCCCCTTTCATCTCATAAACTATGTAGGAGCAGATGCTTTACTTAACTATAGCTTTTTAAAAACGAAGATAGAAGTCTGCACAACCATTCAAGTAAAATGAAGCTAAAAGTTTGCACAGTCGGTCGGGAAAGATTTCAGCAAGTACTAACATCTAAGATTTTAAAATACAGAGTGTTGTACCTAGGTGCATCCATCCAACCTTTGCCTTCTAGCTGCACACATAATTAATAGTGAATTTAAATGCCTCACACACTATCCACAAAAAAACTAGAAAATTCAAAATCTGAACAAAACACGACTCTGAAACTGAAACAAAAGTCAAAATCAAACCCTTTCTATGCCTCACATGTGGATCACAGAAACGAAATAGGTGCTCATGAACTGAACTTCATAGAACAACAAAGTTAGCAGGAATTCATGAAATCAATATCAAACGGTATATACCACTATAAGAAAATACCTTTTTGGAAATCCACACATCGCTCGAATCCTCACCGTCGCTGGTATTCCTGGTTAGTGCTCATCAAGAAAAAGCAACAGATTGTGCAAGGAGTATATTTTTGTAGAAGTCAGGTTCAGTACTTTTATGATGACAACTAGGAACTAAAGGTGTCGTGCACAATTGGTATCTTAATTTATGTGCAGAGGCAAGAGGTGAAACTGAACCAGAATCTCAAGTCTTGCTTTGCCTGAGAATGTATCATTGCTACAGACATAATTATTGTTCTTGTACATGATCTCAACTTCTCACAGGACATCATTAGCATTTTCATATATTGCACAGACTAGCCTCTCTAGGATCCCACTGTTCAAACCTAGAACAACACTCAAGAATCTAAACTATGGTGACAAACCAAGGTTTAGAGCAATAAATATGTCACTAAAATCAGTATAAATGTGCAATTTTCCCCAAAGTACCATCATAGTTAAGATTTATACCTAACTTCTATGTTCCAAGTTTTAGCACTAAGCGAGTTACTTATGACAATCCACTAAGCAAATTTCTTTTGACAATCAAGGTCAACCAAATTGACCACTATGCAGAAGGTGTGCTCATGCATAACAATTACGCAGTTCTCTTCTCAAAGCGCATAGTACGTGTAAATTAGCTTTCAACAACCGCAAATAACATAAGCATGCACATGTGAAAGGAAAAAACAATTCTTCAGAAGAGAAATCGTTGTCTCACTCCGAAAAAAACACCAGAGGTGCTAAAGACATGTCATTAGGACTAAAATCAACCGACTGTCCTAGTTAGATCTGGGAAGAGGCATCTTGGAGCATTACCTTCTTGCCGGCGGCACCTCCAGGAGATAGATGAGCTTGGGCACGGACAAAAAGGGCAAAAGCCGGTAGGGTTTGGACGGCAACGGCAAGACCATCTGTGCATGCAGGTTTGGACGGCAACGACAAGACAATCTGTGCGTGCAGGGCAGTGCGGTGAGCGGCGGTGAAGGGAAGGACAAACAGTCAGGAGGGGAGAATACCCGCAGACGGAGGGGCCAGTGGAGAAAGCTCCTGCCAGTGGAGGCGGCGGTAGTATGGAGTAGTGTTCCATCGGCGGCTGTGTGGAGTGGGGTCGGCGGTGGACAGGCCGATGGGGGGAGAGAGGCTGCGGCTGTCTCGCCGGCTGGAGAGCACCAGGCCGGCTGCGGGGAGCAGTGCGTGCGGCGGAGAGAGAGCCCGAGCATGGGCGGCGGCGGATGTACAAACTGGATTCCAGATCTGAGGGATTTGGGGGAAGAAGGGGAAAGGGGAGGTGGCTTTTTTTCGTGGGCCGGGCTCATTTCGGCGCCAACATTTTTCACGTTCCCGCGTGAGTGACTGATCGGCCCAATTGGCCACCAACAATTGGTCGGGAAAAATTGCCGACCGATAGTTCGATGGAAGTCCTCGTACTCCCGACCGATCAGCAGACGTGAAATATACAAGCATTCCCGACCGACTGTTGGACGCAACAAGTATGAATTCCCGACCAACTGCCTGATGCAAGTTTTCCCGACCGGCTGTGTGTCAGTATAAATGACCTTTCCCAACACATGCCGGTAGGGAATTCTGGTGCGTGGTGTAGTGATGGTGACCTCCGTCTTGCCGTCCCGCTGGTCTTGGTCTTGTTGCATTGATATGGAAACCTTTGCTTCACGCCTCGGTACTCCGCGCCTGCGCTTGCTTCCTTAGGACCAAAGAGGAAACAAGGACATTGTACACGTTGGCACCCGCCTGGCGCCCGCCTAGTCTCGATCGTCATGGCTCACGTCACGAGAACCTCGCGAGGTTTGCCTTGCCTTGATCTCTCCGCCCCTCGCGAGCCAACCTGGTGAGGCTACTCCCGAAGGGGTCTTGTGTCGTCCGCCTCGCGAGGCTTGGCCCCTCGCGAGGGTCTTCAGTGCTTGTTGGTGAAGATGGGCCATACGGGCCCGCTCACAGAGCCACGCCGTGTAGGCCGCATGGCGAGCAAGTCTGGGGACCCCCGTTCCCAGAACACCGACAGTAGCCCCCGGGCCCAAGGCGCGCTCGGGCTTGGCTTCGAGGCAAAGCCAAAGGTCAAGTGCGGAGCGCCGCGGGCCCCAACAGCCTGCGGCCTTGGTCGACGCGTGGCGGTTGATTGGACGTGGGCGTCTCCGCTTCCCCACGCTGCCTCGGCAACTGCCCGACTTGACAAGTCCCTGTGACATGCAAGGAAAAACCATCATTACCTATGATCGTGGGGGCTGAGGGAGTCCTGGATTAGGGGGTGTCCGGATAGCCGAACTATCGCCGTTGGCCGGACTCCTGGACTATGAAGATACAAGATTGAAGACTTCGTCCCGTGTCCGGATGGGACTTTCCTTGGTGTGGAAGGCAAGCTTGGCGATACGGATATGTAGATCTCCTACTATTGTAACCGACTCTGTGTAACCCTAACCCAATCCGGTGTCTATATAAACCGGAGGGTTTTAGTCCGTAGGACGAACAACAATCATACCATAGGCTAGCTTCTAGGGCTTAGCCTCCTTGATCTCATCGTAGATTTACTCTTGTACTACCCATATCATCAATATTAATCAAGCAGGAGTAGGGTTTTACCTCCATCGAGAGGGCCAAAAACATCGTGTCCCATGTCTCCTGTTACCATCCGCCTAGACGCATAGTTCGGGACCCCCTACCCGAGATCCGCCGGTTTTGACACCGACATTGGTGCTTTCATTGAGAGTTCCTCTGTGTCGTCATCTTTAGGCCCGACGGCTCCTTCGATCATCAACAACGACGCGGTCCAGGGTGAGACTTTTCTCCCCGGACAGATCTTCGTGTTCGGCGGCTTTGCACTATGGGCCAATTCACTTGGCCATTTGGAGCAGATCGAAAGCTACGCCCCTGGCCATTAGGTCAGATTTGGGAGTTTGAACTACACGGCCGACATCCGCGGAGACTTGATCTTCGATGGATTCGAGCCACAGCCAAGCGCGCCGCACTGTCTCGATGGGCACGATCTAGCTCTGTGTAATGACCCGAATCTGATAAGATTCGATGTCTCTGTGCTCACTGTGCTAGTCCCTGGATCGACTCGCTAGCACACACAGTACATATGAATATCAAGTAACAAGTGCATCATTTACTACAACGTATGATCCAGAATTTATAAAGTATTAAAAACTGAATAGCACATAGCTAACTTATTCAATAATAACAACGGAAAGGTAGCATAATCAATGATGAGTCCATTCAATGCCCACTGGAGAACATGTTGAGTGAAGACTCGCGACCCACTGTATCTCACTGATCATTTGAAAATCCTGCAACATGATAAGTTGCAGCCACAAGGGTCAATACATTGAATCCTCCAGAATTGAACTCTGTGTCACTCGCCTTCCTCTTGCGGTTCTCCACTTCTAGAAACTTGCCTTCAAGTACAATAGCCTTATCAATAAGCTCCTGACAGTTGTTGAATGTCGCCACTGTCAACTGAATACTCAACTCATCATCCAAATCCTTCAAGAAACTTCTCCGCCTAGCTGCATCAAGTGTTAACATCATTAGGTGCATACCGTGCAAGATTATTGAATTCCTCCACATATGCATTCACGGGCGACCTCCACAGCGCCAAGCTGCGGAACTCTTTCTTCTTCGCACTCATGGCACCAGCAGACACATGTGCGGCGAAAACCTGCTGAAACTGCGCCCAAGTGATAGTAGCAATAGGATAAGTGACCAAGTAATTGTCCCACCATGCTGCGGCTGGTCCTTCGAACAAATGAGAGGCAAACCGCACTCTCTCTCGCATCAAGGCAACCAACTATCTCAAAATTCCTATTAACCGAGCGAAGCCAATCATCAGCCACAATAGGTTCAGGGGTGCTAGAAAACCTCTGAGGATTCAACCTCAAGAAACGAGTAAGTGCATCAACTGGGGGTGGTGGTGGATTATTGTTATTGTTGTTGTTGTCTCCTGAACTACCACTGCCTCTAGAGTTATGCCTCGGCGGCATCTGATGGGTAAGCAAGGGTGAGATATAGACAAAAATAGATCTAAGGGGAAAACACTACCCATATGCTCATGCTAGCAACTAAAACTCCAACAACAACAAAAACAAACACTAAATTCACACAATTCACACAAGTCACCAAAATTATCCTAAAGTAATCACATCAAGGAGCATATATGATCAATCAAAGCACCCAATTGCATAATATAAACAACCCATGAAATATGACAACGCAGAAAGCAATGACCAACCAAACATATGACATATCACAAAACACAAGCAAAACCTACAGGTAAGGTCATATCCACAAGAGATATGATCTCATCATACTACCGCAAATCGTTTATCGAATACAACTTAGGAATGGTGGTCTGCCAACTAAACTCCCTAAATAACACTAATAATAATACCAGCGGCCATCTATACTTTGAAAAGAAAAGATATGAGTACAAGAGTATGAACTAACAAGTAGACAACAAGTTGTAAAGTAGGTTTTTCACTCCTATGGCCTTTCTAATCCATTTTCTAGGGTCACGACCTACAGTCAACACACTGCTCTGATACCATCTATAACGACCCGAATCTGATAAGATTTGATGTCTCTGTGCTCACTGCGCTAGTCCCTGTATCGACTCGCTAGCACACACAGTACATATGAATATCAAATAACAAGTGCATCATTTACTACAACGTATGATCCAGAATTTATAAAGTATTACAAACTGAATAGCACATAGCTAACTTATTCAATAATAACAATGGAAAGGTAGCATAATCAATTATGAGTCCATTCAATGCCCACTGGAGAACATGTTGAGTGAAGACTCGCGACCCTACTTTATCTCACTGATCATCTGAAAATCCTGCAACATGATAAGTTGCAGCCACAAGGGTCAATAAATTGAATGTATTGGCAAATCACACAATATGATATAGCAAACCTACATCCACAAAACAATGTATGACAATCAAAACACACAAGTTAGTTTGGAGAAGAATGTCTTCACCTACCTCCACTACCTGAACTCACAACCGACTCTAATTTACTCGCTCAAGATAACCCAAAGATTCTAAATAAACATGACAAGAACTTCAGAAGTATCTATCAAGTGCGCTCTGTCACATGGCGCATTCTCTAGGAACAATAGAGTGCTCGCCAAGGACGATTCACCTGATTTAAGTTCCAAACTATACCTCGCCTCAAGTGCGCTCTGTCAATGGCGCATTCTCTAGGGACAATAGAGCGCCTCGCCAATGACGCATTCACCTGGTTAATAATCCCGAGCCTACGGCTATAAACACTCACAAGTTTCATGGATCACTCGACACATGCCCACGCCTATCATAGCAAGTTGATCACACGTAATATGACCACACAGAACATACATATCAAACCAAGCACATGTCATAGCATAAAAATCACACATGCATAGCAGAATATAGGATGAGCAAAATCAAAAGTGCAAACTTGCCTTGAACGGTGCTGAAGTACTCTAATGATTAATTCCGATCCGCTTCACACTCGGGACAATCTATACGATTAACGGAGGTAACGATAAATAAACTATACTCACATAATACTAAAATAAAGTAAACAACAACGAATTCAAATGAAGACTTAAATAGCAGAACATATTACTAGGCATATATTATCTACATGCTAGTAGGATCACAATGCAAAAAGAATCAACTAATTTGGATCAACAGTTTGAAAGATATGGCCTCCGGAAGTTTGAATTCAAATTTAAACAAATTAAAATTTGAACTGTTCAAAAATGTGAAACTTTGGTTCTTCAATATTCTCCTGGTCACTACGAGTACACAGGAAAAAGAATCGATGAATTTGGAGTTACGGATCTCAAGATAAACCTAAATGAAAATTCGATATGGAATCAGAAAGAACAATTATGCCATAAAAGCTGTTACGGGAAGAATCAAGGCGGCTCATTGTAAGCGTTGCCACGTGGCAAGGTGCGAGTGGTCGTAGGGTGTCTGCTATTGTGGTTAACGGATGAACTGCCGCTACATAAGGCATACCGGTCGGAAATAAATAAAAAACACAGGCTATCTAATACCAGCGGTTGGATGGAGATCAGACGGCTAACGGTGGCTCACCGGAGAGGAACAGAGTAGACCGGCCGGAATTGAATGAGACGGCGATGGCGCGGCTCGGATTTGAAGCTGGCGTCGCTGGAAAGGCCTCCCGAGCTCGGGGAGAACAGGACGAGGCGAGGAGGGACACATCAAACTCCAAAACGTCCTCCGGGACGACCGGGCCTTCTGCTAACTTAGTTGAGGTTCGGCTGGAGCGGCGGCGGCGGAGTTGAGCTTCGGGTCGAAGTTAGTACGGTTGTTTAGATGCGCCCCTGCACGAACTAGGAGGTGAGGGAGGGAGAGGAGGTCATGGCGAAGACAACCAAGGGTAAGGGGCGCTGGGAACCTTCTGCGTGGACGGAAACGACCGGCGAAGGAGCTTCTGCGGCGGAACTCCGTCGAGATCGGGGCGCGGTTCTAGGGTATGGGAGACGGCGATTTTGGCGAAAATCGGACTATACGGATATATGGAGTATTTATAGAGTAGTTTTGACGCTGTAGAGGCAAGAGATCGATCGAATCGATCGAATTTGGATCGGCTACGGTGTCCCTGATGAACACGCCTGGAGGAACGGGATGACAAGGTGGGACCCGGAGTCAGTGGCAGAGAGCAGGTGGACGAGAGAAAAAAAACAAGAAGGGGTGCGGTAGCGGGCTGCAGCGTTCTTTGCTCCAAAATGGGCTGGCTCGCTTTGCTGACAAGCACAAGCGGGGAATAGAAGTTTCACTGCGCCTTTCTTCTATGAACAGTAAAATCTGGCTGAGTAATTATACTGAACAGAAGGTCTATTTGGCTAAAAATAAAATAGAAGATTACTTCCTAAAAATATCAAAAATATACATACAAATATTATTGCTGTTATATAAAACAGTGAACAGTTTTACAACACAAATTAAATTTTGAAAATTTATTTTATGCAAAACAAGCACATAAAGAGCAACATAATAACCACTATAAAACAATTTTGAGTTTCTATAAAGACAAAATAATTTAGGTAGACACCAGAATATATTCTTAGCATTTACCATAAATAATTAATAGGCGAGAAGTCATATTATCTCCACTCCAAATATTTTTGCCTTGAGTTGGAAAACACTTTGAATAAACAATAATAATAATAATTCAAATATGCATAGAAATCATGATGACAAAGAATGATCCTATTAACATTCCAAATCTGAAAATTTGGGATGTTACAAATCTACCCCCCTTAGAATGAATCTCGCCTCGAGATTCGAGTTAACTAGCAAGGTTAAAGATGGGAACTTGATATAATCCATATTCCAAAATATCGAGGCTTACTCATTGCATAATTCCTTCACATGAATAGATATGATGCATCAATACTGAAAGAACGGTCACAATACTTTGATCTTAATTAAGAATCTTACCAAAGACTGATGCATTATCTGGTCTTCCTACCCTTGTGTGATTCACATGTCCACTTTCAAGTGATCAATCTCCTTCTCCGTAATTCCCATTGTCATAATTCATTTTCTTCTCGTGACAGTTTGTTGAATAGTGTCCTGGTTCCTGCATCTGTAGCAAAGTAATGGCTTAGATCCTTCTTTGTGGGTGTCGAAAGGTCGTGGTCGTTGTTGCCATTCCGTGAGCCTTGTGGTTGTGTCCATTGTTGTTGTGATGATTATGCCCATCATGGTTATGACTATTATAAATGTCCACTTCGTAATCATAGTACTCGAAGATGTTGATGAATTACGATGCTTCCGTTGTCCTCCGCATTGAACTCAGGTCACTCGCCTTCCTCTTGCGGTTCTCCACCTCTAGAAACTTGCCTTCAAGTACAATAGCCTTATCAATAAGCTCCCGACAGCTTGTTGAATGTCGCCACCGCCAACTGAATACTCAACTCATCATCCAGTCCTTCAAGAAACTACTCGCCTAGTCAGCTGCATCAAGTTAACATCATTAGGTGCATACCGTGCAAGATTATTGAATTCCTCCACATATGCATTCACAAGGCGACCTCCCCGACGCAAGCTGCGGAACTCTTTCTTCTTCGCACTCATGGCACCAACAGACACATGTGCGGCGCGAAAACCTGCCTCAAATCGCCCAAGTGATAGTAGCAATAGGATAAGTGACCAAGTAATTGTCCCACCATGTCATGCGGCTGGTCCTTCTAACAAATGAGAGGCAAACCGCACTCTCTGCATCAGTGCAACCAACTGTCTCCAAATTCCTATTAACCGAGCGAAGCCAATCATCAGCCACAATAGGTTCAGGGGTGCTAGAAAACCTCTGAGGATTCAACCTCAAGAAAAGAGTAAGTGCATCAACTGGGGGTGGTGGTGGATTATTGTTATTGTTGTTGTTGTCTCCTGAACCACTGCCTCAAGAGTTACGCCTCGGCGGCATCTGATGGGTAAGCAAGGGTGAGATATAGACAGAAATAGATCTAAGGGGAAAACACTACCCATATGCTCATGCTAGCAACTAAAACTCCAACAACAACAAAAACAAACACTAAATTCACACAATTCACACAAGTCACCAAAATTATCCTAAAGTAATCACATCAAGGAGCATATATGATCAATCAAAGCACCCAATTACATAATATAAACAACCCATGAAATATGACAACGCAGAAAGCAATGACCAACCAAACATATGACATATCACAAAACACAAGCAAAACCTACAGGTAAGGTCATATCGACAAGAGATATGATCTCATCATACTACCGCAAATCGTTTATCGAATACAACTTAGGAATGGTGGTCTGCCAACTAAACTCCCTAAATAACACTAATAATAATACCAGGGCCATCTATACTTTGAAAAGAAAAGATATGAGTACAAGAGTATGAACTAACAAGTAGACAACAAGTTGTAAAGTAGGTTTTTCACCCTATGGCCTTTCTAATCCATTTTCTAGGGTCACGACCTACAGTCAACACACATCGCTCGATACCATCTCAGTAACGACCGAATCTGATAAGATTCGATGTCTCGTGCTCACCGTGCTAGTCCTCGGATCGACTCGCTAGCACACACAGTACATATGAATATCAAATAACAAGTGCATCATTTACTACAACGTATGATCCAGAATTTATAAAGTATTACAAACTGAATAGCACATAGCTAACTTATTCAATAATAACAACGGAAAGGTAGCATAATCAATGATGAGTCCATTCAATGCCCATTGGAGAACATGTTGAGTGAAGACTCGCGACACTACTGTATCTCACTGATCATCTGAAAATCCTGCAACATGATAAGTTGCAGCCACAAGGGTCAATACATTGAATGTATTGGCAAATCACACAATATGATATAGCAAACCTACATCCACAAAACAATGTATGACAATCAAAACACACAAGTTAGTTTGGAGAAGAATGTCTTCACCTACCTCCACTACCTGAACTCACAACCGACTCTAATTTACTCGCCCAAGATAACCCAAAGATTCTAAATAAACATGACAAGAACTTCAGAAGTATCTATCAAGTGCGCTCTGTCAGTGGCGCATTCTCTAGGAACAATAGAGCGCTCTGCCAAGGACGCATTCACCTGAATTAAGTTCCGAAAACAATACCTCGCCTCAAGTGCGCTCTGTCAATGGCGCATTCTCTAGGGACAATAGAGCGCTCTGCCAATGACGCATTCACCTGGTTAATAATCCCGAGCCTTCGGCTATAAACACTCACCAGTTTCATGAATCACTCGACACATGCCCACGTCTATCATAGCAAGTTGATGACACCAGAATATGACCACACAGAACATACATATCAAACCAAGCACATGTCATAGCATAAAAATCACACATGCATAGCAGAATATAGGATGAGCAAAATCAAAAGTGCAAACTTGCCTTGAACGGTGCTGAAGTACTCTAATGATTAATTGTGATCCGCTTCACACTCCGGACAATCTATACGATTAACGGAGGTAACGATAAATAAACTATACTCACATAACACTAAAATAAAGTAAACAACAACGAATTCAAATAAAGACTTAAATAATAGAACATATTAGTAGGCATATATTATCTACATGCTAGTAGGATCACAATGCAAAAAGAATCAACTAATTTGGATCAACAGTTTGAAAGATATGGCCTCCGGAAGTTTGAATTCATATTTAAACAAATTAAAATTTGAACTGTTCAAAAATGTGAAACTTTGGTTCTTCAATATTCTCCTGGTCACTATGAGTACACAGGAAAAAGAATCGATGAATTTGGAGTTACGGATCTCAAGATAAACCTAAATGAAAATTTGATATGGAATCTGCAAAGAACAATTATGCCATAAAAGCGCTCGGGAAGAACTGCTGCTGCTCTTTGTGGCGTTGCCACATGGCAAGGTGCGAGTGGCCGTAGGGTGTCTGCTATTGTGGTTAACGGACGAACGGCCGCTACATAACGCATACCGGTCGGAAATAAAAAAAAACACAGGCTATCTAATACCAGCGGTTGTATGGAGATCGGACGGCTAAGGGTGGCTCACCGGAGAGGAACGGAGTAGACCGGCCGGAATTGAATGAGACGGCGGCGGCGCGGCTCGGATTTGAAGCTGGCGTCGCTGGAAAGGCCTTCGAGCTCGGGGAGAACAGGACGAGGCGAGGAGGGACACATCGAACTCCAAAACGTCCTCCGGGACGACCGCCTTCGCTAACGTGGGTGAGGTTCGGCCGAGCGGGCGGCGGCGGAGTTGAGCTTGGTCGGGTTAGTACGGTCGTTTAGATGCGTCCCTGCACGAACTAGGAGGTGAGGGAGGGAGAGGAGGTCATGGCGAAGACAACTGAAGGTAAGGGGCGCTGGGAACCTTCTGCGTGGACGGAAACGACCGGCGAAGGAGCTTCTGCGGGAACTCCGGCGAGATTGGTGCGCCGTTCTAGGGTATGGGAGACGGTGATTTTTGCGAAAATCAGACTATATGGACATATGGAGTATTTATAGAGTAATTTTTACGCTGTAGAGGCAAGAGATCGATCGAATCGATCGAATTTGGATCGGCTACGGTGTCCCTGATGAACACGCCTGGAGGAACGGGATGACAGGGTGGGACCCGGAGTCAGTGGCAGAGAGCAGGTGGACGAGAGAAAAAAATAAGAAGGGGTGCGGTGCCGGGCTGCAGCGTTGCTGCTCCAAAATGGGCTGGCAGCTTTGCTGCATCATGCCAAGGGGAATAGAAGTTTCATTGCGCCTGCTCAGCCTATGAACAAGAAAATCTGGCTGAGTAATTATAATTGAATGTAAGGTCTATTTGGCTAAAATAAAATAGAAGATTACTTCCTAAAATACCAAAAATATACATACAAATATTATTGCTGTTATATAAAAGCAAGGAACAGTTGTACAACACAAATTAAATTTTGAAAATTTATTTTATGCAAAACAAGCACATAAAGAGCAACATAATAACCACTATAAAACAATTTCTAGTTTCTATAAAGACAAAATAATTTAGCTAGACACCAGAATATATTCTTAGCATTTACCATAAATAATTAATAGGCGAGAAGTCATATTATCTCCACTCTAAATATTTTTGCCTTGAGTTGGAAAACACTTTGAATAAACAATAATAATAATAATTCAAATATGCATATAAATCATGATGACAAAGAATGATCCTATTAACATTCCAAATCTGAAAATTTGGGATGTTACAAATCTACCCCCCTTAGAATGAATCTCGTCCTCGCGATTCGAGTTGGCTAGCAAGGTTAAAGATGGGAACTTGACATAATCCATATTCCAAAATATCGAGGCTTACTCATTGCATAATTCCTTCACATGAATAGATATGATGCATCAATACTGAAAGAACGGTCACAATACTTTGATCTTAATTAAGAATCTTACCAAAGACCGATGCATTATCCGGTCTTCCTACCCTTGTGTGATTCACATGTCCACGCTCAAGTGATCAATCTCCTTCTCTCGTAATTCCCATTGTCATAATTCATTTTCTTCTCAGGACAGTTTGTTGAATAGTGTCCTGGGTTCCTGCATCTGTAGCAAAGTAACTGGCTTAGATCCTTCTTTGTGGGTGTCGAAAGGTCGTGGTCGTTGTTGCCATTCCTCTAAGCCTTGTGGTTGTGTCCATTGTTGTTGTGATGATTATGCCCATCATGGTTATGACTATTATAAATGTCCACTTCAGAATCATAGTACTCAGAAGATGTTGATGAATTACGATGCTTCGGTTGTCCTCCGTAATTGAACTCTGTGTCACTCGCCTTCCTCTTGCGGTTCTCCACCTCTAGAAACTTGCCTTCAAGTACAATAGCCTTATCAATAAGCTCCTCGACAGTTGTTGAGTGTCGCCACCGTCAACTGAATACTCAACTCATCATCCAAATTCTTCAAGAAACTTCTCATGTCTAGTCGCATCAGTGTTAACATCAGTAGGTGCATACCGTGCAAGATGAGTGAATTCCTCCACATATGAATTCACAGTGCGACCTCCCGGACGCAAGCTGCGGCACTCGTGCTTCTTCTGACTCATGGCACCCGCAGCCACAGGTGCGGCGCGAAAACCTGCTCAAATCAAGCCCAAGTGATAGTAGCAATAGGATAAGTGACCAAGTAATTGTCCCACCATGTCTGCTGGTCCTTCTAACAAATGCGAGGCAAACCTCACTCTCTCTGCATCAGTGCAACCAACTGTCTCCAAATTCCTATTAACTGAGCGAAGCCAATCATCAGCCACAATAGGTTCAGGGGTGCTAGAAAACCTCTGAGGATTCAACCTCAAGAAACGAGTAAGTGCATCAACTGGGGGTGGAGGTGGATTATTGTTATTGTTGTTGTTGTCTCCTGAACTACCACTGCCTCTAGAGTTACGCCTCGGCGGCATCTGATGGGTAAGCAAGGGTGAGATATAGATAGAAATAGATCTAAGGGGAAAACACTACCCATATGCTCATGCTAGCAACTAAAACTCCAACAACAACAAAAACAAACACTACATTCACACAATTCACACAAGTCACCAAAATTATCCTAAAGTAATCACATCAAGGAGCATATATGATCAATCAAAGCACCCAATTGCATAATATAAACAACCCATGAAATATGACAACGCAGTAAAGCAATGACCAACCAAACATATGACATATCACAAAACACAAGCAAAACCTACGTGTAAGGTCATATCCACAAGAGATATGATCTCATCATACCACCACAAATCGCTTATCGAATACAACTTAGGAATGCCGGTCCGCCAACTAAACTCCCTAAATAACACTAATAATAATACCAGGGCCATCTATACTTTGAAAAGAAAAGATATGAGTACAAGAGTATGAACTAACAAGTAGACAACAAGTTGTAAAGTAGGTTTTTCACTCCTATGGCCTTTCTAATCCATTTTCTAGGGTCACGACCTACAGTCAACACTGCTTCTCTGAAACCATCTCAGAATCTAATTCGAATCTGATAAGATTCGATGTCTCTGCTCACCGTGCTAGTCCTCGGATCGACTCGCTAGCACACACAGTACATATGAATATCAAATAACAAGTGCATCATTTACTACAACGTATGATCCGTAATTTATAAAGTATTACAAACTGAATAGCACATAGCTAACTTATTCAATAATAACAACGGAAAGTTAGCATAATCAATGATGAGTCCATTCAATGCCCTTTGGAGAACATGTTGAGTGAAGACTCACACCCCATCGTATCTCACCGATCATTCAAAATCCTGCAACATGATAAGTTGCAGCCACAAGGGTCAATACATTGAATGTATTGGCAAATCACACAATATGATATAGCAAACCTACATCCACAAAACAATGTATGACAATCAAAACACACAAGTTAGTTTGGAGAAGAATGTCTTCACCTACCTCCACTACCGAACTCACAACCGACTCTAATTTACTCGCCCAAGATAACCCAAAGATTCTAAATAAACATGACAAGAACTTCGAAGTATCTATCAAGTGCGCGCTCTGTCGTTGGCGCATTCTCTAGGAACAATAGAGTGCTCTGCCAAGGACGCATTCACCTGATTTAAGTTCCGAAAACTATACCTCGCCTCAAGTGCGCTCTGTCAATGGCGCATTCTCTAGGGACAATAGAGCGCTCTGCCAATGACGCATTCACCTGGTTAATAATCCCGAGCCTACGGCTATAAACACTCACAAGTTTCATGGATCACTCGACACATGCCCACGTCTATCATAGCAAGTTGATCACACCAGAATATGACCACACAGAACATACATATCAAACCAAGCACATGTCATAGCATAAAAATCACACATGCATAGCAGAATATAGGATGAGCAAAATCAAAAGTGCAAACTTGCCTTGAACGGTGCTGAAGTACTCTAATGATTAATTCCGATCCGCTTCACACTCCGGACAATCTATACAATTAACGGAGGTAACGATAAATAAACTATACTCACATAACACTAAAATAAAGTAAACAACAACGAATTCAAATGAAGACTTAAATAACAGAACATATTAGTAGGAATATATTATCTACATGCTAGTAGGATCACAATGCAAAAAGTCAACAGTTTGAAAGATATGGCCTCCGGAAGTTTGAATTCAAATTTAAACAAATTAAAATTTGAACTGTTCAAAAATGTGAAACTTTGGTTCTTCAATATTCTCCTGGTCACTACGAGTACACAGGAAAAAGAATCGATGAATTTGGGTTACGGATCTCAAGATAAACCTAAATGAAAATTTGATATGGAATCTGCAAAGAACAATTATGCCATAAAAGCTGTTAGGAAGAACTGTCGCCGGCTGTGTGGCGTTGCCCGCGTGGCAAGGTGCAGTGGTCGAGGGTGTCTCGCTATTGTGGTTAACGGATGAACTGCCGCTACATAAGGCATACCGGTCGGAAATAAATAAAAAACACAGGCTATCTAATACCAGCGGTTGGATGGAGATCAGACGGCTAAGGGTGGCTCACGGAGAGGAACAGAGTAGACCGGCCGGAATTGAATGAGACGGCGACGGCGCGGCTCGGATTTGAAGCTGGCGTCGCTGGAAAGGCCTCCCGAGCTCGGGGAGAACAGGACGAGGCGAGGAGGGACACATCGAACTCCAAAACGTCCTCCGGGACGACCGGGCCTTCTGCTAACGTAGGTGAGGTTCGGCTGGAGCGGCGGCGGCGGAGTTGAGCTTCGGGTCGAAGTTAGTACGGTCGTTTAGATGCGTCCCTGCACGAACTAGGATGTGAGGGAGGGAGAGGAGGTCATGACGAAGACAACCGAGGGTAAGGGGCGCTGGGAACCTTCTGCGTGGGCCAAACGACCGCGAAGGAGCTTCATGGCGGAACTCCCATGAGATCGGTCTTGCCGCTCTAGGGTATGGGAGACGGCGATTTTGGCGAAAATCGGACTATACGGATATATGGAGTATTTATAGAGTAGTTTTACGCTGTAGAGGGCAAGAGATCGATCGAATCGATCGAATTTGGATCGACCACGGTGTCCCTGATGAACACGCTGGAGGAACGGGATGATGTGGTGGGACCCGAGTCGATGGCGGAAGGCAGGTGGACGAGAGAAAAAATAAGAAGGGGTGCGGTGCGGGCTGCAGCGTTGCTGCTCAAAATGGGCTGGCACCTTGCTTATTTACTTTGGCAAGGGAATAGAAGTTTCGCTGCGCACTGTTCAGCCTATGAACAGTAAAATCTGGCTGAGTAATTATACTGAACAGAAGGTCTATTTGGCTAAAAATAAAATAGAAGATTACTTCCTAAAAATACCAAAAATATACATACAAATATTATTGCTGTTATATAAAACAGTGAACAGTTTTACAACACAAATTAAATTTTGAAAATTTATTTTATGCAAAACAAGCACATAAAGAGCAACATAATAACCACTATAAAACAATTTTGAGTTTCTATAAAGACAAAATAATTTAGGTAGACACCAGAATATATTCTTAGCATTTACCATAAATAATTAATAGGCGAGAAGTCATATTATCTCCACTCCAAATATTTTTGCCTTGAGTTGGAAAACACTTTGAATAAACAATAATAATAATAATTCAAATATGCATATAAATCATGATGACAAAGAATGATCCTATTAACATTCCAAATCTGAAAATTTGGGATGTTACAAATCTACCCCTTAGAATGAATCTCGTCCTCGAGATTCGAGTTAACTAGCAAGGTTAAAGATGGGAACTTGACATAATCCATATTCCAAAATATCGAGGCTTACTCATTGCATAATTCCTTCACATGAATAGATATGATGCATCAATCGAAAGAACGGTCACAATACTTTGATCTTAATTAAGAATCTTACCAAAGACTGATGCATTATCCGTCTTCCTGCCCTTGTGTGATTCACATGTCCACGTTCAAGTGATCAATCTCCTTCTCTCCGTAATTCCCATTGTCATAATTCATTTTCTTCTCGTGACAGTTTGTTGAATAGTGTCCGGGTTCCCCATCTGTAGCAAAGTAATGGCGGCTTAGATCCTTCTTTGTGGGTGTCGAAAGGTCGTGGTCGTTGTTGCCATTCCTCCGAGCCTTGTGGTTGTGTCCATTGTTGTTGTGATGATTATGCCCATCATGGTTATGACTATTATAAATGTCCACTTGAGAATCATAGTACTCGGAAGATGTTGATGAATTACGATGCTTCCGTTGTCCTCCGCATTGAACTCTGTGTCACTCGCCTTCCTCTTGTGGTTCTCCACCTCTAGAAACTTGCCTTCAAGTACAATAGCCTTATCAATAAGCTCCTGACAGTTGTTGAATGTCGCCACTATCAACTGAATACTCAACTCATCATCCAGTCCTTCAATAAACTTCTCCTGTCTAGTTGCATCAGTGTTAACATCATTAGGTGCATACCGTGCAAGATTATTGAATTCCTCCACATATGCATTCACAGTGCGACCTCCCTGACGCAAGCTGCAGAACTCTTTCTTCTTCAGACTCATGGCACAAGCAGACACATGTGCGGCGCGAAAACTGCACCTGAAACTGCGCCCAAGTGATAGTAGCAATAGGATAAGTGACCAAGTAATTGTCCCACCATGCTGCGGCTGGTCCTTCTAACAAATGAGAGGCAAACCGCACTCTCTACTGCATCGGTGCAACCAATCGTCTCCAAATTCCTATTAACCGAGCGAAGCCAATCATCGCCCACAATAGGTTCAGGGTGCTAGAAAACCTCTGAGGATTCAACCTCAAGAAACGAGTAAGTGCATCAACTTGGGGTGGTGGTGGATTATTGTTATTGTTGTTGTTGTCTCCTGAACCACTGCCTCTAGAGTTACGCCTCGGCGGCATCTGATGGGTAAGAAAGGGTGAGATATAGACAGAAATAGATCTAAGGGGAAAACACTACCCATATGCTCATGCTAGCAACTAAAACTCCAACAACAACAAAACAAACACTAAATTCACACAATTCACACAAGTCACCAAAATTATCCTAAAGTAATCACATCAAGGAGCATATATGATCAATCAAAGCACCCAATTGCATAATATAAACAACCCATGAAATATGACAACGCAGAAAACAATGACCAACCAAACATATGACATATCACAAAACACAAGCAAAACCTACAGGTAAGGTCATATCCACAAGAGATATGACTCATCATACTACCGCAAATCGTTTATCGAATACAACTTAGGAATGGTGGTCTACCAACTAAACTCCCTAAATAACACTAATAATAATACCATGGGCCATCTATACTTTGAAAAGAAAAGATATGAGTACAAGAGTATGAACTAACAAGTAGACAACAAGTTGTAAAGTAAGTTTTCACTCCTATGGCCTTTCTAATCCATTTTCTAGGGTCACGACCTACAACAACACATCGCTCGATACCATCTCAGAACGACCCGAATCTGATAAGATTCGATGTCTCTGTGCTCACTGTGCTAGTCCCTGGATCGACTCGCTAGCACACACAGTACATATGAATATCAAATAACAAGTGCATCATTTACTACAACGTATGATCCAGAATTTATAAAGTATTACAAACTGAATAGAACATAGCTAACTTATTCAATAATAACAACGGAAAGGTAGCATAATCAATGATGAGTCCATTCAATGCCCACTGGAGAACTTGTTGAGTGAAGACTCGCGACCCTACTGTATCTCACTGATCATCTGAAAATCCTGCAACATGATAAGTTGCAGCCACAAGGGTCAACACATTGAATGTATTGGCAAATCACACAATATGATATAGCAAACCTACATCCACAAAACAATGCATGACAATCAAAACACACAAGTTGGTTTGGAGAAGAATGTCTTCACCTACCTCCACTACCTGAACTCACAACCGACTCTAATTTACTCGCCCAAGATAACCCAAAGATTCTAAATAAACATGACAAGAACTTCAGAAGTATCTATCAAGTGCGCTCTGCCAGTGGCGCATTCTCTAGGAACAATAGAGCGCTACGCCAAGGACGCATTCACCTGATTTATGTTCAAACTATACCTCGCCTCAAGTGCGCTCATCAATGGCGCATTCTCTAGGGACAATAGAGCGCTCGCCAATGACGCATTCACACAGTTAATAATCCCGAGCCTACGTCTATAAACACTCACCAGCTTCATGGATCACTCGACGATGCCCACGTCTATCATAGCAAGTTGATCACACCGAGAATATGACCACACGTAACATACATATCAAACCAAGCACATGTCATAGCATAAAAATCACACATGCATAGCAGAATATAGGATGAGCAAAATCAAAAGTGCAAACTTGCCTTGAACGGTGCTGAAGTACTCTAATGATTAATTGCGATCCGCTTCATACTTCGGACAATCAAATAACACTAAAATAAAGTAAACAACAACGAATTCAAATAAAGACTTAAATAACAGAACATATTAGTAGGCATATATTATCTACATGCTAGTAGGATCACAATGCAAAAAGAATCAACTAATTCGGATCAACAGTTTGAAAGATATGGCCTTCGAAAGTTTGAATCCAAATTTAAACAAATTAAAATTTGAACTGTTCAAAAATGTGAAACTTTGGTTCTTCAATATTCTCCTGGTCACTATGAGTAAACAGGAAAAAGAATCGATGAATTTGGAGTTACGGATCTCAAGATAAACCTAAATGAAAATTTGATATGGAATCTGCAAAGAACAATTATGCCATAAAAGCGTTCAGGGAAGAACTGCCGCGGCTGCTGTGGCGTTGCCATGTGGCAAGGTGCGAGTGGCCATAGGGTGTCTGCTATTGTGGTTAACGGATGAACGGCCGCTACATAACGCATACCGGTCGGAAATAAAAAAAACACAGGCTATCTAATACCAGCGGTTGGATGGTGATCGAACGGCTAAGGGTGGCTCACCGGAGAGGAACAGAGTAGACCGGTCGGAATTGAATGAGACGGCGACGGCGCGGCTCGGATTTGAAGCTGGCGTCGCTGGAAAGGCCTCCCGAGCTCGGGGAGAACAGGACGAGGCGAGGAGGGACACGTCGAACTCCAAAACGTCCTCCGGGACGACCGGGCCTTCTGCTAACGTAGGTGAGGTTCGGCTGGAGCGGCGGCGGCGGAGTTGATCTTCGGGTCGAAGTTAGTATGGTCGTTTAGATGCGTCCCTGCACGAACTAGGAGGTGAGGGAGGGAGAGGAGGTCATGGCGAAGACAACCGAGGGTAAGGGGCGCTGGGAACCTTCTGCGTGGACGGAAACGACCAGCGAAGGAGCTTCTGCGGCGGAACTCCGGCGAGATCGGGGCGCCGTTCTAGGGTATGGGAGACGGCGATTTTGGCGAAAATCGGACTATACGTATATATGGAGTATTTACAGAGTAGTTTTGACGCTGTAGAGGCAAGAGATCGATTGAATCGATCGAATTTGGATCGGCTACGGTGTCCCTGATGAACACGCCTGAAGGAACGGGATGACAGGGTGGGACCCGGAGTCAGTGGCAGAGAGCAGGTGGACGAGAGAAAAAAAACAAGAAGGGGTGCGGTGCCGGGCTGCAGCGTTGCTGCTCCAAAATGGGCTGGCCTGCTTGCTGCGCTGCGCTGCGGGCGGGGAATAGAAGTTTGGCTGCGCACTGTTCAGCCTATGAACAGTAAAATCTGGCTGAGTAATTATACTGAACAGAAGGTCTATTTGGCTAAAAATAAAATAGAAGATTACTTCCTAAAATACCAAAAATATACATACAAATATTATTGCTGTTACATAAAACAGTGAACAGTTTTACAACACAAATTAAATTTTGAAAATTTATTTTATGCAAAACAAGCATATAAATAGCCGTCGTGAGATGAGGTGGCTGTCCCGTATTCTATAGGTGCTGGTTCATGGTTGTCTCCTACATCGCCATCCATACCATCGATGTCTTCGGAGTCGAAATCGAGCACGTCGTTTAAGTGACGACGAGGAACAATGTGATGACGAGGCTGAACCATGAACCAATGTGACGTCTTTGTCACCGATTTATTGCTGTTACATAATACACCTAAAGGAAGTGACGACGAGGAACAATGTGACGCTACGAAGGATCGCTCCCTCGAAAAGCAGTCAAAACGGCAACGTAAACGCCGCACCAAGTCCCGCCTTGACAAAGACGGCAACCACACAGACCCAGCCATAGAGCAGGGCGAACCGGTGGATGACAAACATGCTATCGAGCAACCGTCCGAAACAGGACAACTTGGATAAACAAACCGTCCCCGCAAAGATAACAGTCCGGACGATCTCACGCGGACAAATTGTTGGAGCGAAGAACCTCCACAAAAGGCTCGCCGCCATCACCGCAGCCTGAAAAAGCGTAAGCGGAAGCTCAAAACAGCGGAAGATGCACTCAGAATCGATGGAGCAAAGTACTCAATACCGCAAACAAATACGGCGACAGTCGCCGAACAAAGAGCTACCCAAAGAGAAAACTACTGCCCGAATTTGATGAGGAGGCCGTAGAGCCCCCACAACCAAAAAACAAGCAGGCCACCCGGTCGGATGGACGACCCCACGGCAAACAGAGAGCGGCAAATGTCGCCGCACACAAGCCGGTACGCGATCCGTATACAGATTCGCATCAAAAGGATGGCCCAGTTAGGTCCATCTATGGGCCGAGAAAGCAAGCTCTTTAAAGCAATGCAACACGCCAAATATTCGAACATCACGGCACACCCAAATACAGGTGCCGCACACCCCCGTGGTTTCACCGATGAGGTGCGGATCACGAATTCCCGGTGATTCAAACCCGTAAACATAGAGGCATATGACGGAACAACAGACCCTGGAGTCTGGATTGAGGATTACATCCTCCACATACACATGGCTAGAGGAGATGATCTTCACGCCATAAAATACTTACCCCTCAAGCTCAAAGGGCCAGCCCGGCATTGGCTCAAAAGCCTCCCTGAAAATACCATTGGAAGCTGGGAAGAGCTCGAGGATGCTTTTCGGGCAAATTTTCAAGGGACTTATGTCCGTCCTCCGGATGCGCACTATTTAAGTCATATAACTCAACAACCCGGAGAGTCAGCCAAGAATTCGGAACAGGTTCCTTACCAAAAAGAACCAAATAGTCGACTGTCCGGACGCCAAGCCTTAGCAGCTTTCGGACACAACGTCTGGCAGATTTAATGGCTCGCCAGACACCTCGGCCAGGAGAAGCCGAGAACCATGGCTGCATTAACAAGCCTCATGACCCGCTTTTGCGCAGGAGAGGATAGTTGGCTGGCAAGATGCAGTACCAGCGACCCAAGTACATCCGAAGTAATGGATGGAAATGGAAAACCACGACGTAGCAAAGACCAGCACCGGACAAAGGGAAACAACCCGAAGAGCACGGCAGTCAATGCCGGATTCAGAAGCTCCTGGCAGAATCATAAAAAACTGCCCCTCAAGGACAGCAACGACGAGCTATCCAACCTAAAAAAAATCTTGGACAAAATATGCCAAATCCACAAGATTCGGAAAGCCTGCAAACCATACCCACAGAGATTGTTGGGTCTTCAAGCAGTCTGGCAAACTCAATGCCGAACACAAGGGGCTCGACACACCAAGCGAGGACGATGACGAACCCCACAAGCAGAGCACCGGAAAACAAAAGAATTTCCCACAAAAAGTCAAAACAGTGAACTCACTTCAAGTGACAAAGGGGAAAAACAAAATGGCGCCCATGGAAACACGCGCCGCACGGCCTATCCCAGCAGAGTCCCAACGATGGTTGTCAAAACCAATCATCTTCGATCATCAGGACTATTCGGAAGTAACCGGAACGCAGGATGGACTGCCTTGATATTAGATCCTATAATCGACGGACTCCAATTTACACAAGTCCTAATGGACGGAGGTAGCGATCTAAACCTGCTATATCAGGACACAATCTGCAAAATGGGGATAGACCCAACCAAAATTCGCCATAGCAACACCTCCTTCAAGGGTGTAATGCCAGGCTTATATGCCCATTATACGGGCTCCCTCGCTAGAAGTTGTGTTCGCTCATCCGACAACTTCCGCCACAAAATTTAACCTTCCACATCGCCCCATTCGAAAGTAGCTATCAAGCACTCTTTGGGCGTGAAGCTTTCGCCGCTTTAACGCAATACCGCATTATGCATCTCTTACACTTAAAATGCCCGGTCCACGCAGCATCATCTCATTAAAAGGGAGTATTAAGTGTCACTCGAGCACGGAAGAACGCGAGACTGCCTTGACAGCCCAACACCAATCCGGCTCCGCTAACCAAAGCACCTGAATAGGTCATTCGAACCCCGGACACGGCTAGACGAGTCCGGCGCCTACTAGCGGCATACCCCCGTACAAGGGGCTGCACGCATACACAACAAGAGACAATAAAGCTCAATTTTGTTCACTTTTCGAACCGTACTCTGTTTATCTAATATAAAGTACATTTTTCGCACAATCCTTTTTTTTCTCAACTAAGTTCCTCTCTTTTACAGATGAACAACGTGCTACACCCGTCCAGGATACGGCACAACGGAGACACAGGCGCAGACGTGCAGTAGGGACCCGTTGCAAGGATTCTTTTCAGATTAAGACCCTGCGTAAACCTTTTTTACTATCTCTTGTTGATACACATCCCCCGGTTTCTTGCTATAACCGAGGAGGAGGCTGGCATTTTGGCATCGCCGCACCAGAATTTTTGCACGTACCTGGACACCAGGGGCTTAGGGCATTATTCTGCCCATTTTTATAAAGACCGAATACCTTAGGGAGTGTTCGGCGTCTCGAGTTAGGCCTTATATGCATCAGCTCCGAATCATGTCTTTGGTCAAATGTTGGGTTTGCCCGGCTCCCATGTTTTGGTACCTTACGTTCCGTTATATCGGCTAAGGTAGCCGGGAGAACCACTGCGATTGTGCCCGGTTGAGCTGGGTTTAGCACCTCGATGGAGAAAGCTAAAATCGATCATGATATAGCGTGAGACTGGTCAACCACTCGATGACCCACCGGAATGTTTAGAATTCCCCCGCATTGACGAAGGACCGTTTCCCGGTCAGGCACATACGCGCCCCGAATTCAAGAGAGCGCGATGCCCCTAGGGGCTATATAGTAGCCCCACCATCGAACTCCTATGGCTAAGTGAAAGTGATAAAGCATTATAGTCCGGTTGCCTAGTTTGCTACGCTATCACCTCCTTCACAGGACCAAGACGTTGGATTAAGTGTGAAAATGCGCCTTTTTTGCAAACACCCCCGCACTATGTGCGTGGGGGCTGAAGCCGAAGACTGCCATCTTTTAGGTTATATACACATATACATCAACGGCCGCATAGGAGGCGTTTTAATACTTGAACGCACAAGTATAAAAAGCTCTTAAATTATATTGAAACATTGTTTTCACAGATCATACATGTCATTAAAGCATAACATCCTTCAAGCAATGCGTCTCTATTACACGAGCGCCCTGCAGGACTTCCTCAAAATAGTGTTGGCGGTACTAACATCCGAATCTTGGGATGCAACCTCGGTGACCTTCATCTCCGCCCGGTATGTCTTGACACGGCGAGAGCCATCCGCGCACCCTTTATGCATGTTGACCGCTTCATTGCATCGATATGCGGCACCGCACCAAGGCTATTGCACCAAGCGAAATAACTCTTGACTTGGGGCTTTTCGCCACAAATGAGTCACCACAGCCTTCATGGCAAGTCCGGACAACCTATTCAGCTCAGCCCATTCGGCCAAACGATCGGTTAATGAAAGTGGGCCTTTCCGGACTATGGAACTGCGACCAAAAAAGCTCTTCCATTCCGTGATCCTTTTGACCTCGGAAGTGTTCGGCCGCGTCTGCGGCACTCGCAGCCAAGTCCAGATAAACATCCTCCGCAACCCACAGCCGGTCCAATTGAGCATACCGAGGATCCGTGAATTTCCTCCGCAACGGAAAGGGCTTCCCAGCCGCAATATCTTCGGCCTGATGCAGCTCCTCATTCATAGCTCTCATTGCAGAGCGAGTATCCTTGGCCTCGGTGGCGGCCTTTTTCAGGTCCTCTTGTTTCGCTCGATCTTCTTTTTCAAGAAGCTCATAGCGGTCAGTAGCATTCTTCAATTTCACAGCCATCTCGGCCATTTCTTTCTTGCTTTGGCAGTGAGCAGCCTGTTCGGCTTTTAGCTCTGCGACCGCCTTTAAAGCAACCGCATCACTTTTTCTGGCTTCTTCCTTGGCTTGGGCGAGCTCCGCCCGAAGGCTCTCCATAGCAACGGCACCATCTGCATTAAACATACATGTTGTAAGGCATGGGCGTCAAGCTCCCTTACCAGGTGTCCGCGGAGAAGTCGCATAACTTGTGACTCGTCAAGCCGCTTGTTAACAAGCGTGATGTCCGCATCCGCCACGTCAAGCTGCCGCTTCAGTTTGGCAAATTCATCAGTCCGGCTAGCCACCGGACGCTTCGCCACCTACATAGGAAGAGCGCATATTATACCTGGGGTTATGATACTCGGCGCACCGCCATTTTTGACACCGCACCAAGTCTCAGGGGCTACTATCTATACAGGGCGCATTCTATATGCAAAACTGTCAAAAGGTACATCATTTTGCGTACCTCAAAACCCGTCAGTAAACTTACGACGGCTTCATGCAACCCGCTCTCAGCGAATGAAATCCTTTCAATCACCGTACTCATTAACGTACGGTGATCTTCCGAGATAGACGCCGCCCGGCAGATCCTTCAGCTCCTCCGACCATACACCCGTTGGTGCGGACTCGTCCGATGGCCTTTTCGAAGGCGGACACGGAGGGCTTTGAGGGACATCTGGCTGCCTTTTGGCCCCGCCGGATTCGGAGGAGCCCTCCGTGACGACACCTCAGGGTCGCCCGCCTCGCATGACGGTACGGCGGGCAAAGGCGTTTCGCTCTCCATCACCTCCGGATCAAGATCCCCTGAAGACGAGCTCTGCTGTGAAGGGCTGAGATCCGAACTACAAGGTCAAACTTTCAGTTACCTTCAGAAATAAAACAAGGATGTCTTTTATTTATAAACTCCCCCCTTTTTACTTACGGCTCGCTGGAGGGCTGATCTCCTCGGGGAAATAGTGCGGCCAGGGATTCTCCCGCCGCAGGACCTTCTGGTGAAGATTTCTTCCCCCACTTCAAGGCTTTGGTCTCCGGATCTTCAGAAGCGGTCCTCTTCTCCCCTCGGAGGGAGGGATTCTCGATCCCCCCTTTCTTGATAGCCTCCTTCATGGAGGAAGTAGCTTCCTCGTTCCCCTTCGCCTTCTTCAAAAGGCACAGCCTCTAGCATCTTAGTTAATACCGGATCCGGCGTGGTCTCGTGGAGGGGCGGACACTGATCAGTTTTGCTTTTGCTATCCACTCATGTTTAAAGGATAGCTCTTTTAAGGGCAAGTATATGATAAATATGCGGATAGCATGTCCGGGTACGGGACTACTTACTTGAGTGTCCGGGTGATTGCAGCTCAGACCTGCGTCCTCGGTTAAGTTCGGACACATTGCTTGTGATCCGAAGAACAGTTGGTACATCTCCACCGGCGTTACGCCCATAAAATGTTGAAGAGCTCGTGGTCCCTCCGAATTAAACTCCCACAGGCGGAGGGGGCGACGTTTGCAGGTCAGGGTGCGACGAATCAGCATAACCTGCGCTACTACGACCAGATTGATCTCCCTCTCTTGGAGGTCTCGAATCTGACCACCTGCAGGTGCGTCCTTGGGCCGGTCCCAGTCGAGCCCTTTATTGACCCATGACGCCAGCCGCAGTGGAGGACCCGAGCGGAAGGCAGGTGGCGCCGCCCATTTGGTGCCCCTGGGGGCGGTGATGTAAAACCACTCCTGTTGCCGTAGATTGAGCTCCTCTTGAAAAGAGCCCTCGGGCCATGGAGTGTCCGCATTCTTGCTTATAACAGCCCCTCCGCATTCTGCTTGATGCCCCTTGATCATCTTCGGCTTCACTTTGAAGGTCTTGAGCCACAATCCGAAGTGAGGGGTAATGCGGAGGAAGGCTTCACACACGACAATGAGCAGCGAGATGTGGAGGATGGACTCCGGATCCAAGTCATGAAATTCCAGCCCATAATAAAACATGAGCCCCCTCACAAAAGGGTCCGTCGGGAAGCCTAAACCCCAAAGGAAGTGAGACACGAATACCACGCTCTCACCAGGCTCTGGAGTGGGAATAACCTGCCCATGGGCAGGCAGCCTTTGCGAAATTTCGCCAGTGAGATACCTGGCGTCTCTCAGCTTTAGCACATCTTCTTCCGTGACGGAGGAAGACATCCACCGGCCGTGCAGGTCGAAGCCGGACATCGTTGAAGGTCCGAAGCGCCTAACTCTGGAGCTTTGGGTGTTGGAACTCGAGGCGAGGGGCGGATTCGATTGAGATTGAAAGAAAGGAGCGGGCCTTGGTCTCGTTATAAAGAGGTTGAATACCAAGAGCCCTCCCCGTGACCATTCGGGACTCGCCTTCGATGGAGGAGGCGTGCTAACGAGCACGACTGGGTTACCTACGCCCGTATTGATGAGAATCCCGGAATAAGGGGGCACGATCTCCGTTTTGATAAGACGTGCCAAGGAAACCACCTCGCTAAACGCGCTGAGGTGGAACAGTAAAAACGATTCGTCTAAAGGCCTGGCCGTGGTGTGACGTCACGCCGCGGAATACATCAGCAGATCTGTGCAAAAGTTATTCTCTCTACGGTGGTATGTGGAACTTGTTTTGCGAGCGGACACATCCTTGTGTTCAAAATCTTCTATGAAGTATTCGAAGAGGAACCCGCCTTGCAATGCTGAAAACAATATGCGCGCCGGACTAAATGCGTCATTGAAGCCTGGTTCGAGAGCTCTTGAGGGAGTCCTGGATTAGGGGTTGTCCGGATAGCCGAACTATCACCGTTGGTCGGACTCCTGGACTATGAAGATACAAGATTGAAGACTTCGTCCCGTGTCCGGATGGAACTTTCCTTGGCGTGGAAGGCAAGCTTGGCGATACGGATATGTAGATCTCCTACCATTATAACCGACTCTGTGTAACCCTAACCTTATCCGGTGTCTATACAAACCGGATGGTTTTAGTCCATAGGACGAACAACAATCATACCATAGGCTAGCTTCTAGGGTTTAGCCTCCTTGATCTCGTGGTAGATCTACTCTTGTACTACCCATATCATCAATATTAATCAAGCAGGAGTAGGGTTTTCCCTCCATCGAGAGGGCCCGAACCTGGGTAAAAACATCGTGTCCCTTGTCTCCTGTTACCATCCGGCTAGACGCACAGTTCAGGACCCCCTACCCGAGATCCGCCGGTTTTGACACCGACAGGGGGCGCTGGTTGGCCTTCTCCTGCTATAAATGGGGGAGGGGGAGCGGAGCCCCCGTCGCCCATCTCTTCCCATTCCGCTTGCTTCTCTCCCTTTGCTCCATTGCCGACACCAATGGCGCCCATCTGAAGGTTTTCTGCTGCGGAGAAAGGAAAGACTCCCCTCGACGGGCCGGTGCCGCTCCCGCCGAAGAAGAGGCCGGTCCACCGCCGCGATACGGCGATGATGCAGGTGATGACGAGGCCTTGGTGCGAGCAACCTCCTCTCGGGTATCCGTTACCCCTGTACACCCAAGCCGGGGGCTCAGGAGGGAGAGGCGACGAGCGTCGGCGCGCGCGCCGTGGCCATGGTCATCGTGTCGTGGTGGCGCGCGTCGCCACCCCTGGAGTCCACGCCACGAACTCTTCACGCGAGCTCGTACTGTGGGCGGCGATGCCCCCGAGCACTTGGATCCGCTTCCCTTCCTTCTTCTCAGCCGAGATGCCGCCGAGGGGCCCCCTCGAGCTTCCGAGACTGGGGTGAGGTCGCCCGAGTGTGTCGTGCGGAGGGTGCCCTCGCGGTCCACTTCGTGTATGATGGTGCCTCCACGCTGTTCTTCAAGGTCTTCGATGTAGAAGGCCACCGTTTGGAGTGTTGATCCAGGTGGGGTCATCAGGCTGGCGCCGCGGCTGGGGCAGGGCCTGCTGCCCGCATCGCCAGCGGCTCCTCTGGAAGCAGCGACGACACTTGGGAGTCCAGCAATTCTCCCGAGCTCTACGAGACCTCGGAGACGAGCGATGACAGCTACGTGCCCCCAAGCTCCCACCAAGCCCGGAGTAGGGCTGCAGCGTCAGGCCGCCGCCACCGCTGATCTGGATGAGGTTGGCGCCGGCCTCTAGTGGCCCACTGTTGATGATGGTGTCATCCACAGGGGCACGTGTAGTTAGGATTCCCTAAGTTCTTGCCTTTTGTTCCCTGCGAGGAATCAAGAAGTGCCCCGTGGGGATGTGTAAAGGTTTTGTAACGTCTCTTGTCAATATTGTCCTTATTATGAACTTGCGCTAGTGCGAGTCCTGCTTCAGCTCGGTCTCCCTTTCCGATCCCGTGACGACTTGGCGCTCTACGCTGACAGGTCCCGGACCCCAGGTAGGCTGCAGCCCTCGCTGGTATGCCAGGTCGCGTGCCGTGGTCAAGGCCAGGATGTGAGCGACCCGAGGTCCAGTAAGAGTTCCTAAAGCGCGATGCTCAGGAGGTCCCCTTTAGCGCTCAAGCAGCCGTCGAGAGGTAAGAAAGGGGAGTGACGTTGCTACAGCAGGGCTACGGTTAGTATGGTTCGTAATCCTTAGCGGTTTAGCCAACCCGGGCTCGGGACTTATCTTGACGGTCCGGAGTCGATTCCTCATGATGCGCCAGATTCGTGCATAGGCGTCCGAAGCATAGCTAAGCCGGGCCCATGCGAGCCTCCCCCCTTCTCCACGCTCTCCTTCGTGCTCTACGTCCTCAGGTCCTGGCCCTCAAGCGAGCTCAGCCGCCGCTGGTATGTGATAGAGGCAAAGGTGTCCCGTCTTTCGATGAGATGATGGATATCACTTTGGTTGAAATCGACTTTGACGATCCGACTACAAACGTGCGAGGACGTCGCGCCTTAGCAATATTTAAACCAATTCCGAGAGGTTATTGACCACGCCGGAGCACGATCAACCTGACCACGAGGGTCTGTTTCCTGCGAGCAAACGAAGAACAAGCAAGAAACTGAGATTGCAATCTGGATATTGCGAATATAAGATGAAAGCTTTATTGATCAAGGTGGGGTTACGTGGCGCCTTTGTCCGTCGTTGAACACAAGCGAAATGCACGCGAAGTTGCAGCTATGGCGAACTTTAATCTAAACAAAACCCAAAGTCTAAACGGTGCCCTAAGGGCTGTATATATGGAGGAAGAGGGGGGATTTCGTGGCCCTTGGGGAAGGTGTCCAAACCAACCCTATCTCTTGTTTCCCCACACATACGGACTCTAAAAACAGCCTATACTTATGTATTTCGAAATTACATGGGCCTGGCCCAATAATAAGGTGACGCAGCACCTAGAATAGCCTCTGGATGAAATTTATGAAGTGGCATCTTGTATATTTCGTCCAAGGCTTCATTCACTCCTTATGGTGGCTTCAAAGTCCTGAAATCATCACTTGTAACTCCGTTCTTGTTCCCCTTGCGCATGCCATCAACTCCATGCTTGTACTTGCTCCAATGTTCATCCTTCTCCAAGCTAGGCCCTGGTAATTTAATTGGCGTGCGCGAGCTCTAGTAATTGGTCCATTATATGTAATAGTAGGGGCTATGGGTGTAACAATGGTATTGATGACCTCATCATCCTTCCCTTCTTGAAATGAAGTCGTCCTCGACGGAAGCTCATCTTCCTCACCCAAATAAGGCTTCAAATCTGCAATGTTAAAAGTGGGACTAACCCCAAAATCTGCAGGTAGCTCAAGTTTATATGCATTATCATTTATTTTCTCTAACACCTTAAATTGACCATCAGCACGTGGCATTAGCTTTGATTTGCACAAATTAGGAAACCTATCCTTACGCAAATGTAACCAAACAAGATCTCCAGGTGCAATCGCAACATGTTTTCTACCCTTATCTCCAGCAAGTTTATATTTAGCATTCATACGCTCAATGTTTTCCTTAGTTAACTCATGCATTTTTAAAATCAATTCAGCACGTTCTTTAGCATCAAAATTAACCTTCTCCGAAGATGGAAGAGGCAACAAATCAATAGGTGCACGAGGGAGGAAACCATACACAATTTCAAAAGGGCACATCTTAGTAGTAGAATGCAATGAACGATTATAAGCAAATTCAATATGAGGCAAGCATTCTTCCCACATTTTCTTATTATTCTTCAAAACAGCCCTAAGCATAGTAGACAATGTTCTATTGACTACTTCAGTTTGTCCATCAGTTTGGGGGTGACAAGTAGTACTAAAAAGCAGTTTAGTCCCCAACTTAGCCCATAAACATCTCCAAAAGTGGCTAAGCAATTTAGTATCATGATCTGAAACAATAGTATTGGGCACACCATGCTAGCGAATAATTTCATGAAAGAACAAATCAGCAACATGAACGACATCATCGCTTTTATGACATGGTATAAAGTGTGCCATTTTTGAGAACCTATCCACGACAACAAATATGCTATCCCTCCCCTTCTTTGTTCGAGGTAAACCTAAAACAAAGTCCATAGATATATCCTCCCAAGGAACACTAGGTACAGGCAAAGGCATATATAAACCATGAGGATTGAGTCGTGACTTAGCTTTTTGACATGTAGTGCAGCGAGCAATAAAAGCGCTCAACATCCCGTCTCATCTTTGGCCAAAAGAAATGTGTAGCAAGTACGTCCTCCGTCTTCTTCACGCCAAAGTGTCCCATTAATCCCCTCCATGCGCCTCCTGCAACAACAAAAGACGAATAGAGCTAGCTGGAATGCATAGCTTGTTAGCACGAAACACAAATCCATCATTAACGCATTTAACTTGTTCCATGTTCTCACTTCTTTACAATTCTGCAATACACCATTAAAATCAGCATCATGCACATATTGATCTTTGATGGTCTCCAAACCAAATATTTTGAAGTCAAGTTGTGAAAGCATAGTATAGCGACGAGACAATGCATCGACAATAACATTTTCTTTACCCTTCTTGTGTTTAATAACATAAGGGAAAGTCTCAATGAATTCAACCCATTTAGCATGTCTACGATTCAGTTTAGCTTGACTTTTAATATGTCTCAAAGATTCATGATCAGAATGTATAACAAATTCTTTGGGCCATAAATAATGTTGCCATGTCTCTAAAGTCCGAACAAGAGCATATAATTCTTTATCGTAAGTAGAATAATTCAGACTAGGCCCACTCAATTTTTCAGAAAAGTATACAATAGGTTTGCCATCTTGTAATAACACACCTCCTAATCCAATTCCACTAGCATCACATTCAAGCTCAAAAGTCTTATTAAAATCAGAAAGTTGGAGTAAAGGAGCATGTGTCAACTTATCTTTCAATACCGTGAAGGCTTCTTCAGATGCGGTACCCCAAACAAAAGGCACATCATTCTTTGTAAGCTCATTGAGAGGTGCAGCAATGGTGCTGAAATCTCTCACAAAACGCTTATAGAATCCAGCAAGGCCAAGAAAACTCCTCACTTGTGTGACCGTTTTGGGCTGCGGTTAACTCTCAATAGCTTCAATCTTGGCTTTATCAACTTCAATTCCCTGTGGAGTAACAACATAGCCAAGAAAAGACACTCAGTCGGTGCAAAAGGTGCACTTCCCAAGGTTACCAAACAAACGTGCATCACGTAGAGCAATAAAAACAGCACGTAAATGTTCCAAATGTTCCTCCAAAGATCTGCTATAAATCAATATGTCATCAAAATAAACTACCACAAATCATCCAATGAAAACACATAAAACTTCGTTCATTAATCTCATGAAAGTACTAGGTGCATTAGTTAACCCAAAAGGCACGACTAACCACTCATATAATCCAAACTTAGTTTTAAATGATGTTTTCCATTCATCCCCCAATTTCATACGAATTTGATGGTATCCACTATGCAAATCAACTTTGGAGAAAATTGTAGAGCCACTCAATTCATCAAGCATATCATCTAGCCTAGGAATAGGATGACGATAATGAATAGTAATATTATTAATGCCTCTACAATCAACACACATACGCGATGTACCATCCTTTTTCGGCACTAGAATAATAGGAACAACCTAAGGACTAAGGGATTCGCGTATATAACTTTGTCGAGAAGCTTTTGTACTTGACGCATAATCTCCTTCGTCTCCTCTGGATTGGTACGGTATGGTGCACGGTTGGGTAGCGATGCACCGGGAATTAAGTCAATTTGATGCTCAATCCCTCGAATAGGTGGTAATCCGTGCTGGCACGTCTTGTGGGAAGACGTCGGTGAACTCTGCAAAATGTTAGTGACAGCGAGGGGCAAAGAAGGAAAACACGTCCTCGAATGAAAATAATGCCTCTTTGCACACAAAAGCATAGCAAATAGATTTGCTAAAATCTAGCTCATCGATATCTGATTTGGTGGCAAGTAAACATGCACTTTTCAATTTAATTTCAGAAGCAACAGTAGATGGTTTATTAGGCTTCATTTGTTGCTCAAATTCTTTTGCCACAATCTGATTTTCACTCTTATTTTTCTCCTGTTTTGCGTTATTAGCTCTATTAATATCATCTTTCAAAATGAATCAGGAGTCATAGGAAGCAAAGTAATATTTTTATCGTTATGAACAAGAGTATACTGATTGTTTCTACCATGGTGTACAGAATTTTTATCAAATTGCCATGGTCTACCAAGTAATAAGGAACATGCTTGCCTAGGTACCACATCACAATCAACATAATCAGCATATGTAGAGATACTAAAGTGCACACGAGCGATGCGTGTTACCTTAACCTTGCCGCTGTTGTTGAACCATTGGATGTAGTAAGGATGTGGATGTGGCCTTGTGGTGAGAGATAGCCTCTCCACCATCTCCATGCTAGCCAAGTTGTTGCAGCTCCCTCCATCTATGATGGCCTTGAATAGAACGTTCCTTGACAACTCCCTTTGTATGGAACAAATTATGCCTCTGATTTTGCTCGACTTGTGTAACCTGGACACTCAAAACACGTTGAGCAACTAAACATTCATACATGTCGGCATCTTGACAGCCATGTATTGCGTCTCATGATCAGAATCATCTCCACCGTGTTCTTCATGTGTAATAAGAGCCAAAATCTCCTCATCATAGTCACTAGCGGACTCATACCCACCATCCTCAGTAGCAATCATCACACGCTGAGATTTGCATTCTCTCGCAAAATGTCCTCTTCCCTTACAACGACGACAAATAATATCACTTGTGTGCCACATTGACGCCATGGAAGAAGAAGAGCTCTCTGTGCAGGCGGCAGTGTGCTCTTGGCGAGATAGTGGTGGTTTATGCGCTTTCTTGTATCACGGTTGGAGGTGGCACGTGAAGGAGGTGATGGTGCAGTGGAAGTAGATGATGCACGTGGTGTCCATGATGAAGGTCGACCTGCAGAAAAGTTAGTTCGCGCCAATGCCTGTCGATCCTACACTTCACGTTCAGCTTTACAAGCAAGATGGAATAAATGAGTGATATTATTATAATCCTTATAGTCTAGAATGGTATGAAACTCTCTATTTAATCCACCCAGAAAACGTGCAAGCATAGCTTCATTCTCCTCAACAATACCACATCTAATCAAGCCAGTTTGTAATTCCTGATAATATTCTTCTACCGAATTTTTTCCTTGTCTTAAGTGCTGCAATTTTTGAAGTAATTCACGTTGATAATATGGTGGAACCCAACGAGTACGCATAGCAGTTTTCAAAGCAGCCCAAGTAGCTGGAACAGGATATAATCTACAGTGTTCAGACCACCAAACACACGCAAAGCTAGTGAAAGCACAAACAGCGGCGGGAACACGTCTCTCCTCAGGATATTGTAAACATGTAAATCGTTGTTCAGTTTCTAACTCCCAAGTAAGATATATATCAGGAACATATCTATCCTCAAATGGTGGAATATTCAATTTCAGTTTAGGGAGATGGTCATGATCTCGTAGCTGAGGGGGAGCCCTAACATTGCCATTATTTGCATGTGGGCGACACGGTGGTTGTGGTGCTGGTGGTTGCACGTACTTTTGATTTTGATCAACCTCATCCTCGTAATCTCCCACATAATCATCCTCCTCCGCATCAGCAGCAGGAGCCACAGAAGTATCGACAGCAGCACCAACAGTTTGGCCAAGCGCAAGAGGGACACGGCTCGCTCGGCGGAGGGCTGTTTCGCGATGTGGAGGTAGTAGTAGTAGTAGTTGTTGTTGTTGTTGTAGAGGTGCGTTAGGTGCAGCCGGTGGTGGTGGTGGAAGACGAGCGAGCAATTCATTAAACTTGTTATCGAGCTTTGTTTCGAATGTCTTCTCCATGCCATCTATCTTCTCCATGACCTCTTCAAATCTGTTTAGCACATCTTGCACCTGTTCACTCATCATTTGCTGAAATTTATCATGCAACTCCTTATTCTCATGTTCTCCCGGTCGGTCTAAATGCATGATCTGGCATGGTTAGCAGCAATAGAAACACACAAGAATATGATCCTACAGACTACTAACAAGAGGTGGTGGTGGGTGTCACAAAACCGTCAAGCAAATCTCAAATTCTTACCAGTTCTTACCCAGCAGCAAGCGGTGATCGGCAACCGTTGTAGTCAAAACTCTCAAAGCTTGGATAGAGCGATTACCAGGGAGAGTCAAACGCACGACGTAGATGTATGTGGAGCTGGGAAGGCTTATAATATGATAGCAAAAAGGTTCAGCAATAATCAATTCAGAGATGCAAAGTTGAATAAACACTCAACGACGGTACTGTGCTGGTCCTAGGCTAGACCGTACTAGAGACGCGAGCCTAGAACACCAACAAAATCACGGCGCTGCACGTAAACAAGGGAGGAGCACACTCCGAAAAAAAATTTCACTTTTTTTGCACTTTTTTTCCTCTTTTTTTTTCTCCGCAACAAATTGTTTTCGAAAAAGTCTACAAATGCCCTAAAAACTGCCTAGCCAGAATTTTCCAGACTTAGTTTTTTTTTGAAACTGGAACTATTTTTCTACTGTGGGTAGCACGGAAGTTGGGGAGTCCTTCTCTGTCACGACTCGGAGTATGGCGTGATCTGGAAAACCAAAACAAAGTAACAAAATACTGGACTCGGAATAGGACTTGTGGCGGAGATGAAACTGGTGGAACTCGGACTGGTGGCGGAGATGAATTTGGTGGAACTCGGACTGGTGGCGGATAAATGTTGGCGTATATGGACTCAGATTGGCGGTGAATATGTGGTGGTGGTATATGGCAGTGGTGACGAAGTTGGCGCGGTGGTGGTATATGGCAGCAGCGATGATGATGATGCGGTGGTGATATATGGCAGCGGCGACGTGATAACCTGTGAACAGAACTCGAAACTCTAAAGGACTAGATGCTAAGACCAGCAACTTGACACGACGATGCAACCGCAAATTCAACAAAGCAAATACAAAAAAGATTATGCAAAGGCTCAGATTGGTTCGGATGGGATGAACTAAACCTAATTTCTTTTTGGCTTTTTCATGGACTATAGATATGAAGAACAGACTCGATCTAAACTATGAATAACTGTAAAATCTCACCGAGCAACCTAGAAATCTGATACCACTTGATAGAGGCAAAGGTGTCCCGTCTTTCGATGAGATGATGGATATCACTTTGGTGGAAATCGACTTTGACGATTCGACTACGAACGTGCGAGGACGTCGCGCCTTAGCAATCGCTAAACCAATTCCGAGAGGTTATCGACCACGCCGGAGCACGATCAACCTGACCACGAGGGTCTGTTTCCTGCGAGCAAACAAAGAACAAGCAAGAAACTAAGATTGCAATCTGGATATTGCGAATATAAGATGAAACCTTTATTGATCAAGGTGGGGTTACGTGGCGCCTTTGTCTGGTCGTTGAACACAAACGAAGTACGCGAAGTTGCAGCTATGGCGAACTTTTAATCTAAACAAAACCCAAAGTCTAAATGGTGCCCTAAGGGCTGTATATATGGAGGAAGAGGGGGGGAATTTCGTGGCCCTTGGGAAGGGGTCCGAAACCAACACTATCTCTTGTTTCCCCACACATACGGACTCTAAAAACAGCCTATACTTATGTATTTCGAAATTACATGGGCCTGGCCCAATAATAAGGTGACGACACCTAGAATAGCCTCTGGTCGATATTTATGAAGTGGCATCTTGTATATTTCGTCCAAGGATTCATTCACTCCTTATGGTGGCTTCAAAGTCCTGAAATCATCACTTGTAACTCTATTCTTGTTCCCCTTGCGCATGCCATCAACTCCATGCTTGTTCTTGCTCCAATGTTCATCCTTCTCCAAGCTAGGCCCTGGTAATTTAATTGGCGTGCGCGAGCTCTAGTAATTGGTCCATTATATGTAATAGTAGGGGCTATGGGTGTAACAATGGTATTGATGTCCCCATCATCCTCCCCTTCTTGAAATGAAGTCGTCCTCGACGGAAGCTCATCTTCCTCACCCAAATAAGGCTTCAAATCTGCAATGTTAAAAGTGGGACTAACCCCAAAATCTGCAGGTAGCTCAAGTTTATATGCATTATCATTCATATGTAATAGTAGGGGCTATGGGTGTAACAATGGTATTGATGTCCTCATCAGTATGCCAGGTCGCGTGTCGTGGTCAAGGCTAGGGGGTGAGGGCTGGAGAGCCAGTAAGAGCTCCTAAGTCGTGATGCTCAGGAGCCCCCCTTCTAACGCGCAAGCGGATTGCATGGGAGAAGAGGGAGCTCGCGGTTCCGCCTGCCGTCGCCTTCAGGAGATTCCTGCAAGCCAGCACAAGGAGTGACACAGTTTGCCATTTGCGGTTGCCGGTCCGCCGCTGGTCGCTCCGCGAGGAGATGAAGGCACTGAGGGCCTGGTGACATGACGTGCGCGGGGCATGCCGCGAGCCAGAGCTCGACCGCTCAGGTTTGTCGACGTTCCAAGGACGGACCCAGGCACAAGCGTCGTGCCAGCATGAGTAGCCCCCGTGGCGGGTGAGGATCAAGCAGGTGATGGTCATAGGTAGATTAAGCATAGAAAGCATACTCGCTTAAGTAAATGCAGGGAAGATACATGCCACTGGGTCAGGCCCGAGCGACTTGGGGATGATGCAGCCCGAGGGGCGCCCCCAGCGAGGTAAGCTAAATACATAAAAAGGGATATATGCCATAGGGACGGACCCACGCGGCCTGGGAATGATGCAACCCTAAGGGCGCCCCAGCTAAATAAACTTGGAAAATGTCACCTAATTCTGTTGATGAAGGAGAGTTGGGGTGGCTGAAGGTACGCGGCGAAGGGGCCGCTCCTCACGAGCCACCGGGGCCTTGAGCCTCGGGAGGCTCTGGGGGTTCAGGCGGTTCCTTGAGGACCGTCTCAATCTCCTCAGGATGGCGTGGTGCCTGGCCTCCTGAGTCGCTAGGGCGCGCCGCAGGTTGCGCTGATAGGCATATGCCACGCTCTGCAGGCCGAAAGGCATGCGAATGTAGCTGTGCGGTGGGCCCTCACAGCGTCCCACGCGCGAAGGCCAGAAGGGCTCTTGAGACGCGGCTCTGTTGAGCCCTGGGACGTCAATGCAGATGCGCAGCCCGGCATCCTCACTTTGATGGGAGCTACGCCTGGTGAGCGGCGGCCGCCGCGCATGGCCTTTGCGTGTTGCAGTTCCTGAGTGGTCTTGGTGATGAACTCCTGAGCGGTGGGCGCTCCTCGCCTTGTGTTCTCCTGAGGGAAACGTGCTGTGAAGCACGCCTCCAAGTGGTGCCCGAGCGCCTCCCTCGTGATGTTGGCAAGGTCTGAGGCCCTCCAGAAGAGAGCCCCCGTGCCCTGCCTGAGGAGGGCGCTGGGCATGCCTTCCTATGTGATGTAGGGAGGCGCCGCAGGCGCGGGCGCCGATCCAGACGTGGCGCCGCTTGCCTGAGGCCCTGCGCGGAGCAGCTGCTTCTTCTTCTTGGGAGTGGCCTCAGGAGGGCACTCGCCCTTGCTGTTGGGGTCGTCGATTGCTGCAGCTTGGAAGGCACGCTCGAGGGAGCACACCGCGTCTCTTTCTTCGCACAAGACTGTGATGACTCCACCGCTTCCTGGCATCTTGAGAACATTGTAGCCGTGATGGGTCACCGCCATAAACTTGGCCAGGGCTGGGTACCCGATGATCGCATTGTATGGCAGACGGATGTGGGCGACGTCGAAGTCGATGAGGTCGGTGCGGTAGTTGTCGCGCTGTCCGAAGGTGATGGGGAGGCGGACCTGCCTGATCGGGGTGGTGGAGCCGTCAGTCACTCCTGAGAAAGGCTTGGTGGGCTGAAGCTGATCATACGGCACTTGGAGGTTGTCGAACGTGTCGATAGATAGGACGTTGAGCCCTGCGCCGGCATCGATGAGGGTCTTGGTAACTTGCACGTTGCTAATGACTAGTGAACAAAGCATCGGGAGGGCGTCAGCGGTAGCCACGCACTTGAGCTGATCTGCCGAGCTGAACGTGATGGTGCACTTGGACCATCAGAGCGGGCGCGTGGCCTCGAGCTTGGGGAGGACTGCATTCACCTCACGAGAAAACTATTTGAAGATACGCTGTGAGGCTGGGGCTTGAGCTCCGCCCAAGATGCACGTGCGATGGCTGCGGCTCTGAAGCCCAGCCCCTCGTCTTGATGGTGGTCGTCGTTCCTTCTTGGTGGTGGAGGTAATGGAGGAAGACCGGCGTTGCCCTAAGGACGATCCTCACTAGGCTGGTCCCTCCAAGCGCCCTCGTGAGGCTGATCCTACCAGCGGTCCTCACGAGGCTGGTCGTGCCACTCCTGGCGCGGGCCATGGTCATCCCAGCGTCTGCCACCACGTCCTCCTCCTCGGTCGTAGCCCTGGTCGTTGCACTCGGGGCGTCGACCGAAGTGTCCTTCTCGAATGGCTCTGAGCTCTTGACAGTCGTTGGTGTTGTGGCTATGCAGGTTATGGAAGGCGCAGAACGGTCGGTTGCCCTTGGATGACTCCGGCTGGTCCCTGCCGCGCTTCGTGTCCGGCTCCGCCGCGAGCACGGCTGCTCCCTTGCGCTTCACGTCTTTGGCCTTGGCTTTCTTCTCCTCCGAGTCCGCAGCCGGGAGCTCGAGGAGGGAGAGGCGCCCCTCCTCAGCTCTCGCGCACTTGGTCGCCAGGTTGAACAGCTCCAGAGACGTGCACAACTCCTCGTGGATGGCGAGCTCCTCCTTCATCTTGACGTCGCGGACGCCACTAGAGAACGCAAAGATGATGGCCTCGTCCGTCACCTTGGGGATCTTGAGGCGAACGTTGTTGAAGCGTTGGATGTACTTCTGGAGGGTCTCTCCTGGTTGTTGCTTGACGCGGGGTAGGTCACCCACGTCCGATGGGCGGTCGCGAGTGCTCTGGAAGTTGGCAACGAAACGGTCGCGCATCTCGTTCCAGGAGGAGATCGAGCCTGGAGGCAAGTTCAGGAGCCAGGAGCGGGCACCATCCTTGAGAGCCATGGGGAACCAGTTCGCCATGACATTCTCGTCGCCGTTGGCCGCCTCGATGCTCAGATAATAGAGCTGCAGGAACTCTGCGGGGTCGGGTGTGCCGTCGTAGCTAGGAGGCAGATCTAGCTTGAACTTGCCCGGCCAGGCGACGCTACGCAGCTCAGGGGTGAAGGCGTGGCAGCCTGCCGTGGTCACTGGGATTTCGCGCTGGTGGAGAACTTGTCCTTGATGGGGTTTGCGCACCGCCACCGCAGGCGGCACGCGGTCTTGCTGTGGTGGCGCAGGGTGCGCGGGGGCGTTTTCTCGTGGCCGAGGGACTTCTTGGCAGCTTCTTTCTTCTTGCGCGGGCGCCGGACGCGGCAGGTCGCGCCGTGGGGCCGCGCGCCTTGGCGCCACGACTCCTTCTTAGGGCAGAGGTGGTGGAGGCGCTCCATGGGCCACGCCGCCCGCGGCTGGCGAAGGGCGAGGCAGCAAGAGGGACGGCACAAGGGAGCCCACTGCGGCGCTGACAAGCTCGGCGATGTGGTCGAGCCAGTCCTCGTAGAGGTCTTCGACGGGGCGATAGCGCAGGTGCTCGCGCGCCATGCACAGCGCGGCATGCGCATCCACGGGAGCGCACTGAGCATGGGATGACGAACCGGCCGGGGTCAGCGATGGAGTGGCGGTGCGGCCGTCCCGCCGCACCGAGGGGTGCAGCGAGGATGCTTGCTGCTCGTTCCCCGCCGGGCCGGTGGCGGCATTGGCGGCAGTCGACGGAGAACGACGGGGTGGCCCGCCTACGAGAGTTGTCTGAGCAATGCGGGCGGCGAGCGCAGCCCGGCACTCAGCGCGAGGGCGGCGTGCGTCCGCCATGGAGACGATGAAGCAACGGGATGCGGAGCGACGGAAGGGAAGCTTCGGTGCAACCCTGCCTGGCGCGCCAAATGTCGGGTCTCAAGTTCCGGCAAAACCCTCAAGGTTCGAACACTTGGGTGCGCATGAAGATCTCCCCCTACCGATCCACATCCTAGCTAAGATCTCAAGGGCTAACTAGACGAACTCGCAACACAAAGGACACAAGATTTTACTGGTTCGGGCCACCATTGTGGTGTAATACCCTACTCCAGTGTGGTGGTGGTGGATTGCCTCTTGGGCTGTGGATGAATAGTACAAGGGGAAGAACAGCCTCCTGAGGCGAGGTGTTCTTGTGCTTGGTGGGTGTGAGGATGAATTGAATGAGTTCGAGACATGTTAAGTTGCCTCCTACTGTGGTGGCTAGCCTATTTATAGAGGCCCTGGTCCTCTTCCCAAATATTGTGCGGGAAGGGAGCCAACAATGGCCAATTCGAAAGAGGGCAGCTAGTACAGCTTATCCTGACAAAAGCAGTCTTCGCCTAAAAAAGGCTCTCGTGGTGACGCCGCCTTGGGCTCCATGGTGACCTCCGTCTTGCCGTCCCGCTGGTCTTGGTCTTGTTGCACTGATAAGGAAATCCTTGCTTGACGCCTCGGTACTCCGCGCCTGCGCTTGCTTCCTTAGCACCAAAGAGAAAACAAGGACAATGTGCGCGCTGGCGCCCGCCTGGTCTCGATCGTCATGGCTCACGTCACGAGAACCTTGCGAGGTTTGCCTTGCCTTGAGCTCTCCGCCCCTCGCGAGCCAACCTGGTGAGGCTCTCCCGTAGGGGCCTTGTGTCGTCCGCCTCGCGAGGCTTGGCCCCTTGCGAGGGTCTTGAGTGCTTGTTGGTGAAGATGGGTCGTACGGGCCCGCTCGCAAAGCCACGCCGTGGGCCGCAGGCAGATAAGTCTGGGGACCCCCGTTCCTAGAACGCCGACAACCTCCTCACGGAGAAGAACCGGTCACCTTTGTATCGTCCCTTGTTGAATGTGGATCTTGTATCTCCTCTGATGTTCTGTGGATCTAGCACATGTGTGACCGTATCTCGTTGGTTTGAGTGTTTCTCTTGTGTTTCCCTTTGTGATTTCCCCTTGTGTTCTTCGTGTTCTATGCAGGATCCGCTCCTTTCCTGAAAGATCGGACGTATAGGGTTCCACCCTACATCACCATCCGACCAGTATCCGTCATGGAGGATCAGCGGCCCTGGTACTCGATCCCATTGTCGATGGGTACCACCTCACAAGAGTCCTCATGGACGGAGGTAGTAGCCTCAATCTGATTTATGCAGACACGGTGAGGAAAATCGGGATCGATCCGTCAAGGATCAAATCCAGCAACACCACCTTCAAGGGGGTCATTCCAGGCATAGAGGCCCGCTGCTCAGGCATGGTAACCCTAGAAGTGGTATTCAGCTCACTGCACAACTTCCAAAGCAAAGACTTGATCTACCATATCGCCCCATTCCATAGTGTTTATCATGCCCTCCTCGGCCAAACGGTGTTCACCAAATTCAACGCCATCCCCCATTACGCATACCTCAAGCTGAATATGTCTGGTCCCGCGGGCTTCATAACGATCAACGGCAACATGGAGCACTCACCCCGGACCGAGGAACACACTGCGGCTTTGGCAGCCAAAGACCAAGCCGTCACCAACGGGTCGAAGTATCAGCCCGTCGTAAAGGCCAGAGATACGATTAAACGGGCTCGATCCCGGTCCCCGTCATGGGAGCCCGCCTGTAATCGTCGCAAATAGGGATACGTGCCCCATGACACGCCCAACTTGGTGGCACTCTACGTGCCTTCTCAGCACAACTTCGCGCTCGAGATACCATGGGCGGCCGTGGGGGCTTATATTAAACACATAGCACCATGTGTTCGGCTCGACTGAACTATGGCATCACCACGTCCTCGGACGACAATGGGTAAGACTCCGGACTCGCTTAGCATCAAGCTACGACTGCAACGCTACATCTCAAGATCCCTATCGTAGGCACCCCACGCCAGCATGCGGCGTTCTACACGGATGTCCAGTTCACCCCCTTCACCTCGCAGAAGCACATGCACAGACGTGCAGCAGGGCACAGTTGAGGCTTCGACCCATGCATCAAGGCCCTGTGAAAACCTTTCTCTGTAAAAATTTCCTTTCTTTTTACTTACCATAAGCGCCTTAGCCATTCGAATTGTACAGATAGACGCCCAGAGCTTATGGAAAATAAAAAAACACCTTTTACGGTGTTTGGGCATCCGCATTATCCAGCCCTCTTTTTTCTCTTTTTTTCCACTCTTCCAACAGCTAGGCATGCAAGCATTGTGTAACAAACACAAATTGGCTAATTGACCAAAGGCTTGATCTTCCCATCAGCTCTACGTAATAAGTTCGGCACCACTTTTCGTTGTCTGTTCAGCGTCTCAGATATTGCACTATATGTATTAGTTTCGAACTATGTCTTGGGTCAATAGTTGGGTTGCCCAGCTCCTGTGCTTGGCTTCTTACATTCCGCATGTTCGGCTAAGAAGGTAAATGGAGAACCCCTGCGATTGTACTACTGGCTAGTCTAGCTAAGCACCTCAGGGGAGAAAGCCGAAAACAGACCGTCATAGTAAGTGAGAACTGGTCGGTGATCCGATGACAAGTGTTAAACTAAGAAATTGTTGGCGATTTATTCGTGTCATACGCAGGGCTCGTCCTAGCACAAACCATGTGATTACCAAGGCATGCCTCGGCTCCCACGTACATCACACCAGGGGCTAGTCCTTAGCTCCCGCCGTCAAGCTCCTATAGCTAAGTGAAAGCAATAAAGCCGCATGGTCCGATTGCCTAGTCTCTCTCCTGCATTACCGCCTTCGGGTACAGGGACGTTGGCTAAGGGTAAAAGTGCAGAGACAAAACACCTGATACGGGGCTAACCCGGTATAGGCCGATCTTTCGCAATTGGAGTGGGATCCCTCGAAGAACATGAAGAACACGGGGAAGAACGGAGAGAAATCAAAAGTTGAAACACTCAAGAACAAGTCCAATCACACATCCACTAGACAATCAAACACACAAGATCCACAAGGTGCATGAACAACAAAGGGAAAGATACAAGGTAGAGTTCATCTACGTGAGGAGGTCTTGAAGGGGGGCCGCCCAGGGGGTCTTGATGATATATCCCGCGGGATCTTCTACTAGATGGAGGTCTTGGCCTCCAAAGGAGTAGTAGCCTCTCTCTCTCAAGAGTAGAGTGGTACAAGGAGCAAAGCTCTCCATCAAATGAGCTATCACTTTGCTGACCCTCGAAAGGAGGTGGAGGTGGTCTATTTATAGTCTAAGCCACGAAGGGGTAAGTGGGAGAGGGATACAAGGCCAAAGGCCCGGCTGCGCGCAGGCAGGTACCGGTCGTCCGGTATGTACCGGTCGTCTGGCGGCTCAGGAGGGACTGGTCGTCCGCTAGTCGTCAGACGTCCGCTAAAACTGTTCTGTTGAAGAGGCACTGGACGTCTGGTGTCTTCGGGCTTCTGTTAATATTACCGGTCGTCCGGTGGGGGCCGGATGTCCACTCGCTGGGAGGTGCTATAGCTGGCATTGGCTGGGCTTCAGGCGTCGGTCGTCCGGTGGAGGCCGGACGTCCGCTCGCTAGCCGATCGTCCGGTGGGGTCCGGACGTCCGTTCGCTGCAGCTTCTTTAGCAGCTCTTCTTCTTGCGTCTTCGTTTCCACTCTTCCCTCGCGGATGGTGTAGTTCTAAACTTCCGCTCGCACTCCTCCTCATCATCCGTAGCATTCCGACAATACCTATGCATGCACACGAGTGGAGTGTCAAGTAGTATACCATCCTCGAAGGGGTCAAGTGAACACGCGTAAAGGAGGTGATTCACCTTTGTGTATGTGAAGTGGATGTCGAACGTGTCACTTGCCAAACGGACTCTTGACATGGTGATGTCCATAGGATGCTCTGCATTATCTCCCCCCCCCCCCCTGGGAAAGATCCGACCTCGGATCGAAAACCAAATCACCATGAGAAAGAGATGGCTTCGCCGTGTGGAACGGGACCTTCACCAAGTACTCATCATCTTCAAGCTCACAATGGGCACTTTCCAATGTCGCACCGTCTAGTGATTCCTTCAAAAGGAGCAAAGGCAACAAACACTTGGAAGAACAAACGTGGTTAGCGTTAGTGCAAAACCAAGCATTCAAGAGGTGATTCACCAAACAAGTGTCGTCATCAAGCATAGCATAAGGTGATGTAGGGTGGAACCCTATGTGGAGATCTTTCACGTTTGGAGTGGATCTTGCGAGGAAACACGAAGAACGAGCGGAAGAGGACGAGGGAAATCATGGGGGAAAGCACAAGAGAATCACTCAAACCAACAAGATTCGATTACACATGCGCTAGATCGATGAACACAAGGAGAGATACACGATCCATGATCAACAAAGGACGATACAAGAGGTAACCGGGTTCTTCTCCGTGAGGAGGTCTTGATTGTCTTCCCTTGAAGGGGTCTTGAATCCGCTTGGGGGATCTTCTCCGAAGAGGTCGTGAGCTCAGGAGAAGTAACCAAGTGGATGAGCAAGGCTCTCACACAAAATATGAGCTAATCCATTGCTAACCCTAACTAGGAGGAGGTGGGGGAGTATATATAGTGCTAGCCCACGAAGGGGGAAGTGAGGGCGAAGGGATACATGGGCTCGTCCTAATACACTGTGCGCAGACAGGCCGGAAGTTCCGGGCTCCGGAAGTTCCGGGCAGGTTCCGGCCGGGTTTCGGGCTAACCAGAGAGTTGGCGTGCTCGGGGCTGGTCTGGGCTCCAGGGGGCGGAGGTTCCGGGCAGCCCGGAAGGTCCGGGGGCCGGAAGTTCCGGGCAGGCCGGAAGGTCCGGGCTTTCCAGAAGCTTGTCCCTGCTTCTTCTTCCTTCTCCTCTTCCATGCTTGGCCTTGGTCCTTGGATCCTCCATGGTCGTCTCGGTTGTACCTGAGTGTATGCAAGGTCCATGCATGAGGTAGTAGCCATGTCTCACATGAGGAAAGTGACGGTTCAAAGAGGAGTGAGTTCACCTTGTGTCCAATGGAGTTTGTTCGAGGTCTCGTCATATGTCCACTTGGGGTTTGGAGAGTAGTCGGAGTGTACATGGGGATGAACGTGGGATGCTCCGCATCATATCCCCTCCCTTGGGAAAGATCCGACCTCAGATCATGATCCTCATCACCATGGAAACGGTTGTCGTAGACGGACTTGTAGTTGGACGAAGTTGAAGACATGGCGCAATCCAAGTAGTCCAAGGTGTCATGGGAGAGATAGACATGCAAAAAGAGCAAACACAAGCAACACTCGGGAATACAATGGTTAGCGCACACAAAGTGTCCATCATGTAAGAATGAGTTCGTGCGGCAAGATTGGTCGTGACAAAGCACATGAAGCTTATCAAGATGATCTAGAATGAGATGCAAAGCATTCACGGGAGGAAATGCAATCATTGTGCACACAAATGTGTTGTAAATATGATCATTGCAACCATGGTGCAAAATGATGTCATAGTGAGACGTTTTATCAATAGCATGAATATGGCAATGGATGCTCAATATGATTATGTTATCATGCAATTGATGGTAGGCAATGTGATCATTATGTATGAATATGCCATCAAGAAAGATCACAACAAATTTGCTAAGGAAATGCACAAGCTCATATATCATGGATGACATAGAAATACTAGGTGCACCAAGGCAATCATATTGCAAGTCAATCCATGTATAAAGTGCAAACTTGTTATGGGAGTTATTGTACCATGGCTTAGTGTCGTGGTAGAAATGGTGATCCGTTGGTGAATCCACTAAGTCCGAGCACTCCTCAATTTGAAGGTCCATAGGGTCCATCTCCAATGCCGGTCCTCCATCCAATAGATGTATCATGTAGACAACAAGAAGGAAAAAAAAACAATGAAAGAATGGCCCGTCCAATATGCGTACTTGAGGATGGCTCAAAGGGAAGGAGTTCACCTTTATGAGAATGTGAAAATGTTGATGTCGCGCATCGTGTACGTCTTCACATGACCAAGTTGTCTCATCATGTTACCGCCTTGTGTATCCTTCAAAACGAAAGACCATGACAAACACTCGGAAAAACAAATGAGGTTAGCGGAAATGCAAAACCTATCATTCGTGTGGTAAGATACCCAACAAGTGTATGCATCATGCTCATCATAAGGAAGGACAAGGAAGCATTTCATATTATGGAGGCATATGGTGCGAGAACAACCAAATACAAGAGGCTCAATCAAACAAGCATGCATCACAAGTAAAGTGTCAAAGTCTGCAAGATCAATAAGCATAGATGCAACAATTGGAGGCAATCGACAATGAACAAGATATATCATGTGAGAGGCATGAACATTTATGTCATCAACCCAAGAAAGCGAGTAAGAGCGGAACATGGGTGATGCAACCAAGCAAGTAATCATAGTGGTCAAGTCAAGCAAACTAGTAGTGCGAAGATGCAACGTACTAGAAGGAATCATGGCAAACATGTCATGTGTGCAAATAGTGGGCATATATAATGCACATGACATTTCACAAGCATAAGGGCAAGATATGAGCAAAATAGCATCAATAGCATGGGGCACATGATAAACATGGCAATAGCAACAAGGATCTCCACCAAGCATGCAAATACACATAGGAGTAGCATAAAGGTGAATCATGGGTAGATGCAAGCAAGGGTCACAATGGCATGGCAAAGGCATAGAAGCAAGCATAGCATGCAAAGTGAACACGGTAAAATGAGCATAAGGTGACAAATGGTAGATAGCCCATAGCCGTGTGAGAGACAAGTAAAAGAGATGCGCGTAGTCCTTGCGCAAAAGGAATGGTGGGAATGAAAGTCCACGGGATCCCAAGTCATCATTGCTCTCAAGAGCTCGTTTACACAACTCATGGGATTGAGAAGTTGGCGAGTGTATGCGGGTACCTACACAAAACAAAGACAAAGGGAAAATTGTGTGTTCGTGGTAGATGTACACATCATCCATCATGATCTTGCACATGCATGTGTCGGTTAGTACAAAATAGACAATTCTCAAATAAATGAGATGCATGATATAGAAACATGTCATCCATCATGATAGGTTTGTTGTTATGTATAGCATAATGGAGACTCAAATTGTGTAATGCATCATGAGAAATATGTAGAGCATTATTATTCATGGAATGCATATGGTTCACGCAATTATGGGAATCATGCAAAGTATGATATGCATCAAAATCTCCTAATATGTATGAGGAAACTATGGGGGTCTCCTCATGAGCATTAATGGAAACATCACATGGAGAATATTGACTACATCCAAAACAATGCATAGTTGGAACAATGTGATCATGGCATGATATAGTAGATGAATTGTGCAAATCATGTAAAGGAAGCATGGCAATATCATCACATGAAAAACAATAGCCAATGACCATCATCTCGTCATTTATGCCATAAGTGCAAATGGGATTTATTTTAATGGGGCATGCATAGTTACTATGTTGAGATTGAAATGATGCAATATGGGAGATCTCACTCATAGCATATGACAAGTTCAATGGATTGTCAAACATGATGTGACCAATAGAATTTTCACATGATATCCTATGGAGTATAGCATCACAACTAGGCAATTCAACATGCTCATCATCATATTCATCATAAATAGGTAAGTCAAGGCATGAAGAAATCTCACTAGCATGAAGCATGGGAATAGGTGGATCAACATCATGGGAGCAATCATTGGTACGAGAGTCCACTAGTGGGATAAGAGAAGCACCATCACTTATGTTACCTTTGGAGTGTCGCTCATGTGTTGTAGGTGAGGTGTTGAAGATCCACTCATTGTCATCTTCATCTTGATGGAACCATGTGGGGGGTGCATCATCATCCACCATGGCCATCGGTGTCTCCATTGGAGGGATGGACTCGTCGAGGATAGGCATGTCGTCATGTAGGAGACCTAGCACCAAAGAAGAAAACACACTAGGAGTAGAGGGTAAGTCGTTAGAAATCATAGTGGCCTCACATGCCGTGTCAACTACCTCACTCACTAAGTGTTGTGGCTCACTCACACCCTCTTGGATGCTCTCACTCATATGGTTGGTGGAGTCACTCAAATGGCGCTCAACCTTGCATAGGATGTGTGGCATGCTCTCATGTGTGGGGCTAGTGGTGGTCACACTCATCCTCTCATAGGAAATGCTCTCAATGTCACATATGGTGGAGTCACTCATCTCACTCATGGGGTGGTGGCTCTCCTCACATGGCAAATGGGGCATCTCGACATATGTGGGTGTCGGAGAGACGTTGGTGCTAATGTCTCCATGCTCAACTCCTATCGCCGTCTTGGTTGAAGGGATAGTCCCATGCTCAACCTTCTTGTCGCCCTCTTGTATGAGGCCCATATGATGTGGCACCTCGTAGCTCGTCTCCATGACCGAAGGGAATTTCCCATGCTCGGCCATCTTCCTTGAGGGGCTTCCGAAGATGGAAGTGTCTCCCTCGCTTGTAGGTAGTCGCCTTGGACTTGATGAAGTCGTTGTAGGCGTACTCGTGGGAAGTAGCCGAGGATGCCGTACGTCCAAAGGCGAAGATGCCTTGATAGCACTTGGCGAAGATGCCAAAGTGGTTGTTGTAGCCGTAGCGCCGTCTTGGTGGTGGTCGTCTCGCGGTCTTCTTTTGTGCTCATGAAGCGTGGACTTGGCGTGAAGTAGGGCTTGTTGGGACTTGTGCATTTGCGCTTGTGGAGCATCTTGATGATGACGGTGTCGTTGTCGTGCTTGAGCTCGTAGTAGATGTCGTTTGTCATCGTGCTGCACATGTTGCTTGGAGGTGACTTGCCCTTCATGATGATGGTGATCACGATTGTGATGGTGGTCATCACGAAGATGTGGACGTGGACGAGTTGCACTTGCATCCTTTTCGCGCTCCGAAGACTTGTCGCTTGAATGTCGCCGCCTTGAAGATGACGAAGGGGAAGAAGACTTGATCAAGGCTCTAATCTCCTCCATCCTTGCATCTTGCTCCTCTTTATGTGCGGAAAGCTTCTTGTCGATGTAGTCCCTTTTCCTTGCTTCAGAGAGATGAATGTCAATGGAGAGGTTCTCGATGCGCTTTTGCAATCTTGATTGTGCGCCTTGCATTTGTCGTTGTAGATCGAAGATGGATGCTTTGGTGATGTAGTTGTTCACGCCGTTGTTGTTGTGGAAGACCGGAGATGAAATGCCTTGCATATCCATCACAAGACTCGAGCAAATATGAGTGGGAGAAAGAGAAGAACTTATACCAAATGTACCTTGACCGATGTTGAAAATGGATCAATGATCACTTGATGTGTAGCAAGGAAATAGCACAATTGGTACCAATTCTTGTCGGTTTCTCACACCTACACAAGTAAAGCTTATGGTGGAGCTCGGTGAGGATAGTGGCACAAAAATTTGATGCAAAATGTTAGCAAGAGTCAATAATGTTGAAAGAGATTCACAAATTCACAAGTGAAACAAGTAGACCAATAGCAATGAATGGCACACGGAAACGCACACACGGATAGATAAATGGGGCCATGCAGCCAAGGAATGAGCTCAAAATGTGGAATCCACCAAAACGCTCGTGTTGCACAACTCAAGAGAGGCAGCTATACGATTGCTCAATAGGCGGATACGACACTTGTGCACAACCTATAAGATGCAAAAATGGATAAACTTTCTATCCCAAGTATGCTATGTATGTATGGTTCCCGGTGTTTGATCCAAGATGATCGGATATGACAATCGTATATGCAATGTGGTATGATGCTATGTCACTTGCTTACAAGCTTCTTTGCTCTTTCTCCTTTTATTTGCTTAAAAGCTTATTCTCTTCTTTTTTTTTGTATGGCCACTTTTGCACAATGCACAAACCAAGATAGCAATTGTGTATATGCGGGAACAAACTTGTGACACAAGATATGATAGCAATATATGCACCACGATGATATGGTATGTATGCTATGGGAAGTATGAGCACTAATGTGCACAAGTAACGTTGTCGGCAATACTCAAATGGCTAGTCTCGATAGGCAAGTAACGCAAAATGGGCTAGGGATTAACAATGCAATTGCAAGGGGAATATACAATGGAGGGATACCACAATACCAAGATGATATATAGAGGTTACCGTCAATGGCGATGATGAGTGGCAGTGTTCTTGATGTAGATACCAAGATGATAAAGACTCGTCCCTAAGTAGCCGAAACACCTTAGGAAACGGAAAAACCGCGAACTCAAAATCTCCAAAGGCAAATGTCAAATGGTGGTAGAGGGGATGCGGTGGTGGTTTGCACTTGGCAAAACGAAAGTATTGGTGGAAACCCGAGTAGCCGAAGTTGACCGGGTTATGGTGGTGGAAGTGTATGGTGTATAAGCCTATGCGAAAGTTATGGTGGTGGTTGATGAAGGAGCAGTCGTCCCTAAGTAGCCTAAACACCTTAGGAGACTCAAGTCATTACTCAAACAACCTCAAATGCTATGGGGAACCAAATGGGTTAGGTTGCGGAAGGCTATGGTGGTATTGCGGATGATGTGGTGGAAGCCCTAGGCAAAGATGCCAAAGTACCAAACATTTGATGGTGCCAAAAGGTGGTGAAACCAAGGTGAGGACCTCGGGCACGTCGATAGCTTCAAAACGAGCCAAAGAACACTCAAATCGGAGTTCGGAGTGAAAAGTTATGATGAAAACGGTGAAGAAGGCTGATGCTGAAATCTCATGCAATGTTTCGGGTTAGGCCGGAAGTTCCGGGGCCAGGGCCGGAAGTTCCGGGCTCCGGAAGTTCCGGGGGGGTGGACGGAAGTTCCGGGGGTCGCGGAAAAAGTGCGGGGGTTAGGGGGATTTTTGGGGTAAACTTTCTGCTTAGCCCGGAAGTTCCGGGGCAAGGACGAAAGTTCCGGGGGACGGAAGTTCTGGGGGAGGGAGGCTGGAAGTTCCGGGGGTCGTGGAATTTTTTCCGGGACGAACCCTAAATTCCAGATTTGAGAATGGGGGCGAAAAACTCGATTTGCAAGGTCAAAATTGGGGAGATTTTGTGGATAGAAAGGGGAAAAATGATGGGGAATGCCAGATCCACTCATAACACAACGAATCCATGGATCAAAATCAACAAAACATCATCCAAACCAACAAATCACAAAAAAAATAATTGGGGCTATTTTTGGTGGGGAATTTCGAATTTAGGACGAAATCAACAAAATCAAGCTAGAAAACAAAGGGTAGGGGCTCCAAAAACGTGATCAACGTGGCTCATGATACCATAAGATGTAGGGTGGAACCCTATGTGGAGATCTTTCACGTTTGGAGTGGATCCTACGGGGAAACACGAAGAACGAGAGGAAGAGGACGAGGGAAATCACGGGGGAAAGCACAAGAGAATCACTCAAACCAACAAGATTCGATTACACATGCGCTAGATCGATGAACACAAGGAGAGATACGCGATCCACGATCAACAAAGGACGATACAAGAGGTAACCGGGTTCTTCTTCGTGAGGAGGTCTTGATTGTCTTCCCTTTAAGGGGTCTTGAATCCGCTTGGGGGATCTTCTCCGAAGAGGTCGTGAGCTCCGAGGAGAAGTAACCAAGTGGATGAGCAAGGCTCTCACACAAAATATGAGCTAATCCATTGCTAACCCTAACTAGGAGGAGGTGGGGGAGTATATATAGTGCTAGCCCACGAAGGGGTAAGTGAGGGCGAAGGGATACATGGGCTCGGCCCAATACACTATGCGCAGACAGGCCGGAAGTTCCGTGCGGGGCCGGAAGTTCCGGGCAGGTTCCGGCCGGGTTCCGGGCTAACCAGAGAGTTGGCATGCTCGGGGCTGGTCTGGAATCCGGGGGCCGGAGGTTCCGGGCAGGCCGGAAGGTCCGGGCTTTCCAGAAGCTTGTCCCTGCTTCTTCTTTCTTCTCCTCTTCAATGCTTGGCCTTGGTCCTTGGATCCTCCATGGTCGTCTCGGTTGTACCTGAGTGTATGCAAGGTCCATGCATGAGGTAGTAGCCATGTCCCACATGAGGAAAGTGACGGTTCGAAGAGGAGTGAGTTCACCTTGTGTCCAATGGCGTTTGTTCGAGGTCTCGTCATATGTCCACTTGGGGTTTGGGGAGTAGTCGAAGTGTACATGGGGATCAACGTGGGATGCTCCGCATCATAAGGTGTGACAAGGGATTATGTCATGGCATGTGAGCACATAAATCGAGCATAATCAGGGTCATCAAGGAAACAAGCATGTAAATGTGAGGTAGTGATGTAAATATGTGTAACAAGAGAAGAAGCATCAACCTCAAGGTCATAGCAATCATGCATAAAGCGCTCGACAAATGGTCGATGGTAGGCCGAGTAAAATGAAGTGTCTAAACACATGGGGCAAGTGCAAGACAATCCAAGCATAATGTGCATAGGGTGTAGTGAAGATAGTATGGCACTCAATACAATAGAAAGAGCAAGTGTTCATCATGTGTGAGGCAATCAAGTCAATCATGTGACAAGCAATGGGACATGGCATATGTGAAGTGATGACATTGTTGCAACCAAACATATTATAGTAGCAAGTAGTCCAAGAATTGGATGCAACACACAAGGCATGTATATCATGATGCATGGGAATGTGAAAATCATGAATGGAAGCAATATCACTAACATGTGGGCAAGCAAGGGGTCCAAGATGACAAATAAGTCTCATGGTGCAAGCAACACAAGTAGTATGATCCACAATATGCATCCTCATGGTTTTGAGGTTCTCAAAAGAGAAGGATATCACCTTAAAACCATGTTCTTGTGCATCCTTCACAATGTCGAAGCACAAGCAAGTATGATGTAGAAACATCGTGGTAGAAGGTGGTTCGCTCTCAAGAGCTTGAATGGTCAACTCACGTGACGTGGAAGTTGAGACGAGGTCCAAGTTTCCTACACATGCACAAAACAAGGCAAGCAATCATAGTAATCAAGTACATGAAGTGAGCAAGTATGAATGGGTGATGGTTGTCATCAACCGCATGAAGTGAGCAAGTATAAATCATGGGTGATGCAACAAGGCAAGCAATCATAGTAATGGTTGTCATCATGTTCACTTTGCATTGGTAATGGTTATCATCATGTATATCATAGTAATGGTTGTCATCATGTATATCAATGGTAATGGTTGTCATCAACCACATGAAGTGAGCAAGTATGAATCATGGGTGATGCAACAAGGCAAGCAATCATAGTAATCAAGTCGTGCAAGCTAGTAGTGCGAAGATGCAACATACTAGAAGAAATCATGGCAATCATGTCATGTGAGCAAATAATAGGCATAGACAATGCACATGACATATCGCAAGCACGAACACAAAGCAAGATCAAAGTATCATCATAGGAATGGGGCATAAATGAAACATGGCAATAACAAGCAATATCTCCACCGAGCTTGCAAATACACACATAAGTAGTAGAATCAATTATCAAGTGCAATGCAAAGCATGGGTCACAAATGCATGGCAAAGGCATAGTAATGAGCATATCATGCAAAGTGAACATGGCAAGATGGGCATAGGATATGTAATGGACAATAACCCATAGCCAAGTGAGGGCCATGAAGAAGAAATGCGGGAAGTCTTTGCGTGAAGAGAACGGTGGGAAAGACAATCCATGGGATCCCAAGTCATCATTCCTCTCTAGAGCTCGTTTTGTCAACTCATGGGATTGTGGGGTTGACAAGTATTCATGGGTACCTACACAAAAGAGACACAAACCAAAGAAATTGTGCGCGTGGTAAATGTACACATCATCCATCATGATGTGTATGTGCACATGAGAGTTAGCACAAGATAAGCATCGCTCAAAGAAATTTGATGCATGGTATAAGAACATGCCATCCATCATGAAAGAATAGTTATTATGTATGACACGATGGGGATGCAAATTTAGCATACAAGTATATGGCACATCAATAGCATTTTCATTCATGGGGAGCATATTGTGCACACAAGTATTGGGATCATGCAATGGATAGGATGAATCAAAACTCCTAAAATGCATGAGGAAACTATGGGGGTCTCCACATGAGCAATATTGGAAACATCATATTGAGAAATTGACAACATCCAAAACAATGCATATCCGAATGTGACGCCCCCGATTCAATCGTACACTAATCATACACGCAAACGTGTACGATCAAGATCAAGGACTCACGGGAAGATATCACAACACAACTCTAAAAATAAATAAGTCATACAAGCATCATAATACAAGCCAGGGGCCTCGAGGGATCGAAGACAAGTGCTCGATCATAGACGAGTCAGCGGAAGCAGCAATATCTGAGTACAGACATAAGTTAAAACAATTTGACATAAGATGGCTAGCCCAAACTGGGATACAAATTGAAAGAGGCGCAGGCCTCCTGCATGGGATCCTCCTAAACTATTCCTGGTCGTCGTCAGCGGCCTGCACGTAGCAGTAGGCACCTCAGTGTAGAAGGAGTCATCGTCGATGGTGGCGTCTAGCTCCTGGGCTCCAGCATCTGGTTGCTACAACCAGGTATAAGGGAAAGGGGGAAAAGAGGGAGAAAAGCAACCGTGAGTACTCATCCAAAGTACTTGCAAGTAAGGAGCTACACTACATATGCATGGATATATGTGTAAAAGGCCATATCGGTGGACTGAACTGCAAAAAGCCAGAATAAGAGGGGGATAGCTAGTCATGTCGAAGACTACGCTTCTGGCCACCTCCATCTTGCAGCATGTAGAAGAGAGTAGATGGTAAGTTCACCAAGTAGCATCGTATAGCATAATCCTACCCGACGATCCTCTCCTCGTTGCCCTGTTAGAGAGTGATCACCGGGTTGTATCTGGCACTTGAAAGGGTGTGTTTTATTTAGTATCCGGTTCTAGTTGTCATAAGGTCAAGGTACAACTCCGGGTCGCCTGTTACCGTGGACACGGCTATTCGAATAGATCAACTTCCCTGCAGGAGTGCACCACATTACCCGACACGCTCAATCCCTCTGGCTGGGCACACTTTCCTGGGTCATGTCCCGCCTCGGGAGATCAACACGTCGCAGCCCCACCTAGGCTCAACAGAGAGGTCAGCGCGCCGGTCTAAATCCTATGCGCGCAGGGGTTTGGGCCCATCGCCCATTGAAAACCTGCACGTTGCGTACGCGGTCGGAAGCAGACCTAGCCCCCTTAATACAAGCGCGGGCTTACGGTCCAATGCGGCGTGCGCCGCTCAGTCGCTGACGTTGAAAAGAGCTTCGGGTGATACCACGACGCCGGTTGCCCATATCTTGTCCCACGTGGCGGTTAGTGCGTATAAGGCCAATGACCCAACTCAGATCAAATACCAAGATCTCGATAAGCATGTTATTATGAAATAACCGCGGACGCCGACCAAGGCTAGGCCCACCTCTCTCCTAGGTGGTCTCAACCTGCCATGTCGCTCCGCCACAAAGATCCACACAGAGGGCTGTCAGGAAAGTATGTCCTTTCAGCCCCCAATCCGTGAATCACTCGCGGATACTCCTCGAGCCGACCCGACTTTAGTCACCACATGTATCATGTATAAAGTATATAGTGTATAGTATATACCCGTGATCACCTCCCGAGTGATCACGGCCGATAGTATAGCATAGCAGACGGACAAGAAGGTAGGGACACAGATGGAATACTAGCATCCTATACTAAGCATGTAGGATTGCAGGTAAAGGTAACAACAGTAGTAACAAAGTCAGGCTATGCATCAGAATAGGATTAATCGGAAAGCAGTAACATGCTACACTACTCTAATGCAAGCAATATAGAGAAGAATAGGCGATATCTAGTGATCAAAGGGGGGGGGGGCTTGCCTGGTTGCTCTGGCAAGAAGGGGTCGTCAACACCGTAGTCGTACTGGGTAGCAGTGGCGTCGGTCTCGGTGTCTAACGAGAGAAGAGGGGGAAGAAACAATAAATATAATGCAAACATAAGCATGACGATGGAAGAGATGACAATGCGCGGTGCTAGGTGTGCCCTAACGCGGTAGGAGGTGGTACCGGCGAAGGGGGAAAACAGCCGGGAAAATATTCCTGGTGTTTCGTGTTTTCGGACAGATGAACGGGAGGGGGAAAGTTGCGTGTTCGCTATGCTATGGATGTGTGGCGAACGAACGGCCTGGCGTATTCGGATTCGTCTCTTCGTTCTGAGCAACTTTCATGTAGAGAACATTTTCATCTGAGCTACGGTTTATTTTCTATTAATTTTTAAAGTTTTAAATCATTTTCTAGAATTTATTTAATTAATTTAAATCAGCATTATCCAGAATAGTATGGGATGACGTCAGCATGACGTAGGCGTGACGTCAGTAGTCAACATATTAGTTGAGTAGAGTCTAACCTGACATGTGGGTCTAGTGGGACCCACATGTCATAGACTAAACATGTTAATTTGGTTTTAATTAAGCAGGATTGATTATGTTTAATTAAACTAGATTAATTAAGTTAATTAACTAATTAATTAATTAATTAGTTGATTGATATTTTATTTATTTATTTATTTTTATATCCTTTTTTATATAAAAACATTTCAGGGCTGGCCCCAAGTGCCATAGGCACAGGGGCCTATCGGGCGCTCCTTAGCGGGTGAAGGCGCGGGGCTAACCGGGGCTTCGCCCGATGGTCTTGGCCTTGAGTCTTGAGCATGCGACCCGGGGAAGGTGCAGTAGCGTGTGCCTTGGCGGCATCCGTGGCGGAGGCGCGGCCGAGGCAATGGCAAAGCGATGGGCGCGTGGCCTAGCGAGCAATAGCCTTGAGATCTGTGTGATGATGGCCAACCAGGATGTGGCGGATGTGGGCGAGGCAATGTGGCCATGAGCTGCGAGATGAGCGGGAGGCGCAGCGGGAGGCAGCCTTGAGTGGCTGGCCGGGCAGCGGTGGTATGGGAGGTCCCGAGTGAAAGGCGCCGAGCGCAAGACTAAGCGAAGGGGAGAGGCCGGAGGCCTGAGCTCATGCCACCACGCCTGTAGGGGAGGGTTGGTTGAAGGCGGCCGGCAGCAGGCGGGAGGAGGGGCGCGGCGACCGGCCGATGCGCGGGTAGGCGCGCTGGTGGACGCAGCCGTGGCATGTCAAGCGGGGCAAGGCGAAGCGGGCGCGTCGCGGGTGCAAAGGTCGTAAGGCGCGGGCGTCTTGCGGGAGGCAGGCCACAGCGAGCGCGGCGCGAAGCGAGGCGAGCGCTGAGCGCTGGAGGCTCGGGCGCGGTCTCGCGCGAGCGAGCGCGCGTGGGAGAGAAGGAGAGGAGGGAGCCTCACCGCGGGAGCGTGGGGACTAACGCAACGGGGTTCAAGGTGGGGGATGGGGACGACAAGCGTAGTGGGAACAGGCCGGTGACGGAGGTCCGGCGAGGCGGCGTGGGCTCCGGGCGGTGGCGAACAATGACGAGGCGGCGGCGTACGGCGGCGGCCTCCTCCTCTCGATCCCGATCCAATCGGGGGAGAGAGAGGGGAGATATTTCGGGAGTGTGGGGGTGTCGGTGGGCGAGTGGGGAGTGGGGGTTATGGGGTGCGGGGGTGGGCCAGCCGGTTGGTTGGGCCAGGTGGGCCGGTGCCCAGTGGGGGGTGTTTCCTTTTTTATTTTTATTTTATTTATTTTATTTTCTGTCTTAAATCATTTTAAGTTATCTAGGCATCTTATAAAATTGTGTTTATTACACCATATTTACTTATGCAAAATATGGCACCTCCCGAACATTTTTGTTTTAAAGTTTGAAAAATTTCTATTGTTGACATTAATTTGAACTTGAATTTTGAAACGGTTTTGATCCAACGCGATATTATCAACAGTAACCGGGGTGACGTGGCACCGTTAATGTGGGATTACTGTAGCTTAATTACCCGGGCGTCACACCGAAGCTATGTGGTCATGGCATGGCATATGAGATAAATGATGCAAAGGGAGCATATCAATATCATCACAAGAAAAACAAATGTGAATAACCATGGGCTTGTCATCTATGCCATATGTGCAAATTGGGTTAACTTTAATGGCATATGCATAGTCACTACGATGAGATTGCAAATATGACAGGTGGTTGATCTCATGCATAGCATATGAAAAGTCAAGCGGATTGTCAAACATGATGTGACCTAAAGAATGATCACAAGAAATCCTATGTAACATGGCATCACAACTAATAGACTCCACATGGCAATCATCATACACATCATAAATGGGTAAATCATCGCATGGGGAAATCGCACTAGCATGAAGCATGGTAATAGGTTGATCAACATCATGCAAACAATCAATGTCAAGAATGTCCACTAGTGGGACTAGAGCATCACCGTTACCTATGTTACCTTTGTCATTCCACTCAAGTGGTGTAGATGAGGTGGGAAAGACCAAATGGTGGTCATCTTCATCTTGATGGAACCATGTGGGGGCGCATCATATTCCACCATGGCCATCGTCTTGTCCAAAGGGAGGATGAAGTCGTCGCGAATCGGCGCGTCATCATGGGACCTTGCACCAAATGAGAAGACACAACAGAGGTAGAGGTCAAGTTGTTAGAAATGCAAATGGCCTCACGAGACCTATCAACTATCACACTCTCTCTATGTGGTGGTTCACTCGCTCCCTCAAAGTAGGTGCACTCAATCTCACATATGGTGGAGTCACTCCTCACTCAAGTGGTGGGGGTTGTGGCTCTCCTCACATGGGAATTGGGGCAACTCATCATATGTGGGGCTAGTGGTGGACTCACCCTCACTCTCAATATGGTGGCATATGTCACTCAAGTCATCATACGTCGCCGTGGTCGAAGGGAAAATCACATGCTCAACCATCTCATCACCGTCACCGTGGATGAAGGCCGAAGATGGCACATCATCACTCTCCTCCATGACCGAAGGGAAAATCCCATGCTCGATCATCTCGTCACCATCGCCATGGATGAAAGCCGAAGATGGCACATCATCACTCTCGCCTCCAAAGATGGAAGGATCATCCTTGCTCGCCACCTTGTCGCTCGCCTCCAAAGCATGTTCCGTGAAGGTCTCCGTAGTCGTACTCGTCGCTGCACCGTCTTGAAAAAGAGTCAAAGGAGACTCGGCATCATCAATGCCACAAAGAGGGATGGCGGTGAAGTCGAACTTGGGAGCATCGTCTTGGAGCTCGTCGGGCTTGGACATCCTGGCGGTACTATCCTCATGCTCGTTCTCATGGAGCTTGGTCATTGCGAAGTGAGCTTTGGGTGGAGAAGCCTTGTCCTTCATGAGTTCTTGTTCCGCCTTGAGAGCACCAATGTAGTTGTCGTCGAGGGACTTGTAGTTCTCGAGGAAGATAGTCTTGGAGATGTTATTGTGCAATCCCATCATGAAGTGGAACTTCATCGAAATGGGGTCGTCCATGCCGGCTCGTCGCAAGGCAATCTTCATCTCCTTGAAGTACGCGTCGATGGACTTGGATCCTTGGATGGTGTTCTCCAATTGGCGTAGAAGTTGTTCCGTGTAGGTTGGAGGCATGAACTCTTGCCGCAAAGCTCTCTTTGTCTTGGGCCAACTCATGCCGTAGCTCTCCGAAGGTGTGTGAAGCCACCATGTGTATGCGTAGTCGTGGAAGTTCCTTGTGGCGCACTTCACTTGATCGTCGGGACGAACTTGATGTAGCTTGAGGTAGTCGTCCATGAGGCGCTCTCACTCGAGATACTCCTCGGGTTCTTGAGTCCCGTAGAAAGGAATCTTGTGGTTGGTGTTGAGGTCGTAGTAGCTCGTGGAAGTCACGGGCTTGAGCTTGGGGAGCTTCTCTTGAGCGTAGCCTTGAGGTTCTCACTACTAGGGAAAACCCTAGCAGTAGCACTGGTTTTTTGCTCACTAGTAGCGCGGGTAGGCGCGCTACTAATAAGGCGCTACAACTATTGCTTAGCGATAGCAACGCTGCCGCACGCCGCTCTCGCTAGACGCACAATGCAGCGTTTGTTCACTCCCACGCTACTGCTAATGTAACTACTGGCAGTGTGTTTTCTCTCCATCACTACTAGTATTCTTTTTTCATTTTTTCATTTTTAGTGTATTTATGCACCATCGTACAAATATTGGTACAATACCAGTTATGAGGTTTACATCATTATGTCCATAACAATGTGTCAAATGAAGGTGGATTAGGTTCAAGTGGAGGCAATATGTGGTGCATGTCAAAAGTATACTACTAATCCAAACTTGATCTAGTTTGGACTAGTAGTACTTTCGATGTGCACCACATGTTGCCTCCACTTGAATCTAATCCGCCAAAGACAAGATATTTAATCACCATCATGGTCATTACCACCAACAGTATTTATTTAATCACCACTAACACTAGCTAATAATAATCATCACAGTCATTACCACCAACACTAGCTATTTTATCATCATAGTAATAGTGTAGCACATCATCATCCTCAAACTCATTTCTAGCTAGCTAATCACTCCTGCTGCTCTCTCTTAGGTAAAATAACATAAAACATGTGTAGCTCTCCTCCTTGATCAAGTTGGAGCATGCAGATGAACCTGTCTCCTAATCGTGGGTAGCGCCTCTGTTTGCTGCCCCCTAGTACTTCTTTGCGCTCCCCCATCACATATTTGGTCCAGTCTTGCACTATTAAGTACCCCTCGCTAATCTTGAATGCACTAAAGTAATCTGTAGGATACCTTGGCCGTAAGCTAATAATACTCATGGTACCTTTAGTCTCGATCCCATAAGGCACAACATTCATCGGGAGTTCCTGTTGAAGAACATCGTATGGTAACATACTTAGAAATGAAGTTTAGCTTCAAAAATAATGTATGGAAAAGATGCACTGAGGACAAATAGTAAAAATCTTACCATCCTTCCTAAATAGATGTGACCGTAGTTCATTACGAACACTATTGGTCGCATGCGTTTCGATACTAACATTTCTAAATCCAGGAAGAAAATTTGTCTTGATGATCAAGATCCTCAAGCCATGAAACATAATGACTTAGCTCCTCGCAGTTTAGTTCAGCCCCGGGACAGTAGTAGGTCCCTGTCTACCAAGCGCTGGACATGTTTGCTTGCACGAAATAAGTCGACAATACAAATTAGTTGTCAACTATTTTTGAAAAACAATATCAAAGACATAAATATGGTTGAGAAACTTACGTAATAAAGATAATCGAGGCGTCGCACATCGACCGGATGTTGGTATTACCTTCAATATCATCTTCGGACGAATATCAAAGGTGATAACCATATCAGGCTCAAATGCATAAGTCTTGCATAGTGCTCGCCATGTTTTGCATCCAAAATAGGTGTAGTCGTCTGAATTGTATAATTTTGCGTGGAAAATATAACCATGCCCGGTCTTCAAGTAAACTTTCTTTACCTCCGTATTATGACTGAAACCTATCTTATCCAATACAAAAACTCTTGCATGGCAGGGGATACGCTAGTAGAATAGTAAAAAATATATAAGTTGAAGCAAATGAAGCAGATGTCATGCTTAATTACAAAAAAAGACTTGTCGTTGTGACTTCAGTATCCACTTCTAAGTTCTCGTCGACTTGATCTTTGAAGCGCCTATCATCATCTAGGAAGATTTAAATGCATACGAGGCCGCGCTTCGTCTTAGCAGTATTTGCAAATACCGAAATCCTTTTAGGTAAATCGGACATTTCCTATGTTCATAATTAAAACATTAATTGAAAATCGATCGAAGACAACTACCAGGATACTCAACACACAAATTCGGGGCACTCGATATTTCCTACATATTCTGGCACAAGTCATGCCAAAATTCATTGAAAAATTCGGCATGACCTTTGCTAAAATAGGACATATCGAGCGCCTGAAATTTGCCGGAATGGAAATGAATCAACACTGCGGCAAAACATAGGCCACTCGGAGGTGTAACCTGCAAACATGACCGGCCACTTGGATATTGAGCAACACAAGATATACATTTCAAAATATCTTATAGGACTCAAATTAGCATGCATTCAATAAGCAAAAGTAAATCATATCATGCGTCCGTACATCGTCGAATATTATCACTAATACATCACGAATAGTGTCATACATATAACATCACTAATACAATTAAAACCCTAGCACACGATGGGTATCGGCGCGGGCGGTGGACACCCACAGAGAAGGAACCATCGCGGGATCATAGCTCAAGTGAGATCCCTGGAGAACATGCCAGGTATTGGAGAACCTGTGCTCCAACGCAAACAAGTAGAGACGGACGTGCGCGTCCTCCTCACTGACACGGTGACGCACCACCTCCGTGGAGTCCTCGAGCCTCTGGACCGTCACTGGCCCAAGCGACCGCCACCAAAGAAGGGTCGGGTCAACGACAGTGGCTCCTCACCAACCTGTGCCCCCAGGTAGGTAGCGCCTCCAGTACCACCACGGCGGAGCCCAGGTCCCAGACATGGCCCATCCGTCAAGCAGGTGTCGCCCTCCGCCGACTCGGCGGCCGAGGATGCGGGATAGGCATAAATCCCACGTCGATGCGGGAAAAATTGCTTTAACTAAAAAATAGCAACAAGTTCTTACTAACTAGTTCTATTAATTCAACTAGTTCTTACTAAAAATAAACTTCATCTGTAAATAAAAATATTCTAGTACCTAATTAGTACCTAGTTCTTACTAACTAATTAGTACCTAGGAACTACTACCCTAATTACCATCTAATTTGATGAACCTATAGGGGTGGAAAGTGGTAGCGGATATTCCAATTATCCAACTATAAAGTGAAATAAGTGGTCAAATTTTACTCGTTTTACAATTCATCTTAGAAATTTGATTCGTTTGCACCCTTACATGAACCCTAACTCATTTGATCCGCATCCGCATCCGATTTGTTTCCACTCTTACATGAACCCTAACTAATTTGATGCAACTAAAATATAAAGAAACCCTAGGCAGAGGTAGGGGAGAGGGAGGAGAAGGCATGCTCACCTCGGGTGCCTGCGATGAGGGAGGGGCAGGCGGCGTCGAGGTCAGGGTCGGGGCTCGGCCTTGGCGGATGGCGGCGTCGAGGTCGGGTCGAGGCGGCGTTGAGGTCGAGGCGAGGCGGCGTTGAATCTGGGTCGAGGCGGTGTAGAGGGTGTGTGGAGGCCTTGTGCCGAGGCGGCAATGGCGGCGAGAGTGTGGAGAGTTGGATTTGGGGAAGTGGTCGTGGGGAAGGACGAACCCCGTGGTTAAGTCGAAATAGCGATGGCTGCGTTCGTGAAGCGCTGCCATCGCTACGTTAGCTTCTGACAGCGTTCAGGGTACACGCCATCGCTACTCCTTTCTCTTATCCCCCCTTTTTGATTTAGTTTTCTTCACGTTGTCTTGGTTTCCTTTCGCCTTATTCTGTGTCTTACATGTTCACTTACGTTTCTATTGGCTTTCGTTTTAATTTTATATCCTTTAGCAAGAGCGAGTTTAGATTAAAACGCTCCTACAAACAAAAGTAGCGGTAGCCTTGATTCGATATAGGTCGCTACTACTATGTGTAGCCTATCGGCTAAGCCGTGGGAATTTTAGTAGTAACGTGTTTAGAGCAAGACGCTGCCATCGCTAGAACTTTATTTGCAAGCCGGTTTGCTCAAAGCGCCACATCGCTACTTAGCACCGCTTTTTTGAACCTCGCCATCGCTAAAGTTCTGTGTATAAGGTTTTTCCTAGTAGTGTCTTGTTGGCGAAGATTCCATATGTCCGTAGGCGAAGATGCCTTGAAGTCGCTTGGCGAAGATTCCAAGGGAGATGGTGAAGTTGTTGAGCGGTTGTTGGTGTTGCTCTTGAGCTTCATGTTCTTGATGGTAATGGTGTCGATGCCGATGTGATCTTGCCGGAGATGGTAGCTCGGAAGCATGTGCTCTTGAGCGTCTTCTCGAAGATGAGGAAGATCGCTTGTAGGACTTGATGAGGGCTTTGGTCTCCTCCATTTGAGCATGCATCCTGGCGTCGAAGTTGTTGTTCTTGGCACCGAACTTGTCGTTGTTGTTGTAGACCGAAGGTGAAATGCCTTGCCTATCCATCACAAGACTCGAGTAGAGGTGAATAGGAAATGAGATAAACAATACCAAGTTACCTTTTCCCAAAGTTGAGGATGTATCCCGTTTCACTAAATGTGAGATGAAAGAATAGTCGAAATGGTACCGGACTTGTTCACTCACACCTATCAAGTAAAGCTTATGGAGTAGGTAGGTGAGGATAGTGGCACAAAAATTTAATGCAAAATGTTAGCAAGAGTCAATAATGTTGAAAGATATTCACAAATTCGCAAGTGAAACAAGTAGGCCAATAGCAATGAATGTCACACGGAAACACACACACAGATAGATAAATGGGGTCATGCAACCAAGGAATGAGCACAAAATGTGGAGTCCACGGAAAGTGCTCGTGTTGCACAACTCAAGAGAGACGCTAGCACGATTGCTCAATAGGCGGATACGACACTTGTGCACAACCTATAAGATGCAAAATGGATAAACCTTCTATCCCAAGTATGCTATATATGTATGGTTCCCGGTGTTTGATCCAAGATGATCGGATATGACAATCTTATGCAATGTGGTATGATGCTATGGCTATTGCTTACAAGCTTCTTTGCTGTTTCTCTTTTGCTTAAAAGCTTATTCTTATTTTTTGATATGGCCACTTATGCGATATGCACAAACCAAGATAGCAATTGTGTATATGCGGGAACAATCTTGAGGCACAAGAGATGATATGATACCAAAATGATACCCATATGATATGGTAAGTATGCAATGGAAGGTGTAGATCAATGATCACTAATGTGCACAAGTAACGTTGCCGACAATACTCAAATGGCTAGTGTCGATAGGCAAGTAACGCAAAATGGGCTAGGGGTTATCAATGCAATGGCAAGGGGAATATACAATGGTGTGTCATCGAGGTTACCGTCCTTAATGATGACGACCTCGTGGTGATGACGAGTGGCGGTGTTCTTGATGTAGAACCGTTCCTAATTAGCCGAAACACCTTAGGAAACGGAAAAACCACAACTCAAAATCTCAAGGACAAAAGTCAAATGCTGGTAGTGGAAAGCGGTGGTAGTTTTGCACTTGGCAATGCGGAAGTGGGATGATGGGTTTGTGCGAGTCGAAGTTGAAGTTGTCGTCCCTAAGTAGCCGAAACACCTTAGGAGACACAAGCCTTAACTCAAACAAGCTCAAACAAAATTGGGTTAAGTTGGGGTGGTGGAAGTGTATGGTGGGCAAGGTTATGCTAAAGTGGTGGTGGTGGTTGATGAAGAAGCAACCGTCCCTATGTAGCCCAAACACCTTAGGAGACTCGAATCACTACTCAAGCAACCACTAATGCTATATGGATCACAATGGGTGAGGTTGCGGAAGTCGGTGGTGTTAATGCGGATGATGTGGTGAAGGCCCTAGGCAAAGATGCCAAAGTTCCAAAATTTTGATGGAGTCAAATGATGTTGGAAGTAATTTGTGGGAAGGAGGATTTCAATAGCTTTAAAACGAGCTAAAGAACATCAAAATCAGAGTTTGAATGAATTAGTTATGGACAAAACAAAAAACAGCCGAAGTTGATATAACAGGTGTCGGACGTCCGTAAATGGACGGATGTCCAGTCGCCGGACGTCCGGTCGGGCTCGGAAATCCGCTAATTTGGTTCTGTTGGGTGGTTCCGGTCGTCCGGTGAATGACGGACGTCCGGTGCTTCATGGGGTCCAGACGTCCGTAAAAACGCCGGTCATCCGGTGGGTGGGGGTCAACGCGAGATCCGAGATCCGGGGCGCGATTTTGGGCGGAAATTGGGGATTTTGCGGTCAAAATTGAGGAGATTTTGTAGATGAAAGATGGGGAAGCTTGGGGAAATTCTAGATCCACTCGAAACCAAGCAAATGCATGTATCAAGATCAACAAAACTTTTTCAAACCAACAAATCACAAAAAAATTGGGGCTATTTTTTGTGGGGATTTTCAAAATTTAGGACGAAATCAAGCAAAAGAAGGCTAGAAAACGGTGGGAGGGACTCCAAATACATGATCAACATGGCTCATGATACCATATGATACGAGGCTAACCCGGTATAGGCCGATCTTTCATGATTGGAGTGGGAAACCCTCGAAGAACACGAATAACACGGGGAAGAACGGAGAGAGATCACAAGGGAAAACACTCAAGAACAAGTCCAATCACACATCCACTAGACAATCAAACACACAAGATCCACAGGGTACATGAACAACAAAGGGAAAGATACAAGGTAGAGTTCATGTTGTAGGGTGGAACCCTAAGTGAAGATCTTTCATGAATTGGAGGGGGAATCCCCAAGAACAAGATGACACACAAGAGGGAAAACAAGAGGAACACTCAAGAACAAGTCCAATCACACATCCACTGGACCAACAAACACACAAGATCCACAAGGTACATGAACAATCAAAGGGAAACAAGATACATGGTAGAGTTCATCCCAAATCCTATGAAGGAGATGAGGGCTTGATGATCCTATGATGGAGATCCTTCTCCAAGAGGAGGCCTTGGTATCCACAAGTGGATCTTCTCCCTTAGGAGGTCATGATCTCCATGAGGAGGAAGATGAGCAAAGCTCTCTCTTTGTCTATCAAATACTTTGGTTTCCTCCAAATGAGCTAGGTGGGAGGTACTTGTAGTCTAGGGACGAAATAGAGGGAGAGGGCGATACAAAGGTCCAAAATGACCCTGAAAATGCACACACTCTCGGAGGGGTCCGTGCACCCGGGGCAAAGGGGGCCGGGCACCCAGACCGGTCAGTGGCCGGGGCAGCAGGTGGACCGGGCACCCGGGGGCTCCATGCCCGGGCACCCGTGGTGGCTCCACGCGGCTGGAGGGAGTAGGTCGGGCACCCGGGGGGTGAGAGCCCGGGCACCCGGGGCGAGCTGGGCCGGACCGGGCGGCAGGCCGGGCACCGGGGGCCATGAGGCCGGGCACCCGGCCAAGCAGGGGCCGGTTGAGGAGGGGCCGGGTACTGGGGTTGGTGGCCCGGCACCCGGGGTTGGTGGCCGGGCACCCGGGGTGGCGGTGGCAGCTCCCAGCGAGGGCCGGGCACCCGTGGCCAGTTTGCCGGGCACCCAGGGCGCTCAGGGGCGCCACCCAGGCGGTGGCCAAAGGCCCGGGCACCCGGGGCATGTAGGGCCGGGCACCCGGGGGGGTCCAGCGCCTCCATGTCTTCACGCTTTGGCCGCTCTCCTTCCTGCTCCTTCTTCTCGGTTGCTTGTGGCTTCCTCCTAGCTTCTTCATGATCATGTCCTTGGTACCTAAGAATGCACAATGTATCCATTGAGGTAGAACCCGACTCTCGTGTGAATCCGAATGAAACTCAAAGAGGAAAGAGTTCACCTCGGTTCCGACATCGCGTGCGTGAGCTCTCGTCGTAGGTCCTCTCCATGCTTGCGGTGGCGGTGTGACGTCCATGGGGATGGTTGAGGGATGCTCCGCATCATCTCCCCCCCCTTGGGTGAGATCCGTCGACGGATCGTGATCTTCATCACCATGGTAACAAGATGGCGTCGCCGTGTAGAAGTGGACAACCACCAAGCACTTGTCATGTGGAAGCGCGAAATGGTCACTCTCCAGTGTCGCACCGTCTTGTAATTCCTTCAAAATGAGCAAAGATAACAAGCACTTGGAAAAACAAATGCGGTTGGCATTAAAGCAAAACCAAGCATTCAAGAGGTGGTTCACCCAACAAGTGTTGTCATCAAGCATAGCATACGGTTTGACAAAGAAGTGTGTCATGGCATTTAAGCATATAAATGGAGCACAATCAAGGACATCATGGAAACAAGCATGTAAATGGGAGGTGGAGATGCAAATATGTTTGACAAGAGAACAAGTATCAACCTCAAGATCATAACAAGCACGCATAAGACTCTCAATGAATGGTCAATGGTAGGCATAAGAGTCATTCACAACACCCAAAGAAATGAAATGTCTAAACACATGGGGCAAGTGCAAGACAATCCAAGCATAATGTGCATATGGTGTGGTGAAGAAAGTGAGGCACTCAACACAAATGATATAGCCATTTTGGAACATGTGCGAGGCAATCAAGTTGTGCAAACTAGTGGAGCGAAGATGCAACACACTAGAGGAAATCATGGCAATCATATCATGTGAGCAAATAATAGGCATAGACAATGCACATGACATATCGCAAGTACGAACACAAACCAAGATCATTGTATCATCATAGGCATGGGGCACATAGCAAACATGGCAATAACAAGCAATATCTCCACCAAGCTTGCAAATACACATATAAGTAGGAGAATCGATCATCATGTGTAATGCAAAGCATGGACCACAAATGCATGGCAAAGGCATATGAATGAGCATATCATGCAAAGTGAACATGGCAAGATGGGCATATAATATGTAATGGACGATAACCCATAACCATGTGAGAGCCATGTAGAAGAGATGCGCGAAGTCTTTGCGCGAAGAGAGCGGTGGGAAAGGCAATCCGTGTAATCCCAAGTCATCATTGCTCTCTAGAGCTCGTTTTGTCAACTCATGGGATTGTGAGGTTGACAAGTATTCATGGGTACCTACACAAAAGAGACAAAAACCAAAGAAAGTCTGTGCGTGGTAAATGTACACATCATCCATCATGATGTGTATGTGCATGAGTGAGTTAGCACAAGATAAGCATCGCTCAAAGAAATTTGATGCATGGTATAAGAACATGTCATCCATCATGAAAGAATAATTATTGTGTATAACACGATGAGGACACAAATTGAGAATGCAACTATATGGCACATCAATATCATTTTCATTCATGGGGAGCATATGGTGCACACAAGTAGTGGGATCATGCAAAGAATGGGATGCCGCAAAATCTCCTAATTGGTATGAGGAAACTATGTGGGTCTCCTCATGAGCAATAGCAGAAACATAATATGAAGAATATTGACAACATGGCAAACAATGTGTTTCCGAAGCTAGGTGGTCATGGCATGGCATATGAGATAAATGATGCAAAGGAGCATATCGATATCACCACAAGAAAAACAAATGCCAATAACCATGGGCTTGTCATCTATGCCATATGTGCAAATTGGGTTTATTTCAATGGCATATGCATAGTCACTATGAAGAGATTGCAAATATGACATATTGTTGATCTCATGCATAGCATATGACAAGTCAAGGGGATTGTCAAACATGATGTGACCAAGAGAATAATCACAAGAAATCCTATGTAACATGGCATCACAACTAATAGACTCCTCATGGCAATCATCAAACTCATCTTAAATGGGTAAATCATCGCATGGAGAAATCAAATACTAGCATGAAGCATGGGAATAGGTGGATCAACATCATGCAAGCAATCAATGTCAAGAACGTCCACTAGTGGGACAAGAGCATCACCTTCACCTATGTTACCTTTCTCGTTCCACCCAAGTGGTGTAGGTGAGGTGGGAAAGACCAAAGCGTGGTCAACATCATCATCATGATGGAACCATGTGCAGGGTGCATCATAGTCCACCATGGCCATCGTCTTGTCCATAGGAAGGACGAAGTTGTCGCGGATCGGCGCATCATCATATATGGGACCTAGCACCAAATGAGAAGACACAATAGAGGTAGAGGTCAAGTTGTTAGAAATGCAAATGGCCTCACGTGCCCTATCAACTTCCTCACTCTCTCTATGTGGTGGTGGCTCACTCACTCCCTCAAGGTAGGTGCACTCAATGTCACATATGGTGGAGTCACTCATCTCACTCAAGTGGTGGAGGTTGTGGCTCTCCTCACATGGGAATTTCGGCAACTCATCATATATGGGGCTAGTGGTGAAGTCACTCTCACTCTCACTATGGTGGCACAAGTCACTCATGTCATCATACGTTGCCGTGGTCAAAGGGAAACTCCCATGCTCAACCATCTCGTCACCGTCGTCATGGATGAAGGTCGATGTAGGCATACTCGTCGGAGGTAGGCAAAGATGCCATACGTCCAAAGGCGAAGATGCCTTGAGAACACTTGGCGAAGATGCCGAAGTAGTCGGAGCTTCGTCTTGGTGGTGCTTGTCTTGCGGTCTTCTCTTGTGCTCATGATGTCTGGCCGTAGCTTGATGTAGAGCTTTTTGACTTGTAGGTGTACGCATAACGAGCATCTTCATCTTGATGGTGTTGTTGTGCTTGAGCTCGATGATGTTCCGAAGATTGGCCACTCGAGCGTCACTGCCTTGAAGATGACGAAGGGGAAGAAGACTTGTAGTTGGCCAACATGTCTCGTACTTGATCCCTTTGTTCGGCCAACTTGGTGTCGAGGTAGTCCCTTATCCTTGCTTCGTTTTGGCGAATGTCGATGGCGAGTTGTTCAATGCCTTACTTTGCTCGTTGTAGTCTGAAGATGGACGTTTTGGTGATGTAGTTGTTCGCGTTGTCGTTGTCGTGGAAGACCGGAGATGAAATGCCTTGCCTATCCATCACAAGACTCGGGCAAATGTGAGTAGGAAATGAGATAAACAATACCAAGTTACCTTTTCCCAAAGTTGAGGATGTATCCCGTTTCACTCAATGTGAGATGAAAGAATAGTGGAATTGGTACCGGACTTGTTCACTCACACCTATCAAGTAAAGCTTATAGTGGAGCTCGGTGAGGATAGTGGCACAAAAATTTGATGCAAAATGTTAGCAAGAGTCAATAATGTTGGAAAAGATTCACAAATTCGCAAGTGAAACAAGTAGACCAATAGCAATATGTGGCACGCGGAAACACACACAAGGATAGATAAATGGGGTCGTGCAACCAAGGAATGAGCACAAAATGTGGAATCCACGGAAAACGTCGTGTTGCACAACTCAAGAGAGATGCTAGCACAATTGCTCAATAGGCGGATACGACACTTGTGCACAACCTATAAGATGCAAAATATATGAGCTTTCTATCCCAAGTATGCTATGTGTATGATGTTCCGGTGTTCTTCTCATGATGATCCAAGATGATCGGATATGACAATATTATGTGCAATGCGGCGATGCTATGGCTCTTGCTTACAAGCTCTTTGCTCTCTTTTCCTTTTTTCTTAAAAGCTTATTCTTTTTTTTGATATGGCCACTATGTGAAATGCAAAAACCAATATAGCAATTGCGTATATGCGGGAACAATCTTGTGGCACAAGGGATGATAAGATGATACCAATATGATATGGTATGCATGCAATGGAAGGTACGGATCACTAATGTGCACAAGTAACGTTGACGACAATACTCAATGGCTAGTCTCGATAGGCAAGTGACACAAAATGGGCTAAGGGGTTAACAATGTAATGGCAAGAATGTACAATGATGGGATACCACGATACCAAGGTGATATAGAGGTTACCATTCTTGCTTACGGTTAGGGTGTCCAAATGGTGAAGTGGTCGATGTCGGAGACAACCTCGGGGCGATGATGAGTTGCGGTGTTCTTGATGTAGATACCAAGATGATGTAGACCCGTCCCTAAGTATCTGAAACACCTTAGGAAACAGTAAAAATCGCAAACTCAAATTCTCCAAAGGCAAATGTCAAATGGTGATAGCGGAACACATTGGTGGTTCCGGAGTTAGCAATGCAGAAGTGGTGGTGGTGGTTGATGACGAAGCGACCATCCCTAAGTAGCTGAAACACGTTAGGAGACTCAAATCACCCCTCAAGTAACCACAAATGCTATATGGAACTAAAACGGGTTAGGTAGCGATGGTGGTTTTGCGTATGATATGGTGGATGGCCTATGCAAAGATGCAAAAATGCCAAAAAAATTATGAAGTCAAATGGTGTTGTAACCTATATAGATGGATGGTGGGTGTCAATAGCTACACAACGAGCTAAAGAACGTGAAAATCGGACTCCGGGAGTGAAAGTTATGGCCGAAACGGTAAAGTGCATGCGGCTGATTCTCGAGGGTGCGGGTGCCCGGGGGTGGAAGGTGCGGGCAACCGGGGTGGTCCGAGGCAAACAGCCCGAAGTGCGGGTGCCAGGGTTTAAGTGCGGGCACCCGGGGCGGTCAGCGGGGGTGGGCGGGGGGGTCCGGGTGCCCGGGGTTTGAGGTCCGGGTGCCCGGGGGTGTCGGATTTGGGCGGAAATTCGTGGGAAGATGCAAGAAATTGGTGGATTTTGTGGAGGGAAAGGTGGAGATGGATGGGGGAATGCTAGATTCACTTGAAACCAAGCAAATCCATGGATCAAATCCAACAAAACCTCATCAAACCAACAAATCATAAACAAAATTGGGGCTATTTTTGGTGAGGAATTTTCGAAATTGGGGAAGAACACAACAAAATTAAGCTAGAGAACAAGAAGGGGGACTCCAAATTCGTGATAAACGTGGCTCATGATACCAAGATGTTGTAGGGTGGAACCCTAAGTGAATATCTTTCATGAATTGGAGGGGGAATCCCCAAGAACAAGATGAACACAAGAGGGAAAACAAGAGGAACACTCAAGAACAAGTCCAATCACACATCCACTAGACCAACAAACACACAAGATCCACAAGGTACATGAACAATCAAAGGGAAACTAGATACATGGTAGAGTTCATCCCAAATCCTATGAAGGAGATGAGGGCTTGATGATCCTATGATGGGGATCCTTCTCCAAGAGGAGGCCTTGGTATCCACAAGTGAATCTTCTCCCTTAGGAGGTCATGATCTCCATGAGGAGGAAGATGAGCAAAGCTCTCTCTTTGTCTTTCAAATACTTTGCTTTCCTCCAAATGAGCTAGGTGGGAGGTAGTTATAGTCTAGGGACGAAATAGAGGGAGAGGGGGATACAAAGGTCCAAAATGACCCTGAAAAACGCACACGTTGTCTGAGGGGTCCGGGCACCTGGGGCAAAGGGGCCGGGCACCCGGACCGGTCAGTGGCCGGGGCAGCAGGTGGACCGGGCACCCGAGGGCTCCATGCCCGGGCACCCGGGGTGGCTCCAGGTGGCTGGAGGGAGTAGGCAGGGCACCCGGGGGGTGAGAGCCCGGGCACCCGGGGCGAGCTGGGCCGGACCGGGCAGCCGGGCACCGAGGCCATGAGGTCGGGCACCGGGCCAAAGTGGGGCTGGCTGGAGGAGGGCTGCACCCGGGGTTGGTGGCCCGGCACCCTGGTGGCGGTGGTAGCTCAACAGGGTCGGGCACCCGGGCGGCTGAGCCGGGCAAGCGCCACCAGGCGGTTAAAGGCTCGGGCACCCGGGGCATGTAGGGCCGGGCACCCGGGGGGGGGGGGGTCCAGCGCCTCCGTGTCTTCGCGCTTTGGCCGCTCTCCTTCCTTCACCTTCTTCTCGGTTGCTTGTGGCTTCCTCCTAGCTTCTTCATGATCATGTCCTTGGTACCTAAGAATGCACAATGTATCATTTGAGGTAGAACCCGACTCTCGTGTGAATCCGAATGAAACTCAAAGAGGAAAGAGTTCACCTCGGTTCCGACGTCGCGTGCGTGAGCTCTCGTCGTAGGTCCTCTCCATGCTTGCGGTGGCGGTGTGACGTCCATGGGGATGGTCGAGGGATGCTCCGCATCAGTTCATCTCCGTGAGGAGGTCTTGAAGGGGGGTCCGCCCGTGAGGGGGTCTTGATGATATATCCCACGGGATCTTCTCCTAGATGGAGGTCTTGGCCTCCAAAGGAGTAGTAGCCTCTCTCTCTCTCTCAAGAGTAGAGTGGTACAAGGAGCAAAGCTATGACGCCCGGGTATTTAAGCTACAGTGAACCTCTGCTAATGATGCCACATCACCTCGATTACTGTTACTAATCTTGCGTTAGTTCGAAACTGGTTCGAATTCAAAATCAAAATTAAGCAAACAATAAAAGTTTTCAAGTATTAAAACTAAAATGTGCGGAGTGTGCCAAATAATGCATAGGTAATTATGGTGAAGAAACCACACTTTTATAAAATGTTTAAATACTCTAAAATGATTTAAACCGTAGCAAAAAGAATTATATAAATGCCTTTGGTATTTTTTTAATTGTTAAACTATTTTAATTCGGGGTAACACTTTTTATGACAATGGGTTATTATGGAACATTATTTTAGGGGCTATTGTATATTTTACTGAACTGAAATTAATGTGTAACTAAAAGAAAAACAGAAAAGAATGAATAAAGCAAAAGAGAAAACAACCAAAAAAAAGGGGACGCAAGCCCCCCTCCTCCCTGGGCCATTTGGCCTAGCTGGCCTCCCACCAGGCCGGCCCATCTCCCCTCCTACAAACCCCCACTGTGACCTAACCCCATCCCACGATCCCCACTTCTCCCCACGTCTCCCTCGTCCTCCCACACCGCCGCCGCCACACAACGCACACACAGGGGAGAGGAGCTCCTCATCCCGATTCACTTGGCCGCCAGCGACCGCCTCGGGCCTCCTCGCCTTCTTCGACCGCCGTGGCCAAGCTGACCCAACGGATCCCGACGCCCTGTTTCTCCGTGCCACGGCCGATGCCCGCGTCGGCAACCTCGACCTCCAGCCATGGCGCTCGCGCCTCCTCTTGCTGACCGACTTCGCGCCGCCGTCTTCCTCCGGCCTCCCCGAGCCTCTCCCCATCAACGATGTGAGCTGTCGTGCTTTTCCCCTCTGTCCCCCCTCGATCTGCTTCCTCTAGCCGCCATGATCACCATTGCCGTCTCGCGCTAGAAGTCGCCATGGTTGGCACCCTGCTCACCTCACCTCTGGCGCCGCCCCCTCCCCTCAGCCACGCTGCCCCGGCCGACGGCCGCATCCCTTCGCCTGGCTGGCCGCGCCTCCTACCTCCCGCTCCCGCCTAACCGTCTGCGCCGCTTCTTTGGGCCCGCCCACACGATGGCCCGACGTCTTTGGCCGCCGGCAACCACTGCCGGCCGCGGTCGCCATGGCCCCTGCACCTCCGCACTGGTGCTCAAGGCTGTCAGCCGACGCCTTCTCAGGTAAGAGCGCATGACCGGAGAGGCTTGGGTGTGTGCCACTGGCCAATGGGGCCCGTCCCCCAAAAAAAAGAGAAAGAAAAAGATTTGGTAAAAAACAGCTATTAAATAAATAAAATAATTAAATAAATTTAATTAATTAACTTAGTAAATACTGTTTAATCAACCTAATCACCTTATTGAACTAACTAGTTCTGTTTAGGTAAATTGAGTCAATGGCAATCGGGCCCCACCGTCAGTTTGACCGGTCAATGGTCAGGGTTGACCGCTGACGTCATGCTGACATCACGCTGATGCAATAAATGAATTTCCAATTAAACGAATTTAGTAATTCCAGAAATTAATTTAAATCTTCAAAAAATAATATAAAATAAACCATAGCTCAGATGGAAAAACTTTCTACATGAAAATTGCTCAGAACGACGAGACGAATCCAAATATGCAGCCCGTTCATCCGCCACACATCCCTAGCATAGCAAACACGCAACTTTCCCCCTTCGGTTCATCTGTCCGAAAGCGTGAAACACCGGGAATACTTTCCCGGATGTTTTCCCCCTTCGGCGGTATCACCTACTACCGCGATTGGGCACACCTAGCATCGTTACTTGTCATGTGATGCATTGATATGCATCTGTTTGCATGGTATTCGTTGTTTCTTCCCCCTCTTCTCTCCGGTAGACTACGAGACCGACGCTGCTGCCCGGGTTCGACCTACGGAGTTGATTTACCCTCCTTCTTGCCGAGCAACCAGGCAAGCCCCCCTTGATCACCAGATATCGCCTATTCTTCTCTATACCGCTTGCATTAGAGTAGTGTAGCATGTTACCGCTTTCATTAATCCTATCTTTGCCGCATAGCCTGCCCTTGCTACTCATTGTTACCTTTACCGCTATCCTACTACTTAGTATAGGATGCTAGTCTTCCATCAAGGCCCTACACTCTTGTCCGTCTGCCATGATATACTATCGGGCTGTGATCACTTCGAGGTGATCACGGGCATATACTATATACTTTACACTAGTACATTACATGTGATCTTGTTAGGAGATGGGGTGAAAGGACAGTGGCTCCATCCCAGTAGAGGTGGGCCTGGGTTCCCACGGCCCCGATCGTTACATTAATGGCGGAGCGACAGGCAGGTTGAGACCACCTAGGAGAGAGGTGGGCTGGCCTCGGTCGGCGTTCATGGATACTTAACACGCTTAACGAGATCTTGGTATTTGATCCGAGTCCGCCATTTGGTCTATACGCACTAACCAGCTACGCTGGGAACAGTTATGGGCACTTTCGGCGTCGTGGTATCGGTAGAAGCATTTAAATGGCGTGTTCGGCCCGGCGGCACCGTCGGATTGGACTGGAAAGCCACTAGGCTAGGTCTTCTTTCGGCCGCCCTCGCAACGTGCAGGTGTGCTATGGGCGATGGGACCCGGACCCACAATGCTTAGGTTTAGACCGGCGTCTTGACCTCTCTGTTATGCCTAGGTGGGGCTGCGACGTGTTGATCTTCCGTGGCGGGCATGACCCGAAAAAGTGTGTCCGCCAAATGGGATCAAGCGTGTTGGGTTATGTGGTGCACCCTCAGGAAGTTAATCTATTCGAATAGCCGTGATCTTGATAATGTGACGACTTGGAGTTGTACCTTGACCTTATGACAACTAGAACCGGATACTTAATAAAACACACCCTTCCAAGTGCGTGATACAACCCGGTGGTCGCTCTCTCGTGGTTACGAGGAGGGATCGCCGGGTAGGATTATAGCTATGCGATGCTACTTGGAGGACTTGAGTACTCTACGCTACATGTCGCAAGACGGAGGCTGCTGTAGCGTAGTCTTCGGACGAGATTAGATATCCCCTCTTATTCGGCATTCTGCAGCTCAGTCCACTGATATGGCCCTTTACACATATATCCATGCATATGTAGTGTAGCTCCTTGCTTGCAAGTTCTTTGGATGAGTACCCACGGTTGCCTTGTTCCCCCTTTTCCCCCTTTCTTTACCCGGTTGCTGCAGCCAGACGATGGAGCCCAGGAGCCAGACGCCACCGTCAATGATGACTACTACCCCGGAGGTGCCTACTACTATGTGCAGCCCGCTGACGACGACCAGGAGTAGTTAGGAGGATCGAGCGGGAGGCCTGCGCCTCTTTCGATCTCAGATCCCGGTTTGTGCTAGCCTTCTTAAGGCAAACTTGTTTAACTTATGTCTGTACTCAGATATTGTTTCTTCCGCTGACTCGTCTATGATCGAGCACTTGTATTCAAGCCCTCAAGGCCCCTGGCTTGTACTATGATGCTTGTATGACATTTTATTATTAGAGTTGTGTTGTGATATCTTCCCGTGAGTCCCTGATCTTGATCGTACACGTTTGCGTGTATGATTAGTGTACGATTGAATCGGGGGCGTCACAAGTTGGTATCAGAGCCGACTGCCTGTAGGAATCCCCCTTCCACACTCCTTGGCCGAAGTCGAGTCTAGACATTGCAAAAAACTTTTACTAACTTGGATGTGTGCCTTACGGGCCCACGTCGCCATCGGGTGGTACTAGGATCTTTTACTCCTCGACCTTTACTCTGGGACTCTGAACTCTCTTCTACTCGGGTTAAACGAATTTACTAACTCGACTCTAGGTTCTCGATAATACTTTCTCCGGAGAGCCTCTTCATCCGGATGATTACTTGCGCGCCAAGGATTCTCAAGATACCTACCGATATTCTCTTGAGACCTTGTGCCAATCGCGTTTGCAATTCCCCTTCCACCGTCAACCCTTATGGATAACTACTTGCAGTTGTTATTCTTACATTCATCCCCAGTTGGTCTTGTTATTACAAGATACCCAGAAACACTCGTCGTTGTTTCGATAATCCTTTTAGCTTACTGCCTAGCAGTTCTTTGCCACATGAATACCCCTTCAAATAAATCCTCGCACTTGTCGAGTATCCGCTCATCCCCAGTTGTTCATGTGTTTCACAAAAATCCTCTAAATACCATTCAATTTTCTGGAAATCCTAAGCAGCCTATTGCTCTTGAATTTCTTGCTTGCTTGCATTATGGTTAATCCCATAAGTCTCGTAATCTGATTGACATCACTTTTCATTATCATTTATAGCCTATTGATTCGATATGTTGCGGATGCTTGCAACCCTAAGGATTTATCCTTCCGGCTCAGACATCATTTTAAACAAGAGCTGGTTCTCGACCATTCGGATTGCCATCAATTGTACCCCTAAGCCTACGCAACTTATCCATTCTTAATCAGAGTGTTTGCTTCTGGTCCCTTGGAGAGAAATCATAATTCCTTTACATTTGAGATTTGAATTAGTCAGTTGTTTCTATACTCCGATGCCCGTGCATTCTTCTTCCTCTGGTTGAGTACCGATGCTCACCTCAGATCCCTTGTGGACCATCGGTTCCTTTATTGGATTTTATCCGACAGTGTCCTTCATATTGAATAACCTTGAGAGCCTTTCCATGGGTATATAATGCTTTTGGTAAATTGTATCATCTGCTTTTGAACAATGCTCTACTTTCGAGCTTGTATTATTTACCCCGAAGTTTGTGGTATATGTTCGTAAGATGCCCTGATGGGTTGAACCTATGCCTTCCTTACTATGTGTGAACTCGGAAGTTTTCACGGGTCATACTCATATGGTATTTCACCAGGTAAAACTTTCAACACTAATGCCATTATCGAAACGAGAAGTGAATGTAAGGTTATGCTTTGGAGAGGTGGGAGTCGACCTTGAACTTTGTGTCCATGCCCATGGACCCAAGGTGGAACTTATCATGGAAGCTTCTCATAGTAATAATAATCCCCTTGTTATAACTTCTTCTCTTATCTATGCTTGGTATTTTGCGACCGTGGTTTCGACCATATTGCTCTTATTTGATCCCATTTCTTGGACAAGTTTAAGTGCCTGCCTTCTGCAAATGTTTTGACTTGTCCAACCTCTATCCCGCTCTACCCTTGAGTATACCCTCTGGTACCGCAAGAATATCATGGAACTACATAACTTCTTATGGGTTCTTCATCAACTGTTATTTCTCACCGATTCCAATTTTCCTGGGTTCTGGGTTGTCGTCGACCGAGAACACTACTAAGTTAATCAATTCCGCACTTTGATTCAATAAATCTAAGTAATTCTTGTTGCTTACGAGTTTAATAATCCTTCAAGTCATTCCTAGCCTTATCGGCTATATCATTATCGTGCAAACTTCTAACTGTGCTACCTGGTCCTTCTTCCCGGAGCACAAAATTTTCGATGATGAGCTAAGCTTACGTCGATCTTCCTCGTCATATCAGTTCGCCTTGAACATCAAGCTTGATTCCAAGTGTGTGTCGTATCCGTGGTTCCAATGACCCTTTGCTTCACCATTGCTTTTTCTTGATGCCGTCGCTGTTCGATTGCTTCTTCGTGAAATCTCTCGACAATTGTGTCGTGATCATCATCAACATTTTGACTCCTTCCAGGTTTCCAATCAAATTCATGATGTGAAATAGCATCCTTTGCCCCCGATGATTTGAGTTATCATCCACAACATTCTTGCATTCCCTCCAACACAAAACTTGTTCTTGTTTTGTGTTGTACCTTGAGTTCCTGGCAATCCAACCTGTCGTATGTCCTACCTTGGAGTATTACCATCTTATATATCAATAAGGCTGTGAGAATTTCACCACCTCTTGAGAATTCTTGATATAAGTGATACTTCACCATCACCATTCTTTTCTTGGTCCCCGTGTTGTTCCTAACAGGAATACTGACAGATGGACTAGTAATTTTTTTTTAAAAAACTTCTAGCAACCTTATTGCTTTGAAGTTAATGGTCAACATTTCATTCTTAGACTATTGGTTATCGAATCGCCATTCTAACATTGTTTGTGCTACCTAAGTCCGTATTCGGGTGCACCGTCAACCAATGTTTAATCGTGTATGTTTCTTCGAGCATACCTCATTATATCATTTGAACTGACAAAAGCTATCTCCTTGTTCACATAATTGTGGAAATCCATCTTTTGGAAATCTCAATGTATTGTCGTTGAGTCCATCATCCACATCCTCTTCTTCTCCTTGGTTTAATGATGAACTCATGATTCAGTACTTGCTTCCATAATTCATTTACCGAGGATCTTGCAACGCCATCTCGTCAAATTGTGTTGCACCCCATCCTTCTTAGACATCATGAGTCTGAGGTATCCTAACGCCAATCGAATCTGAACCTTGGTCAGATGTGACGGTTGGAACATATTTCCAAGAGTTATAACATTGGTCTTTATATGACCCGCTAAGGTGATGTCATGCCTAAGCGCTTTTGGCCGGAGAACCTATTGATATAGTTCCCTTTTTAGCAAGGTTAGCAATTCTTTCATGAGGAAATTGTAAGACTTATTCTATAAGTTGTTCCTGATGGATCCTTTGTGCATCCAAATTCTGACCCTTACTTGATGACCATGTCAATGCTATCTCGAAGCATGTCTGTGGTACTCCGACCTTCAAAAAGGACATTTGAAGGTCAATACTAAATATTCTTTGTCCATTATCCAAACACCGTTGTATGGATAATGTCATGAAAATTTCTCTCCCCTCACCTAGAGGCTTTTCTACTTAATATCATGTCATGGTTAACATGCTCTGTTTGTCCTTGGGAAGGAAATACCCCTGAAATATGTGTTTTAACACATTTTCCTTTCCGTTGTTGTTTAATCTGATGATCACATTTTCCCTTCCATTGGGCTGTTTAACCTTTCTTGTGATCTATATGATCTAAGCAGTACTATTCTCCTACTTATGTAAACCCCTCGGTGTACAGTTATGTCAGCAAGACCCTGTTACTATTGTTGATGACATTCTGGTAGCCACCGATGGACGAGAACTTTGCCTATTGGTCCGCCTCGTTGAACGAGCAGGAAAATGGTTCTCTTCGTCCCTCGCCCTTGGTACCGACATTGTTGCCGACATAACTGACAGGCTATCCTCTGACATGCCTTGCTTACATGATTGTGCAAGACGTCACTGCCTTTCCTACTTTTAACCCACATGGTGGGCCCATAACCCACAGTTCCACAGGATCGAAACCTGACCCTCCTATACCCCCCCTTTCCCAAAGTCAATACTCACACTTGGCTTCGTGTGTAATTCACGAGCCACCTTCCTAGTGATTTGTTCCGGTATCAGATGCAATACTTAATCTTGATGCTTTGAACCCCTTTCACACTCTTTTTCAGGCATCGAACGATTGTCTATCCGCTTGGAACTCCTTGTTGTACCTTCTTACTTTGCTCTCGATATATTCTTAAGTTTTAGTTCGAGAGTTACTTTCGCCACCTTCCTATTGTTATCTACCGGCTAAGCAACCTTGTAGAGGCCCGTTCTTCGAAGTTACCCCTTATAATTTTCGTAGAAATGCGATGGAGTTCCTGAAGGAAGGACGACAACCTCATCATGATGTATTGATGCATAGGAATGAAGACATCAACGCTATGGATCTACCACTTCAAGAAGAGCAACCAAGACCGAGAAGATTCGTTAAAATTTCGTAACCAAATCCATTCCCCCTTACTCCCGCTCCTAAATCTCGGGACGAGATTTCTTGTAGTGGAGGAGAATTGTGACGCCCGGGTATTTAAGCTACAATGAACCTCTTCTAATGATGACACGTCACCTTGATTACTGTTACTAATCTTGCGTTAGTTCGAAACTGGTTCGAATTCAAATTCAAAATTAAGCAAACAATAAAAGTTTTCAAATACTAAAACTAAAATGTGCGGAGTGTGCCAAATAATGCATAGGTAATTATGGTGAAGAAACCACACTTTTATAAAATGTTTAAATACTCTAAAATGATTTAAACCGTAGCAAAAACAATTATATAAATGCCTTTGGTATTTTTTTTAATTGTTAAACTATTTTAATTCGGGGTAAAACTTTTTATGACAATGGGTTATTATGGAACATTATTTTAGGGGCTATTGTTATATTTTACTGAACTAAAATTAATGTGTAACTAAAAGAAAAACAGAAAAGAATGAATAAAGCAAAAGAGAAAACAACCAAAAAAAGGGGACGCAAGCCCCCCTCCTCCCTGGGCCATTTGGCCCAGCTGGCCTCCCACCAGGCCGACCCATCTCCCCTCCTACAAACCCCCACTGTGACCTAACCCCATCCCACGATCCCCACTTCTCCCCACGTCTCCCTCGTCCTCCCACACCGCCGCCGCCACACAACGCACACACAGGGGAGAGGAGCTCCTCGTCCCGATCCCCATGGCCGCCAGCGACCGCCTCGGGCCTCCTCGCGCGCGCCCCTTCGACCGCCGGGGGGCCAAGCTGACGCAATAAATGAATTTCCAATTAAACGAAATTAGTAATTCCAGAAATTAATTAAAATCTTGAAAAAATAATATAAAATAAACCGTAGCTCAGATGGAAAAACTTTCTACATGAAAATTGCTCAGAACGACGAGACGAATCCGAATATGCAGCCCGTTCATCCGCCACACATCCCTAGCATAGCAAACACGCAACTTTCCCCCTCCGGTTCATCTGTCCGAAAGCGCGAAACACCGGGAATACTTTCCCGGATGTTTTCCCCTTCGGCGGTATCACCTACTACCGCGATTAGGCACACCTAGCATCGTTACTTGTCATGTCATGCATTGATATGCATCTGTTTGCATGGTATCCATTGTTTCTTCCCCCTCTTCTCTCCGGTAGACTACGAGACCGACGCTGCTGCTGCCCAGTTCGACTACAGAGTGGACGACCCCTCCTTCTTGCCAGAGTAACCAGGCAAGCCCCCCCCCCCCCTTGATCACCAGATATCGCCTATTGTTCTCTATACTGCTTGCATTAGAGTAGTGTAGCATGTTACCGCTTTCGATTAATCCTATCTTTTGCATAGCATGTCCTTGCTACTCAAGTTGTTACCTTTACCTGCTATCCTACTACTTAGTATAGGATGCTAGTGTTCCATCAGTGGCCCTACACTCTTGTCCGTCTGCCATGCTATACTGCTGGGCTGTGATCACTTCGGGAGGTGATCACGGGCATATACTATATACTTTACACTAGTACATTACCTATGGTACTGTTCGGACATGGGGGCTGAAAGGACAGGTGGCTCCATCCCGGTAGAGGTGGGCCTGGGTTCCCGACGGCCCCCGACTGTTAATTTGTGGCGGAGCGACAGGGCAGGTTGAGACCACCTAGGAGAGAGGTGGGCCTGGCCCTGGTCGGCGTTCGCGGATACTTAACACGTTTAACGAGATCTTGGTACTTGATCTGAGTCTGGCCATTTGGTCTATACGCACTAACCAGCTATGCGGGAACCGTTATGGGCACTCGACGTCGTGGTATCAGCCGAAGCATTTCGTGAAGTCAGCGACTCAGCGGCGCGCGCCGGATTGGACTGGAACGCCACTAGGCTAGGTCTGCTTTCGGCCGCCCTCGCAACATGCAGGTGTGCTATGGGCGATGGGCCCAGACCCCTGTGCGCTTAGGTTTAGACCGGCGTGCTGACCTCTCTCTGTTATGCCTAGGTGGGGCTGCGGCGTGTTGATCTTCCGCGGCCGGGCATGACCCGTAAAAGTGTGTCCGCCAAATGGGATCAAGCGTGTTGGGTTATGTGGTGCACCCTGCAGGGAAGTTAATCTATTCAATAGCCGTGATCTTGATAATGTGGCGACTTGGAGTTGTACCTTGACCTTATGACAACTAGAACCGGATACTTAATAAAACACACCCTACCAAGTGCCAGATACAACCCGGTGGTCGCTCTCTCTCAGGGTTATGAGGAGGGGATCGCCGGGTAGGATTATTGCTATGTGACGCTACTTGGAGGACTTCAGACTACTCTCCGCTACATGCTGCAAGACGGAGGCTGCCAGAAGCGTAGTCTTCGACAGGATTAGATATCCCCCTCTTATTCTGGCATTCTGCAGTTCACCCATCGATATGGCCCTTTACACATATATCCATGCATATGTAGTGTAGGTCCTTGCTTGCGAGTACTTTGGATGAGTACTCGCGGTTGCCTTGTTCCCCCTTTTCCCCCTTTCTTTACCCAATTGTTGCAGCCAAACGATGGAGCCCAGGAGCCAGACGCCACCGTCGATGACGACTACTACCCCGGAGGTGCCTACTACTATGTGCAGCCCGCTGACGACGACCAGGAGTAGTTAGGAGGATCCCAGGCAGGAGGCATGCGCCTCTTTCGATCTGTATCCCAGTTTTGTGCTAGCCTTCTTAAGGCAAACTTGTTTAACTTATGTCTGTACTCAGATATTGTTGCTTCCGCTGACTCGTCTATGATCGAGCACTTGTATTCGAGCCCTCGAGGCCCCTGGCTTGTATTATGATGCTTGTATGACTTATTTTATTTTTAGAGTTGTGTTGCGATATCTTCCCGTGAGTCCCTGATCTTGATCATACACGTTTGTGTGTATGATTAGTGTACGATTGAATCGGGGGCGTCACAAAAGCTCTCCATCAAATGTGCTATCACTTTGCTAACCCTAGAAAGGAGGTGGAGGTGGTTTATTTATAGTCTAAGCCACGAAGGGGTAAGGGGGAGAGGGATACAAGGCCAAAGGCCCGGCTGCGCGCCGGCAGGTACCGGTTGTCCGGTGTGTACCCGTCATCCGGCGGCTCAGGAGGGACCGGTCATCCACTAGTCATCGAACGTCCACTGAAACTGTTCTGTTGAAGAGCCACCGGACGTCCGGTGTTTTCGGACTTCCATTAATATTACCGGTCGTCCGGTGGGGGTCAGACGTCCGCTCACTAGGAGGTGTTGTAGCTGGCGTTGGCTGGGCTTCAGGCATCGGTCGTCCGGTGGAGGCCGGACGTCCGCTCACTGGCCAGTCATCTGGTGGGGGCCGGACGTCCGTTCGCTGTAGCTTCTTTGGCAGCTCTTCTTCTTGCGTCTTCGTTTCCACGCTTCCCTCGTGGATGGTGTAGTTGTACACTTGCACTTGCACTCCTCCTCGTCGTCCGTAGCGTTCCGACAATACCTATGCATGCACACGAGTGGAGTGTCAAGTAGTATACTATCCTCGAAGGGGTCAAGTGAACACGCGTAAAGGAGGTGATTCACCTTTGTGTATGTGAAGTGGATGTCGAATGTGTCACTTGCCAAACGGACTCTTGACATGGTGATGTCCATAGGATGCTCCACATCAACACCCCTTGCAATATTCACTTGTTTGCTGAAGCCGATGACTGGTTGCTTTTAGAATAATAAACGGCCGCACAGGAGTCAAAATAAAAACACAATAGTATATAACATACAAACAGGTCGCATTATAAAACAAAAGATTCGGTTGGCAACTTCATACAATCACTCAATGATTACATCCTTGGAACACTAACCCTCTATCGCCCAAGCATCATCCATAACTTGTGTGAAATGCAATTCGGGACGGTGATGCTCCTTTCCAACCAGCCGGGGACCAGTGGCCATGTCCATCGGCTTGATCTTAGGCCAGTGAACCATGGTCTTCGCAAAGGCCAGCCTAGTTCCTTCAAGGCATGCAGAACGCTTCACAACATCAATCCGCAGTGACGCATCATGCAGCCTCTGCATTAGGCCGAAGTAGCTGTCTGGAATGGGTTCTGTGGGCCACAGCTGGACACAATGATCCTTCAGGGCTGGCTCAGCCATCCGATGTAGCTCCATCAACTGCTTCATCTGGTTGCTGAGGAGGGGAGGGTGCTCGGGCGCCTAGAACTGCGACCAGAAAAGCCGTCGTTCTGAGTCCTCCCGCGTAGCATAGTGCACCGCTGCAGCTGCCGCACTCTTCGGAAGATCGGCGAAAATGCCTGTAGAGCACCAGACCCACGTCGGCAACGCGAACCTATTACCGTCAAAAACACTCTGCAGTTAGTATTTCTTACCATCTGCGATTTGCCCCAGTTGGCGGAGCTCCTCTCAGACACCCCACACTTCTGTTTTGGCCTCCTAGAGCTCGTTGTCCGCCTTGGATAGCTTGGAGGACTGCTCTTTCTGCTTCTACTCAAGGGCCTCACATTACATGATGGCATCCTTGAGCTACACCTGCACTTCTGTCACTCGAGCCTCGCGCTTTTCGCCGGCGGTCTTCGCCTTCTCAAGTTCGGCCATCGCCTATTCGGCAGCTGCTTTCTTTTCGGCCGCCTTGGCCTCAGCCTTCTTCAGCGCCGCCTTCAGGCTCTCAACCTCCACGGCAGCAGGTGCAATTATCAAACACCATGTGCTCAGCATACAATCTGGAACATAATTGTCCAACGGTATTAACTATGTATCTTGATAAGAGCTTACCTTGTGCCTCATCAAGCCGTTTGTTGACGAGGTCAAGTTCTTCATCGGAGTGTATCAGCTTCCGACCCATCTCCTCTGGGGCAGCGGCATTAGCAGCCGCGGCCAAGGACAATGTGTGCGATATCAAATCAATCATGATACTTTACATGCTGGACTACAGATATTTGACCCTCTGTAAGGTTTTTGCAATCCTTACAGAGTCTCGGGGGCTGTTATATATACGGCCTGCTCAAACTTTGATGAAAAAAGCTAAATCCATTTTTCAGGGAAAGGACATTACATGACTTACCTCGAAGCCTGTCAGAAGGCCCTGGACGACATCGTTCAGTCCTGTATGGACAGACCGAACACCCTGCAGAACCGCGCCCATAAGGGTGCGGTGCCCGTCGACAATAACAGAGCTGTTCACCAACTCCTCCATCGCGTCCGGCCAGCTTGCCGCCGCCTGGTTGTTGGCGTGCGGCACAGGCGGCGGGATCGGCACCTGTGAGGGCCTTGGAGGCTTAGGTGCGGCCGACTGAGAGGGTCCGGACTCCTCCCGCATTCGCCAGGGGGGACGCACCCTCCTAGTCTCTCGTGACCGAGGCATCAGCCTCGGCCATGGCTGTGTTGCCCCCCTCCCCTGTGTTTGGACGGGGAGGGTCCTTCGGGACCGATGCGGAGCATCCCACGTTCATCCCCATGTACACTCTGACTACTCTCGAAGCCCCAAGAGGACATATGACGAGACCTCGAACATACACCATTGGACACAAGGTGAACTAGCTCCTCTTCGAACCATCACTTTCCACATGTGAGACATGACTACTGCCTCAAATATATGTGCTATGCATGACCAGGAACAAAGAGGAAGACCATGGACAAGACGGCGAGGACACCAAGTACAAGGAACTACCAAAGAAGCTCCAGCGAGCGGACGTCCGAATGACACCGGACGACCGACCTCTCACAGCGAGCGGGCGTCCGGCCCTTGGCGGACGACCTGCACCTGAAGACCAGCCTACGCCAGCTACAGACCTCCCAGCGAGCGGACGTCCAGCAATATTAACGGAAGTCCGGTGTCCCGACCACAGAACACTTTCAGCGGACGTCCGACGCTAGCGGACGACTCGTCCCCCTGGAACCACCGGGCGTCCGGTGCCCAGCGGACGTCCGGTCCCTGGTTGTGTCTAGTTGTGGGCTGAGGCCCATGTACCCCTTCAGTTCGCCCCCATTTGCACTGTGACTATATAAAGGACACCCCTCCTCCTATTTAGGGTTAGCATTGGTTTAGCTCATATGTGAGATAGAGCTTTGCTCATCCATACGGATCTACTCCATGAGAGAGACCGCGGCCCCTCTACGAAGAAGATCCATGTTGGGTTCAAGACCCCCTCTTGGGTGGCCCCGTCAAAACCTCCTCAAGGAGAGGAACCGGTTACCCTATGTATTGTCCCTTGTTGGTTTTGGACCGTCTGATCTCTATGTGTACTCGGATCTAGCATATGTGTGACTATATCTTGTTGGTTTGAGAGATCCTCTTGTGTTTTCCCTTGTGTTTCCCCTTCATGTTCTTCGTTGAGTTCCGCTCCTTTCATGAAAGATCGGCCATATAGGGTTCCACCCTACATCATCTTGGATTAGAGCAAGGTTGATCACGAATTTGGAGCCCTACCCCCTTGTTTTCTAGCCTTCTTTTGCTTGATTTCGTCCTAAATTTCGAAAATCTCCACCAAAAATAGCCCCAATTTTTTTGTGATTTGTTGGTTTGAAGTAGTTTTGTTGGATTTGATCCATGGATTTGCTTGGTTTCGAGTGGATCTAGCATTCCCCCAAGTTTCCCCACTTCCCATCCACGAAATCTCCTCAATTTTGACCCCAAAATCCCCAAATTTCGCCCAAAATCGCGTCCCGGAGCTCAAATCCCGCGTTGACTCTGACCCACCGGACGACCGCCACTTTACCGGACGTCCGGAGCCCCAGGAACGACCGGACGTCCGCAACCACCGGATGACCGGAACCACCCAACAGAACGAAAATAGCGGATTTCCGAGCCCGACCGGACATCCGTCCATTTACGGACGTCCGATACCTGTAGTTTCAGACTTCGGCTGATTTTTGTTTTGACCGTAACTAATTCATCCGAACTCCGATTTTGATGTTATTTAGCTCGTTTTGAAGCTATTGGCATCCCCCATCCCACAAAAATACCACCAACATCATTTGACTCCATCATTTTTTTTGCAATTTTGGCATCTTTGCCTAGGGCCTTTACCACATCATCCGCTACACCACCACCGACTTCCGCAACATAACCCATATTGATCCCCATTGCATATGTGGTTGCTTGAGTAGTGATCTGAGTCTCCTAAGGTGTTTCGGCTACTTAGGAACGGTTGCTTCCTCATCAACCACCACCACCACTTCCGCATAGGCTTACCCACCATACACTTCCACCCCAACTTAACCCGAATTTGTTTAAGCTTATTTGAGTTGTGGTTTGTGTCTCCTAAGGTGTTTCGGCTACTTAGGGCCGACAACTCCAACTTCGACTCGCATAACCCATCATTCCACTTCCGCATTGCCAAGTGCAAACCACCATCGCTTTCCACTACCACCATTTGACATTTGCTTTGACATTTCGATTCGCAGTTTTTCCGTTTCCTAAGGTGTCTCGGCTAATTAGGAACGATTCTACATCAAGAACACCGCCACTCGTCATCGCCACGAGGTCGTCATCATTAAGGACGGTAACCTCGACAACACCATTTTATATTCCCCTTGCCTTTGCATTGATAACTCCTAGCCCATTTTGTTTTACTTTCCTATCGAGACTAGCCATTTGAGTATTGCCGCCAACGTTACTTGTGCACATTAGTGATCTACACCTTCCATTGCATACATACCATATCATATTGGTATCATATCATCTCGTGTGCCTCAAGTTTGTTCCCGAATATACACAATTGCTATCTTGGTTTGCGCATTGTGCAAAGGTGGCCATACAAAAAAAAAGAATAAGCTTTTAAGCAAAAAGAGAGAGCAAAGAAGCTTGTAAGCAAGAGCCGTAGCATCATACCACATTGCATAAGATTGTCATATCCGATCATCTTGGATCAAACACAGGGAACCATACATATATAGCATACTTGGGATAGAAAGTTTATCCATTTTGCATATCATAGGTTGTGCACAAGTGTCGTATCCGCCTATAGAGCAATCATGCTAGCATCTCTCTTGAGTTGTGCAACACGAGCGTTTTCCGTGTAGAATATTCTACATTTTGTGCTCATTCCTTGGTTGCACGACCCCATTTATCTATCCGTGTGTGTGTTTCCGTGTGCCACAAATTGCTATTGGTCTACTTGTTTCGCTTGCGAATTTGTGAATCTCTTTCAACATTATTGACTCTTGCTAACATTTTGCATCAAATTTTTGTGGCACTATCCTCACCGAGCTCCACCATAAGCCTTATTTGTGTAGGTGTGAGAAATTGACGAGATCGGTACCAATTGTGATATTTCCTTGTTACATCATTGCGTGATCATTGATCCATTCTCAACATCGGTCAAGGTACATTTGGTATAGTTCTTCTCTTTCCCCCACTCATATTTGCTCAAGTTTTGTGATGGATAGGCAAGGCATTTCATCTCCGGTCTTCCACAACAACGATGGCGTGAACAACTACATCACCAAATCGTCAATCTTCGATCTACAATGACAAATACAAGGCACACAATCAAGATTGCAAGAGTGCATCGAGAACATCTCCATCGACATTCGTCACTCCGAAGCACGAAAAAGGGACTACATCGACAATAAGCTTTCCGCACAAAAGGAGGAGCAAGATGCAAGGATGGATGAGATTCGGACCTTGTTGATCAACCGTTCTTCCCATTCATCATCCTCAAGGCAGCGACGTTCAAGTCACAAGTCTTCGGAGCGCAAAAATGATGCAAGTGCAAGTCGTCCACGTCCACATCTACATGGCGACCACCATCACGTTCGTGATCCACATCGTCATGAAGGGCAAGTCACCTCCAAGCATCATGTGCACGACGACGACGCACGACATATACCACGAGCTCAAGTGCGACAACGACACCATCATCATGAAGATGCTCCACAAGCGCCTACCTACAAGTCGCAACAAGCCCTACTTCATGCCAAGCCCAAGCTTCATGAGCACAAGAGAAGACCGCGAGACGAGCACCACCAAGACGGAGCTACGACTGCACCAACCACTTCGGCATCTTCGCCAAGTGTGCTCAAGGCATCTTCGCCTTCAGACGTACGGCATCTTCACCTACTTCCCATGAGTTTGCCTACATCGACATCTTCACCAACGAGGCGACCACCTACAAGCGAGGGAGACACTTCCATCTTCGGAAGCCCCTCAAAGAAGATGGCCGAGCATGGGAAATTCCCTTCGGTCATGGAGACGAGCTACGAGGTGCCACATCATATGGGCCTCCAACAACAAGACGGTGACAAGAAGGTTGAGCATGGGACTATTCCTTCAACCAAGGCGGCAATAGGAGTTGAGCATGGAGACATTTGCACAAACATCTCTCCGACACCCACATATCATGAGATGCCCAAATTGCCATGTGAGGAAAGCCACCACCCCATGAGTGAGATGAGTGACTCCACCATATATGACATTGAGTGCATTTCCTATGAGAGGATGAGTGTGACCACCACTAGCCCCATACATGAGAGAATGCCACACATCCTATGTGAGGTTTAGAGCCATTTGAGTGACTCCACCAACCATATGAGTGAGAGCATCCAAGAGGGAGTGAGTGAGCCACAACACTTAGTGAGTGAGGTAGTTGAGATGGCACGTGAGGCCACTATGATTTCTAATGACTTAACCTCTACTCCTAGTGTGCTTTCTTCTTTGGTGCTAGGTCTCCTACATGAAGACATGCCTATCCTCGACGAGTCCATACCTCCAATGGGGACGACGATTGCCGTGGTGAAAAATGATGCACCCCCCACATGGTTCCATCAAGATGAAGATGACCACGACTTGGTCTTCGACACCTCACCTACAACACATGAGCGATGCTCCAAAGGTAACATAGGTGATGGTGCTTCTCTTGTCCCACTAGTGGACTATCTTACCAATGATTACTTGCATGATGTTGATCCACCTATTCCTATGCTTCATGCTAGTGCGACTTCCTCATGTCATGACTTACCAATTTATGATGAATATGATGATGAGCATGTTTGTTGCCTAGTTGTGATGCTATGCTCCATAGGATATCATGTGAAAATTCTATTGGTCACGTCATGTTTGACAATCCATTGAACTTGTCATATGCTATGAGTGAGATCTCCCATATTGCATCATTTGAATCTCAACATAGTGACTATGCATGCCCCATTAAAATAAATCCCATTTGCACTTATGGCATAGATGACGAGATGATGGTCATTGGCTTTTGTTTTTCGTGCGATGATATTGCCATGCTTCCTTTACATGATTTGCGCAATTCATCTACTATGCCATGCCATGATCACATAGAACCAAATATGCATTGTTTTGTATGTTGTCAATATTCTCCGTGTGATGTTTCCAGTAATTATCACGAGGAGACCCCCATAGTTTCCTCATACATATTAGGAGATTTTGATGCATTCTTGCATGATTCCCATAATTGCTTGCAACATATGCATTCCATGAATAACAATGCTCTACATATTTCTTGTGATGCATTACACAATTTGAGTCTCCATTATGCTATACATAACAACAAACCTCTCATGATGGATGACATGTTTCTATATCACGCATCTCATTTATTAGAGCATTGGATATTTTGTGCTAACCAACACAAGCACGTGCGCATCATGATGGATGGTGTGTACATATACCACGCACACACAATTTTCCCTTTGTCTTTGTTTTGTGTAGGTACTCACGTATACTCGTCAACCTGTCAATCCCAAGAACTAACGAAACGAGCTCTTGAGAGCAACGACGATTTGGGATCCCGTGGATTGTCCTTCCCACCGCTCTCTTCGCGCAATGACTACGCGCATATCTTTTACTTGGCTCTCACATGGCTATGGGCTATATATCACTTGTTACCTTATGCCCATACTATCGTGTTCAGTTTGCATGTTACGCCTATTTCTATGTCTTTGCCATGCAATTGTGACCCTTGCTCGCACTTGCATATGATTCACCATTATACTACTTCTATGTGTATTCGCATGCTTGGTGGGGATACTTGTTATTACCATGCTTTCCTTGTGCCTCATGCTATTGTTGATTCTTGTGTTGGGAGAGTCATGATGTTCCATTGCTATTTAACTAGGACTTCTTGCCAATACAATGATGATACTTTCCTCATATCTTCCTTTCGTGCTTGCGCTATGTCATGTGAATTATTCATGCCCACTATTTGCACACATGACATGCTTGCCATGATTCCTTCTACTATGTTGCATATTTGCACTACTAGCTTGCACCACTTGATCACTATGATTGCTTGCCTTGTCACATCACCCATGTTCCCCTCTTACTCGCTTTCTTGGGTTGATAACATATATGTTCATGCCTCTCACATGATATATCTTGTTCATTGTCGATTGCCTCCAATTGTTGCATCTATGCTTATTGATCTTGGAGACTTTGACACTTTACTTGTGATGCATGCTTGTTTGATTGAGCCTATTGTATTTGGTTGTTCTCGCATCATATGCCTCCATACCATGAACTACACCCTTGTACTTCTTATGATAAGAATGATGAAAACACTTGTTGGGTATTTTACCACACGAATGATAGGTGTTGCATTTACACTAACCTCATTTGTTTTTCTGAGTGTTTGTCATGTTCTTTCATTTTAAAGGATTCACAAGGTTGTACCATCACGAGACACCTTGCTAACAGGAAGGCGTATGCGATGTGCAGCACCAACATTGTCGACATTCTCATAAAGGTGACCTCCTTCCCTTTGAGCCATCCTCAAATACGCATATTGGATGGGTCACTCTTTCATTGTTGTTTCCTTCTTGTTGTCTACATGATACATCTCGCGAATGGACGAGTGGCATTGGAGATTGGCTCTATGGACCTTTACATTGAGGAGCGCTCACACTTATTGGTTGCACCTTCGGAACTCCACTCATGCCACGACATTGAGCTTAGGTACACAAACACCTCCATATTTGTTGATTGTGCTTACACATGTCATGCTCAATGGACATATCATACACATGACAAGTTTGCACCCCATGCATGGAATGACTCACATTATTCTTGTCTTGTTGCATCTATTTCCATGTCATCCATGATATATGAGCTTGTGCATTTCCTTAGCAAATTTGTTGTGATCTTCCTTGATGGCATATTCATACATCATGATCATATTGCCCACCATCAATTGCATGACAACATAATCACACTGAGCACCAATTACCATGTTCATGCTTTTGGTACACCATCACATTATGACATCATTTTGCACAATGGTTGCATTGATCACATTCACAATTCATTTGTGTGCACAATGAATGCTTTTGCTCCCATGAACGCTTTGCATATCATTCTATATCATCTTGATAAGCTTCATGCGCTTTGTCACGAACAATATTGTCGAACAGACCCATACTTACTTCATGGACACTTTGTGTGCGCTAACCATTGTATTTCCGAGTGTTGTTTGTGCTTTCTCTTTTTGCATATATACCACTCCGGCGACACCTTGGAGTACTTGGATTGCGCAATGTCTTTAACTCCGTCCAACTACAAGTCTGTCCACAAGAACCGTTACCATGGTGATGAGGATCACGATCCGAGGTCAGATCTTTCCCAAGGGGGGGGGGGAGATGATGCAGGGCATCCCACGTTTATCCCCATGTACACTCCGACTACTCTCCAAGCCCCAAGAGGACATATGACGAGACCTCGAACATACACCATTGGACACAAGGTGAACTCGCTCCTCTTCGAACCATCACTTTCCACCTATGAGACATGGCTACTAGCTCAAATATATGTGCTATGCATGACCAGGAACAAAGAGGAAGACCATGGACAAGACGGCGAGGACACCAAGTACAAGGAACTACCGAAGAAGCTCCAGCGAGCGAACGTCCGAACGACCAGCCTCTCACAGCCAGCGGACGACCGGCACCCGAAGACCAGCCTACGCCAGCTACAGACCTCCCAGCGAGCAGACGTCCGGCAATATTAACGGAAGTCCGAGACTTCCGGACATCTGGTGTCCCGACCACAGAACACTTTCAACGGACGTCCGGCGCTAGCGGACGACCGGTCCCCCTGGAACCACCGGACGTTCGGTGCCTAGTTGTGTCCAGTTGCGGGCTGAGGACCATGTACCCCTTCACTTCGCCCCCATTTGCACTATGAGTATAAATATGACACCCCCTCCTCCTAGTTAGGGCTAGCATTGGTTTAGCTCATATGTGAGATAGAGCTTTGCTCATCCATACGGATCTACTCCACAAGAGAGACTGCGGCCCCTCTACGGAGAAGATCCACGTTGGATTCAAGACCCCCTCTTGGGTGGCCTCATCAAGACCTCCTCATGGAGAAGAACTGGTTACCCTATGTATCGTCCCTTGTTGGTTTTGGACCGTGTGATCTCTATGTGTACTCGGATCTAGCATATGTGTGACTATATCTTGTTGGTTTGAGAGATCCTCTTGTGTTTTCCCTTGTGTTTCCCCGTGTGTTCTTTGTGTTCTTAGTTGGGATCCGCTCCTTTCATGAAAGATCGGCCGTATAGGGTTCCACCCTTCATCAGGGACAGCACCTCCCCGGCCTCTTCAGGAACCAGGGGAGGCACAGAGCGTGACGCGGATCCGCTGTCCGCCAACTCGGGGAGCGGAGAAGTCCCCTCCGAGGTCAGCTCGGCAGGGTGATTGCGCGGTGGGCTATGATATTAATCGGTTCCCATCAGTAAAGAGACTGGTAAAACAAAGTAAACAAGAAATACCTAGGTTCACACCTCATGGTGGGGGGCTTGACCCTGGATTCCTTCTCCGGAACCTTTTCAGATGCCGCGGACTCCTCATCGGAGTCCGAACTATCGGGCGGGACCGTATTGGGCTTGCATGGCCTCTTCTGGGCCCGAGGAGTCTGCTCCTCTTCGACATCCCCGGACGCCGTCCTCTTCTTGGAGTGGGAGGAGGCGCTCTCCTCCTCGTCTTCTTCCTCGCCCCCATCCTGAGAGGACGGGACGGCGGTGTCTCCGGACTTGGTGTCCGGACGACCTCTTCGGCAGAGCCCTTCCCTGGCCTTTCGTAAATCCTTCTTCTTCTTCCCTTTCTTTTCTTGCGCCTTGTAAGGGGCCACGACCAGCAGCTCCTCCAGTTGAGCCGATCTGGGCTCTTCGGGCAGTGGAGTTGGACTGCTGATCTTCTCGGCCTTCTCGAGCCAGCCTTGTAAAGGCCACAAGATGAAGCTTAGGCCGAATTTTATGCAGTATGACCACCCGAATATACAACGGGCAAGAGACCAATTACCTTCCTTGGGAGATTTGCGGCGTCGAGACCGATGTCTTCATTCTTGGCCGACTAGTCCTCCTGGGGCTTGAACAGTTAACCCCACACCTTGTCATAGGTTGTGCCGAGGAGGTACTGCATGGTGGCCGGGTCGTCAGACTTGTAAGCCCACATCGGACTGGCCCTAAGGAGTCGTCGTCTGAGCATTATCTGGACCACATTGGTCAGCTTGGCGCCGGTCTCCATCACGCTGACGGCGCGCTTATGCAGCATCTTCACCTCACCGACGGACCCCAGTTATGACCTTTTTTGGTCCACGAGGTCAGTCTTGCTGGGGGGCTGGATCTGAATTGGGAGCAGCCATCCAGGCCGCATCCCTTAGTTCTCTAATGTAGAACCACTCTTTTTGCCACACCTTGACAGTGTCATTAAACCGACCCTCCGGCCATTGGACTCGAGTCAGCTTGCTGATCATCGCTCCGCCGCAGTCCACCTGGGCGCCGTTGACCACCTTCGGCTTGACATTGAACACTTTCAGCCACAGGCCAAAGTGTAGCTGAACTCGCAGAAGGGCCTCACAAACAATGATGAAGGCTGAAATGTGGAGGAGGGAGTTGGGGTGCGGAGGAAATCCTAGCCCCCGAATAAAGTGGGGGAGGAATATTAACCTCTCGCCCGGCTTGGACGTGGGCATGATCTGGCCCTCCTTGGGGGCCCGATGGACGATGCCGGCTGATAAATAGCCAGCCCGCTTCAACTCCACGATGTTGTCGTTGGTGACGATGGAGGCATCCCACTTGCCATTTGCGCCAGATCCAGCCATGGTTGAAGCTTGGGAAGAGCTGGAAGGGATTCGCCACGGAGGGACAAGGCAGGGCACTAGAGCTCTTGAGATTGGAAAGGCAATAGTGGGAGGTGGAAGAAGGCGTAAGACGATAACTGTAGCAGTTCCCCTCTTTTATAAGCCACGGAAGAGCCAAGGGTTCCCCTTTTCACACCACGGGCCTCTCCACTTCCTGATACGCTCGCGACGTTATGCGCGGGTGGGGGAATCAAAATCATTGATCATATACCCTAAAAACGAGACACGTTCTCTGCCTTGATGAGACGTGCCAATGGAGGGGCGACCTCGAGACGCGCATCGAGAACTGCCAGCCGTTCGGTGTTATGATCGGTCGTGACCCTTCGCTAAAAGTTGTCAGACGTGGGCACTGTTCACACTTGAGCACTTTGGCCTTATAGGCTAAGTAAAGTAGACGCTCTGGATTCCGGACACCACTCAACTCCGAGCACGCACAGGACAAGATGAAGAACCCGCCTCGCAAGCCGAAGACCATAAGTTGTGCAAATGCCGGACACAAGTCCTGGCATTGGAGGCTAGTTCGGGTGCTATTGAGGGAGTCCCGGATTAAGGGGGTCCTCGGGACATCGGTCTAATGCATCTGGGCCGGACTGATGGGCCACTATGGGGCCAAGCTAGAGTGCGGATCCGTGGCTTGATAGGAGATCTTCGGAGTCATCGTATGCCCTCCAAGTCAAGATTAGGCATGATCCTTCCTTCTTTGTAACCGATCGCCTATAACCCTAACCCTGCTGGTGTCTATATAAACCAAGGGGTTTTAGTCTTTAGGGTTAGAGCAACATCCATTACCCCATCAACCTAGGGTTTAGCTCGGCTGATCTCGAGGTAGATCGATTTTGTAACCATATCATACACATCAAATACAATCAAGCAGGACATGGGGTTTTACCTCCTCGAGAGGGCCCGAACCTGGGTAGACACCGTGTTCTTCGTCCCTTGTTCCCATTGATCCTAGATCCACAGCTCGGGACCCCATACCCGAGATCCGCCAGTTTTGACACCGACAGCCTCGGCCTTGACATGTGAAGCATTTGATGGAACTCGTCTTTACGGTCTCATCCGTTGGAGTAGATTATCACGAAGCTCCCGGCTCGAAGTTGCTTGTAGTAGGAGGGCTACATGAAGGTGTTGAAGTTTTCTCGTGACTGGACTTGTCACCATTGCTTGGAGATGCTCTAGTCAATGTAGGAGGTGTCGAAGTAGTGGGAGCTTGAGAGGAAGAGTCGTAGGTCTTGGACGAGTACTTGGCGTATTTGAAATCATCTTGCACTTGTCTCTCGGCCTTGGTCACTTGGTGAACTAGTTCGAGAAGGTTCGAATAGGGTTGGAAGTCTACATTGGGTGATGGATGTCATTAAAGAAGTGTGCCATAGTTTGCTGGTCATCTTCCTTGACATTGGCCTGTATGATGGCAATCTCCATTTCTTGGTAGTATTCTTCCACCGTCTTCATGCCTTGCTTGAGGGGTTGTAACTTCGTGAAGAGATCCCGGGTGTAGTGTGTAGGCACGAAGCAAGCTCTCATAACACCCTTCATTTGCGAGTGGCTTCATCTTGTCGTTCTTGTCAAAGTGCTTCTTCTTATTCACGCACTTGGCGATTATGCTCGGCAAGGCTCTAGTGGCCTCGTGGAGTGCGCGTTGTGCTTAGAGCGCTTGTTCTTCACGGCTCTTTTGTTCTTGTCAGATTGCATCGCCGTCTTGAGGTGCTTGACGTTGCGCTTGTGGAGGTTGCTCTTGGTGCCCGGCATCTTGTTCTTGGCGTCTCACTCTTTCACATGCTCGGACGCGGTCTTGCAACCCATTGCCATGGAATGGATTTTCTTGAGCCTGGCGATCTTGCGTGTTGGTGCGGCGAGAAGGACTTGCATCCGAGGAACAGTAGGTCGAAGAGTGGTGAATTGAGTGAAGTCTTCTTGGCGAAGAGGTGGTGGAAGACGCACGGCTCACAATCATGTTGCGAAATTCTTCCATTTATTTGGAGAGCTTGGCGTCGAGGTAGTTGATACGTCTCCAACGTATCTATAATTTTTGCTTGTTCCATGCTGTTATATTATCCTTCTTGGATGTTTTACAATCATTTTATAGCAATTTTGTATCATTTTTGGGACTAACCTATTAACATAGTGCCTAGTGCCAGTTGATGTTGTTTGCTTGTTTTTTACTTCATAGAATATCCCTATCAAACGGAGTCCAAACGCGGCAAAACTTCGTTTCTCCATGAACTTAACACCCTAGATGCATGTTGGATAACGGTCGATGTGTGGAGTAATAGTAGTAGATGTAGGCAGGAGTCTGATAGAGGCAAAGGTGTCCCGTCTTTCGATGAGATGGTGGCTATCGTTTTGGAGGAAGTCGACTTTGACGATCCGACTACAAACATGCGAGGACGTCGCGCCTTAGCAATCGCTAAACCAACTCTATCGTTTATATGCATTATCATTTATTTTCTCTAACACCTTAAAAGGACCATCACCACGTGGTATTAGCTTTGATGTGCGCAAATCTGGAAATCTATCCTTACGCAAATGTAACCAGACAAGAACTCCAGGTGCAAACACAATATGTTTTCTACCCTTATCTCCAGCAAGTTTATATTTAGCATTCATACGCTCAATGTTTTCCTTAGTTAACTCATGCATTTTTAAGATCAATTCAACATGTTGTTTAGCATCAAAATTAACCTTCTCTTAAGATGGAAGAGGCAACAAATCAATAGGCGCACGAGGTAGGAAACCATACACAATTTCAAAAGGGCACATCTTAGTAGTAGAATGCAGCGACCGATTATAAGCAAATTCAATATGAGGCAAGCATTCTTACCACATTTTCTTGTTATTCCTCAAAACAGCCCTAAGCATGGTAGACAATGTTCTATTGACTACTTCAGTTTGTCCATCAGTTTGGGGATGACATGTAGTACTAAAAAGCAGTTTAGTCCCCAACTTAGCCCATAAACATCTCCAAAAGTGGCTAAGAAATTTAGTATCACAATCTGAAACAATAGTATTTGGCACACCATGTAAGCGAATAATTTCACGAAAGAACAAACATTAACAGCATCATCGCTTTTATGACATGGTATAAAGTGTGCCATTTTTGAAAACCTATCCATGGCAACAAATATGCTATCCCTCCCCTTCTTTGTTCGAGGTAAACCTAAAATAAAGTCCATAGATATATCCTCCCAAGGAACACTAGGTACAGGCAAAGGCATATATAAACCATGAGGATTGAGTCGTGACTTAGCTTTTTGACATGTAGTGCAGCGAGCAACAAAACGCTCAACATCCCGTCTCTTCTTTGGCCAAAAGAAATGTGTAGCAAGTATATCCTCCATCTTCTTCACGCCAAAGTGTCCCATTAATCGTCCTCCATGCGCCTCCTGCAATAACAAAAGATGAATGGAGCTAGCTGGAATGCATAGCTTATTAGCACGAAACACAAATCCATCGTTAACGACGAACTTGTTCCAAGTTCCCCCTTCCTTACAATTTTGCAATACATCTTTAAATTTAGTATCATGCACATATTGATCTTTGATGGTCTCCAAACCAAATATTTTAAAGTCAAGTTGTGAAAGCATAGTATAAAGACAAGACAATGAATCAGCAATAACATTTTCTTTACCCTTCTTGTGTTTAATGACATAAGGGAAAGTCTCAATGAATTCAACCCATTTAGCATGTCTACGGTTCAGTTTTGCTTGAATTTTAATGTGTCACAGCCCCAGAATTGTTTGTAATTAGTTGCATCTGCATCCATGCATCATGTTTGATTTCAAAGGAAATTTTGAAGTGGGGATAACCAAGCCCTAGCACTAAAGCAATTCAAATAGGTTCAACTAAGAATATTTTTAATGAACCCAAATGGCCTTCAAAAATGTTCACCATTTTTGGAAAAATGCTGGAAACAGTAACCAGAGATATTGCACATTTTTCCATGACATTTGGATTATTGAATTAACTCATACTGTATTTAAATTGGGGCATTTAAATCCTATAAATATTTTTAAATGCTCTAATAATTCTAAAACTAGTTTTGGGTCGTTAGGAATAATCCCAGCAGAGCCCACAATTATTTTCAGGATTTCTGGAAACGTTTTAGTATTTTTTCAATAAAGCCCAACAGTTGCAGAAAATTAGAAAACAGGAAAAAGAGAGAGAGAGAGAGTTATCTGGCGCTTACCTACAGCCCAGAGGCCCAGCACGGTGCAGCCCAGGAGCTGGCCCAGCCCACCACCGCTGCCAGTCATCCCCCTACTCTTGCCAGAAGGCAGAGGAGAAGACAGCCACGGCGTCGCGGCGGGCCACGCCGGAAGCCTGCCCGCTACCCCCGTCGCCCAGGACGTCGCCACGCTACCCCCTGGACCCCCTCGACCGCTCCCCTCTCTCCCTGCCTCGCCTCTCTCGCTCTCTCTCCCAAAGCCGAGCGGAGCCGTCGCCACCGCTCGTCGTTGCCGCGGCCACAGCCACCGTCTCACCTCCCCGACGCATCCCAAAGCTCCGCCTCGACCTACTCTTCCTCCTCACCGCACCAAGCGACGCCAGGAGCCCTGCAGTGACGCCATCGCCGTCGTCTTCACCGACGGGCACCGAGGACCGCCGTCGTTGATTCGCCGCCTCCCGAGCTTCCCCGAGCTCGCCGAGGCCACCGCTGCACCCGCTGTGAGCTCCGCCATCGTTTCCCCCTCTCCCCGTGCCCTACCTGCCTCTCTAGCCGCCGTTCGCAATGAGCCCGAGAGCTCTTCACCGCCGGCCATGTCGCCGCCGTGGTTACGGCTGCTGAAGCTCGCAGTAGACCACACCACTGCACTGAGTGCCTCCCCACGAGCCCGTAGCACGCCCCAGCTCGCCTTCTCGTGGCCCCTAGCTCTCACTCGCGTCACACCCGAACGCCGGCGCCGCCACGAGCTCGACTCCGGCGAGCTCGCTCCACCCTAGCTCCTCCCGCTCGCACCATTTGATGCGGACGAGTCTCCTCGTTCCGTAGATGGCCTCGGCCTTCGATTTGGTCGCCGTGGGACGAAACCCGAATGCCTCCGCCGTCTCTGGCCTCGCCGGCGACTCGACGCCGGTGGGTTTGACCACTGACCATTGACTGGGTGGGCCCGGCTGACCCAGGGTCGCCGACGTGGGCCACCCTTGTAATTATTAGTTAGGTTAGTTTAACGCTAATTAACCTAGATTAGTGCTTAACCTAACACTAACTAACTCTGTTTAGTTAGTTAACTAACCACTGACACGTGGGTCCCACAGGTCAGGTTTGACCTGGCCGACCCAGTTGACTGCTGACATCACAGTGACATCATGCTGATGCAGTAAATCTTTTCTGGATTTATTCTTTTACAGGAAATTCCAGAAATTAGCCAAAACTTCTAAAAGTCATATAAATTCAGCCGTAACTCCAAATCAAACAAATTATATATGAAAAATGATCAGAAAAATCCAATCTATCCATCTGTAATATTTTCATGCATGTTTGAACAACCTAAAGTTGTTGTATAAGACAGTTTGAATAAATGGCATTTGAAATTGATGAGGACATGACTACCTTGGATAAGACCAAAAATATTGCATACATGCATATTTGTCAGGTGATTTCTAGTGCAAACTATTCAATAATCTATTTATGTTATCCAGAACAAAAATACTTCACATACTTTTGTGTTTTGTCTAATTGCAGGTGTATGGGACATTTGTACAATACACATATGAAGATAAGGGAAAAGGAGAAGTTTAGGTGTTGTTCAAAAGTGCTCTCACGTCACTTTTGGGCCAAGAGAAGATAGAGTCCAAGTCTCGCACGTTACGGATTCAGATTCGGACTGCATGCACATACCTGACTCAAAACGCCAACAACTTTTTCATACGGACTCTGAATTGGGTGATTCTTTTTTTGTTGGAAAGTAGATTTCATGTTATTTCCAACCCAATTGGAATCTCCTTAAAATCCGTGCGGAGCGTTGAGTTATGGACGAAATAATCTGACGCTGCACCAGAATCCGAGTCAAACTACAAGTCCAAAGGTGTTACGTCACCTCCACTTGGGCCCATTGGCCTTGTACGACCTAGGGTTAGTTTTAGGCTGCCTTGGGACGTCCTCCCACCTCCTTGGCCGCCACCCCTTGCTCCTATATAAGTAGATCCATCTAGTAGCTTTTTCCTTGGGTTTTGTTTAGATTAAAAGTTCGCCATAGCTGCAACTTCGCGTACTTCGTTTGTGTTCAACGACCAGACAAAAGCATCACAGAACCCCCACCTTGATCAATAAAGCTTTCATCTTATATTCGCAATATCCAGATTGCAATCTCAGTTTCTTGCTTGTTCTTTGATTCCTTGCAGGAATAGACCTTCGTGGTCAAGCTGATCGTGCTTCCGGCATCGTCAGTAACCTCAGGAGATTGGTTTAGCGATTGCTAAGGCGCAATGTCGTGCACGTTTGTAGTCGGATCGTCAAAGTCGACTCTACCAAATCGATAGTTATTATCTCATCGAAAGATCGGGACCTTCGCCTCTATCAGAAATGCCTTACATGGAGTTTGAATTTGAACCTAGTGTTCAAACCAGTTCCATTTAACTTGTTGCTAGTTGCATTAGACTAAATCACAGCATATTGCCATGTCATGATCATGCATCATATTGTGCATTGCATTGATTGTGTTTATTTCTCTGTTGCCGGTATTTGTCCCCTTTCGATAGACGTGGTTTCGACGATGAGTTCGATGACACCAATGAAGAACTTTAATATCTTCGGAAGTGCCAGGCAAGCAAAACCCCCTTGTTCATTCCGATATAATCCCACTCTCTCGCTCCTGCTCTCTTTTACTGCATTAGGACAACAATGATTCATCTGTTACTTGCTGCGGTAGCTGAACCCCTTTATCCTCTGCATGACCTGTCATTCCACAGTAAATAGATGAAACCCACTAGCATGAGTAGTTGTTTGAGCCTTGTTGTGCCTACTCATTCATGCTTGTTTGTCATGCCTGCTACTGCTTAGAGTTGAGTCAGGTCTGGTTCATCGGGAATGAATCGGAGGTGTGTAAACATGTCCTACTGTTGAGAGCTAAGTGTGTGAACACGATTTGGTAAAGGTAGCGGTGAGAGGCCATGTAGGAGTACATGGTGGGTTGTCTCATTGCAGCCGTCCTCAGGAACTGAGTTATGTGTTTGTGATCCATGAAACAGTTACTACCATGCATTGGGCCCGAAACCAATGGACCCTCTCGGCTTCTTAACCACCCTTGTTCTCTATCCAGGAGTTGCAACTAGTTTCTGGTGTTTGTAGGATATGTGTTGGAGGCCATGCGTAGCGCTGACCCTAGGGGTGGGCTATGATGCGGTAGATACACCGTGGACCGGTGTACCGAATGCCCGTTTGGTATCTCGGGAACCCTGCACACATCGTTCGGGGCCGTATGTGGAAACCTCGGCCGGACTCCCTGCGGATGGAACCTGAATAGGCGATAAACCTGGACTAGGAACTTGAGTGTTTAGGTAGGCTGTGGCTGACACCCACGTTGGGCTTCCGCTTGAAGGTTGCCGAGTACATGTCGTGTAAACGGCGGTAAGTGGTGAGAGCGTGTGTGAAGAAGTACACCCCTGCAGGGTTAACATCATCTATTCGAATAGCCGTGTCTGCGGTAAAGGACTTCTGGGTTGCCTATAACAGTTCATAGACAAGTGAAAGTGGATACTCTAAAATGCGCAAGATAAGCGTGAGTGCTATGGATGGCGTTCTCGTAGGGAGACGGGAGCGGATCCATAGTGGTGTACTGATATGGTGAATATGTGGACTGCGTGCGCCACCTCAAAGAGTTACTTGCAATGTAGTTCAGATAGCCACCGAGTCAAAGCTGGCTTGCTGCGGTCAAACTCCACCACCCCTTTGTTGATAATGATGCATATGTAGTTAGTTACGATGTAAGTCTTCTTTGAGTACATTTGTACTCACGTTTGCTTATTTTATGTTTTGCGAGAGGCGTCGGTCTCGCTAGTAGTTCAGCGTGGACTTGACGTTTAGCTTGTTACCTCAGCTACGATCTTGTGCCCTCGGCAGATCTCGGTAGATAGTCGTGCTTCCCAGCCTTTTTCATTTGTAGATGTCTCAGACTCAGACATGTTAAGCTTCCGCATGTGCTTTGACTTGTATGCTCTGTATGTTGGGTGATGAGACCCATGTTTGTAATATCTCGCTCCTCGGAGCCTAATGAATAAATACTTTGAGTCATAGAGTCTTGTTGTGATGCCATGTTGTATTTGCACATATTGAGCATATTGTGTGTATGATTGAAATGCTTGGTATGTGTGGGATCCGACAATCTAGTTGTTTATCCTTGGCAGCCTCTCTTATGGGGAAATGTAGTCTAGTGCTTCCTTGAGCCATAGTAGTCCGCTACAGCCCGGTTCACCGGAGTCCTGCTAGCCCAAAACTACTGCTCAGTACACTTGACTGGCCGCATGTGTTTCCCTTCGTTCGTGGTTCATCCCTTCGGGAAATGTCACGCGTGACATCCGAGTCCTGCCTAGCTCACAGCCCGGGTTCCCTGAGTCCTGTTAGCCCAGGTTACAGCCCGGATTCACACGTCACGACCGACATGCTCGATGTGATTCATGTATGCTTGTCCCCATGGGTTAGTGCCGCTTTGGGTTCACGAGTAGCCATGTCGGCCCGGGTTCTCTGTCATATGGATGCTAGCGACACTATCATATACGTGAGCCAAAAGGCGCAAACGGTCCCGGGCCATGGTAAGGCGACACCCGTGGGAATACCGTGCGTGAGGCCGCAAAGTGATATGAGGTGTTACCGGCTAGATCGATGTGACTTGGAATCGGGTTCCTGACATAATGTGTTTCAAAGATTCATGATTAGAATGTATAACAAATCCCTTGGGCCATAAATAATGTTGCCATGTTTCTACGGTCCGAACAAGAGCATACAATTCTTTATCATAAGTAGAATAGTTCAGACTAGGCCCGCTCAATTTTTCAGAAAAGTATGCAACAGGTTTGCCATCTTGTAATAACACACCTCCTAATCCAATTCCACTAGCATCACATTCAAGCTCAAAAGTCTTATTAAAATCAGGAAGTTGGAGTAAAGGAGCATGTGTCAACTTATCTTTCAATACCATGAAGGCTTCTTCCTGTGTGGTACCCCAAACAAAAGGCACATCCTTCTTTGTAAGCTCGTTGAGAGGTGCAGCAATGGTGCTGAAATCTCTCACAAAACGCCTATAGAAACCAGCGAGGCCAAGGAAACTCCTCACTTGTGTGACAGTTTTGGGCTGCGGCCAACTCTCAATAGCTTCAATCTTGGCTTTATCAACTTCAATTCCCTGTGGAGTAACAACATAGCCAAGAAAAGATACTCGGTCAGTGCAAAAGGTGCACTTTACAAGGTTACCAAACAAACGCGCATCACGTTGAGCAATAAAAATAGCACGTAAATGTTCCAAATGTTCCTCCAAAGATTTACTATAAATTAGTATATCATCAAAATAGACTACCACAAATCGTCCAATGAAAGCACATAAAACTTCGTTCATTAATCTCATGAAAGTACTATGTGCATTAGTTAACCCAAAAGGCATGACTAACCACTCATATAAACCAAACTTAGTTTTAAATGCAGTTTTCCATTCATCCCCCAATTTCATACGAATTTGATGGTATCCACTACGCAAATAAACTTTGGAGAATATTGTAGAGCCACTCAATTCATCAAACATATCATCTAGCCTAGGAATACGATGACGATAACAAATAGTAATGTTATTAATGCCTCTACAATCAACACATATACGCGATGTACCATCCTTTTTCGGCACTAGAATAATAGGAACAACACAAGGACTAAGGGATTCGCGAATATAACCTTTGTCGAGCAGCTCCTGGACTTGACGCATAATCTCCTTCGTCTCCTCTGGATTCGTACGGAATGGTGCACGGTTGGGTAGCGAAGCACCGGGAATTAAGTCAATCTGATGCTCAATCCCTCTTATAGGTGGTAATCCCGATGGCACGTCTTGTGGAAAGACGTCAGCAAACTCCTGCAAAATGTTAGTGACAGTAGGAGGCAAAGAGGAACGCACATCCTCGAATGAAAATAATGCCTCTTTGCACACAAAATCATAGCAAACAGATTTCCTGCAATCTAGATCATCAATATCAGATTTGGTGGCAAGTAAACATGCACTTTTCAATTTAATTTCAGAAGCAACACTAGATGGTTTATTATCAGGCTTCATTTGTTGCTCAAATTCTTTTGCCACAATCTGATTTTCACTCTTATTGTTCTCCTGTTTTGCTTTATTAGCTCTATTATTATCATCTTTCAAAATGGAATCAGGAGACACAGGAAGCAAAGTAATATGTTATCCTTATTAACAAGAGTATACTGATTGATTCTACCATGGTGTACATAATTTTTATCAAATTGCCATGGTCTACCAAGTAATAAGGAACATGCTTGCATAGGTACCACATCACAATCAACATAATCAGCATATGTAGAGATACTAAAATGCACACGAACAGTACGTGTTACCTTAACCTTGCTGCTGTTGTTGAACCATTGGATGTAATAAGGATGTGGATGTGGTCTTGTGGCGAGAGACAGAGCTAGGGAGGGAGAGATCTTCGTGCGCACCTCAGTGTTAGAACCTCAAGGGTTTGCCGAAACCCGTAATCTGACATTTGGCGCGCCAGGTAGGGGGTGCGCTGAAGCCTTTCCTCCGTCGATCGACGCACCGCTGCTCCACTGCGTCCATGGCTGACGCTCGCCGAGCCCATGCTGAGCGCCGGGCCACCCTTGCCGCTCGCGTTGCTCAGCCGGCGCCCATTGGCGGACCTCCCCGTCGTCCTCCCTCGCCTGCTGCCAATGCTGCCAACGGCCCGGCGGGGAACGAGCAGCAAGCCTCATCGCTGCACCCCTCCGTGCGGCGGGATGGACGCACTGCCACCCCGTCACTGACTCTGGCCGGCTTGTCATCCCTCGCTCATCGCGCCCCCACGGACGCGCAGGCCACGCTGCTCATGGCACGCGAGCTCCTGCGTTACCGCCCGGTCAACGACTCTACGATGACTGGCTGGACCGCATCGCCGAGCTCGTCAACGCTGCTGGGGGCCCTCCCGCACCGTCTCTCTCGCTGTCTCGCCCACCTCCAGCTGCGGACAACGTAGCTCACGGAGCGCCTCCACCACCTCCGCATCAAGACGGCGCCCTCGCACCAAGGCCCGCGGTCCCGCGATGTGACCCGCCACACCGGGCGCCCGCGCACGAAGAGGGAAGCTTCCAAGAAGTCCCTTGGCCGCAAGAAAACGCTCATGCACTCTCAGCACCACTGCGTCAAGATCGCGTGCCGCCTGCGGCGGCGGCGCGTGAATATCAGGATCAGGCTCCGCCTCCGCGACGGGCTCCGGTGACCACAGCAGGCTGTCGTGCCTTCACTCCCGAGCTACGCAGCATCGTCTGGCCCAACAAGTTCAAGCCCTACCTACCTCCATGCTACGACGGCACCCCCGACCTTGCTGAGTTCCTGCAGCTCTATGAGTTGAGCATCGAGGCGGCCAACGGCGACGAGAAGTTCATGGCGAACTGGTTCCCCTTGGCCCTGAAGGATGGCGCGCGCTCATGGCTCCTGAACCTGCCTGCGCGATCGATCTCCTCCTGGGGAGAGATGCGCGAGCGTTTCGTCGCAAACTTCCAGGGCACTCGCGACCGACCACCAGCCGCAGGCGACCTACGGCGCATCAAACTGCAGCCAGGGGAAACTCTACAGAAGTACATCCAGTGCTTCAACAGCGTCCGCCTCAAGGTCCCCAAGGTGATGGATGAGGCCATCATCTCCGTGTTCTGCAATGGCGTCCGCGACGTTAAGATGAAGGAGGAGCTTGCCATCCACCTATGCACGGCCCTGGAGATGTTCAACATGGCAACCAAGTGCGCAAGAGTTGAGGAAAGGCGCCTCTCCCTCCTCGAGCTTCCAGCTGCTGACAAGAGGACAAGAAGGCCAAGATCAAGGACATGAAACGCAAGGGGGCTGCCGTTCTCGCGGAGGAGCCAGAGATGAAGCGGCCGCGACCACCCCGAATCATCCAAGGCCAACCGCCCATTATGCACCTTCCACAACGTTCACATCCACAACACCAGCGATTGTCAGGAGCTCAGGGCCATCCGAGATGGGTGCTTTGGTCGGCGCCCCGAGCGCAACGACCGAGGCTACGGCCGAAGAGGAGGACGCTAGGACAACCACGGCCCCGCCAGGAGTGGCGCGACCGGCCTCGTGAGGACCGCTGGCAGGACCAGCCTTGCGAGGGCGCCTGGAGAGACCAGCCTTGTGAGGACCGTCCTCAGGGAAACGTAGGCCTCCCTCTGCTGCCACTACCACCAAGGAGGAACGATGACCACCATCAGGACGAGAGGGTTGGGGGCTTCCAAGAGCCTCATGCCATCACCTACATCTTGGGTGGTGCTCAGGCCCCAGCCTCCCAGCGCATCTTCAAGCAGTTTGTTCGCGAGGTGAACACGGCCCTTCCCAGGCTTGAGACCACGTGCCCGCTCAGGTGGTCCAAGTGCGCCATCACCTTCAGCTCGTCAGACCAGCTCAAGTGTGCGGCAACCGCCGGAGCCCTCCTGATGCTCCGCTCACCCGTCATCAGCAACGTTCAAGTCACCAAGACCCTCATCAACGACGGCGCAGGGCTCAATGTCCTATCCGTCGAGACGTTAGATAGCCTCCAAGTGCCATATGATCAGCTGCAGCCTACCAAGCCCTTCTCAGGTGTGACCGATGGCTCCACCACCTCGATAGGGTAGGTCCGCCTCCCTGTCACCTAGGACCCTGGCGGCTCGTGAGGAGCAGCTTCTCCAGCATGCATCTTCAGCTACTCCAACCCCACTCCAGCTACGGTATCAGGTGACTCTTTCCATGATCTATGAGATGCTTTACTTGCCTTTGTATTTCTTTGGTTTCTTCGGGGTTGACTCGGTAGGGAGCCTTGTTTGGTAGTGGCGCTCCAGGGATGAGGTCGATGCAGTGCTCGATGCCTCATAGTGGAGGAAGACCCGGAGGTAACTCGTCGGAAAACATCTTGGAATTCCTGCAATAGAGAAGATAACACTACAGGTAGATCATGAGAGGTGTTAGCTTTTGGTGCTTCGTCCTTGCACAAAAGGACATAGTGTATAACACTTGATGGTTTCTCACACACTTCTCTCATCTCACGTTTGGTGGCAAATAGGACTAAGCTCTTCTTGTCGCTCATCGTGGAGGCACTCAATTTGGGCTTGTGGCGCTCACTCTCTTTTTGGTGGTTCGCTCTCTCACTATTCTCTCCATGATGGGTGGCTTGCTTTTCGGCAATCACTTGGCTTGGAGACATAGGTCATAGCACATACTCCTTTCCTTTCATCTTGAAGCTATAATGATTTGTACGCCCGTTGTGGATGACACCTCGGTCGAATTGCCGTGGCCGTCCGAGAAGGAGGTGGCACACGGTCATCGGAAGGACATCACACTCCAAAGTGTCTTCGTAAGCTCCGATCTTGAAAGAAACTTATACTCTATGCTCGACTTGGATGGTACTGGTGTCGCTTAGCCATTGAACCTTGTCGGGGTGCGGGTGCTTCATCTTGACCAATTGGAGCTTGGAGCATAGTTCTTCACTTGTGAGGTTATGGCAACTTACTCCATTGATGATGACCTTGACGGACCTTCAATTGATGCCGGCCTTGGTGCGGAAGATGTGGCATCGTTGTTCTTCGTCTTGTTGATGTTGAAGAGTCAAGACCTTGGAGACAACAAGAGTGGGGCTCGAATCTTTGTCACAAAAGACTTGATCATCTTCATCTTCGTTGTTCACTTGCCGGTGTATGGCCACTTGCTCAGGTGCTTCCATTTCTCCTTCACTCATTGAGTCATAGGTTCCGACGTCGTTGAGGATCATGGTGCGCTTGTTTGTGCACTCGAATGACTTGTGGCCTCCGCCGCAGCATGTGAATCATTTGAAGGAACTTGTCTTGATGGTCTCATCGGTTGGGGTAGATGATGATGAAGCTTTTGGCTTGAAGTTGCTTGCAGTAGGAGGACGACTTGAGGTTGTCGAAGTTTTCTTGTAACTTGACTTGTCGCCGTTGTTTGTAGATGGCTTGGTTGAGGTAGAAGGTGTTGGAGTCGTTGACACTTGAGAGTTGGAGAAGCCATATGACTTGGATGAGAACTTGGCATATTTGAGGTCATCTTGCACTTGGCGTTCCGCTTTGGTAGCTTGATGCACTAGCTCGATGAGGTTCGAGTATGGTTGGAAGTCGGCTATTTTCTTGATAGGATGATTGAGTCCATTCAAGAAACGTGCCATAGTTTGCTCATCATCTTCCATGACATTGGCTCGTATCATGGCAATCTCCATTTCCTTGTTCTTCAACACTCTTGGTTCCTTGCTTGAGTAGTTGGAGTTTCTTGAAGAGGTCGCGGTTGTGGTAGTTAGGCACAAAACATGCTCTCATGACATCCTTCATTTGCGCCCAGGTAGTGATGGGTGGTTCACCTCTTGCCTCTCAGCACTCAATGACTTGTTCCCACCAAATGAGGACGTAGTCTTGGAATTCAAGGGATGCCATCGCTATCTTCTTCTCTTATTCATAGTTGTGCAAGCGTAAGATTTTGTCAACCTTCAATGCCCATGATATGTACTCTTCAGGATCATTGCTTCTGGTGAACTTGGGCATGGTGAACTTTAGCTTGCCATATCATTGCTCTTCATTGTGTTGGGGTAGGGGATGATGACGCCCATGTCGTTGAGGATTGACAATGTCATGTTGCTCTTGGTGAGGAGGGTTGTCTACCTCATGTCGCTCTTGTCTTGGGGGGTTTCCATTGTTGTGTTGCTCTTGTTGAACTTGATGTTCTTGGCGAGCTTGTGGAGGAGCTTGTCGAGCTTGACGAGGAACTTGAGGAACTTGACAATGCACACGTGATTGATAAATCCTTTCTTGAGCTTCATCGAGAAGCACTTCTTGGTGTAGACGAGCTTTTTGGCCTCGGTTGGCTCTGGCTCAACTTGAATCTCGAAGGGCACGTTGCGCCTCAAGTGCTTGAGCTTGTTGTAGTTGTTGTTCTTGACGTTGTGCCTCGGCGTCTTGTGCATCTTGATGTTGTCGTGCTCATTCCTCTTGTTCTTGTTGTCGTTGGCATTGCCTTTCTTGTGCTTGCGTGAATGTAGCTTGATTTTGACGATGTCAATGTTCTTGCACATGAGCTTGCTCTTGAGAGTCGTTGTCGTGTAGAGGATTGCGGTTTGCTTGACGATCTTGACGCGCGGCATGACGAAGAGTGTTCGATGTCGGGGTACTTGAGCCGGAGATAGTGTCGTCGGAGTGTTGACTCGAGCGGCTCTGTCTTGAGTAGGACGAAGTGGTAGAAGAGCGGTTAACAATAGGGCAGGAATCTCGTCCATTCTTGTGTCCTTCTCATGCTTGTGTTCGTCGAGCTTGTTGTCGAAGTAGTCTCTTGTACGTTGCTCGTAGAGTCGCAAGTCGGTGGCGAGGTTGTCGATGCGGTCGCTCATTGCTAGTTGCTCTTCATGCAAAGCTCGTTGTGTACCAAATAGGTGTAGCTTGGTGACGTAGTTGTTCGGGTCATCGTCTTGCTCAAGGAAGAGTGGGTTGGTAGAAATACTTGGCCTATCCATCATTCCAAACAAAAATATGTGAGCGGGAGAAAGAGAAAAACCTATACCAAATATACCTTGACCGGTGTTGAAGATGGATCAATGATCACTCCAATGTGTAACAAGGAAATAGCACAATTGGTACCAATTCTTGTCGGTTTCTCACACCTACACAAGTAAAAGCTTATGGTGGAGCTTGGTTAGGATGGTGGCACAAAATTTGATGCAATTGTAAGTGAGACTCAATAATGTTGGAAAAGATTCGCAAATTTGCAAATGCAACAAGTAGACCAATAGCAAAATGTGGTACACGGAAACACACACGCAAATAGATAGGTGGTGTCGTGCAACCAAGGAATGAGCCAAAATGTGGAGTCCACGAAAATGCTCTTGTTGCACAACACTAGAGAGACGCTAGCACGATTGAACAATAGGCGGATACGAACTTGTGCACAACCTACTAAGCAAAAATGCAACGGCTTCTACCCCAAGTATGCTATATGTATGGTATTCCGATGATATGATCCAAGATGATCGAGTATGACAATCTTAATGTTGTATGATGCTATGGTTCTTGCTTATAAGCTCTTTGCTTATCTTTCCCTTTTGCTTAAGAGCTTGTTTGGCTCTTTGTATTTGAGCTCTTTTCTCATGCAATGCTTCACGAACCAAGATAGCAATTGTGTATGCGATGAAAACTTTGTGACACAAGAGATGATACCAAGATATGCAACACGATGGTATGGTATGTATGCTAAGGCAAGTATGATCACTAATGTGCACACTTTGTCGGCAATACTCAAAGGCTAGTCTCGATGGGTAAGCTACGCAAAAGTGAGGCTATGGGGTTATCAATGCAAATGCAAGGAAGTATGATGATATCACGATACCAAGATGAGCTTGATACCAAAATGATGTAGCCGTTCGTCGTAGTCTGTAGCGAAGATGAGCGGTGGTAATGTTGATGTCGAACCGTCCCTAAGTAGCCGAAACACGTTAGGAAACGGAAGCCCCAACTCAAATTCTCAAAGCAAAACGGGTCAAAATTGTCGGAGTTGGTAGCGGGAAAGGCTATGGTGGTGCTATGCGGAAATGGTGGTGGTATGCGGAAGTGTATGTGGGCACTGGGACAAAATTGAGCGAAAGTTAGGCGGTAAACGGAGTGGTGGATGGAAGTGTTGCTATCAGGGGCCGGATGTCCGGGCTAAGGGTCGGATGTCCGGGCTGTCGGGCCGGATGTCCGGGCTGTGGATCAGTGGACGAACTCGATGAACACCGCGTGGAGAGGTCAAATCCGGGGCAAAATTCAGAAGATTTTGTGGAAGGAAATTGGGGAAAAGATGGGGGAAAGCTAGATCTACCTGCAACACACGAAATCCGCGGATCCATTCCAACAAAACTTCATCACACCAACAAATCACAAAAAAAATTGGGGCAATTTTCAGATTAGGAACAAAATCAAAAAAACTAGGCTAGAAAACAAAGAGAGGGGGCTCCGAAATCGTGATCAACGTGGCTCATGATACCAAGATATCATGAGACAACCTGGCTCTCATACCAAGATGATGTAGGGTGGAACCCTATACGACCGATCTTTCACGAAAGGAGCGGATCCCAACTAAGAACACGAAGAACACGAGGGAATAACGAGGGAAAACACAAGAGGAACTCTCAGAACCAACAAGATATAGTCACACATATGCTAGATCCTCGAAACACAAGGGGAGATACACAATCCAAAGTCAACAATGGACGTGATGTCGACTATACAACCTTCTTCTTGTAGACGTTGTAGGGCCTCCAAGTGTAGAGGTTTGTAGGACAGTAGCAAATTTCCCTCAAGTGGATGACCTAAGGTTTATCAATCCGTGGGAGGCGTAGGATGAAAATGGTCTCTCTGAAACAACCCTGCAACTAAATAACAAAGAGTCTCTTGTGTCCCCAACACACCCAATACAATGGTAAATTGTATAGGTGCACTAGTTCGGCGAAGAGATGGTGATACAAGTGCAATATGGATGGTAGATATAGGTTTTTGTAATCTGAAAATATAAAACCAGCAAGGTAACAAGCGATAAAAGTGAGCGTAAACGGTATTGCAATGCTAGGAAACAAGGCCTCGGGTTCATACTTTCACTAGTGCAAGTTCACTCAACAATGATAACATAATTAGATCATATAACTATCCCTCAACATGAAACAAAGAGTCACTCCGAAGTCACTAATAGAGGATAACAAATGAAGAGATTATTATAGGGTACGAAACCACCTCAAAGTTATCCTTTCTGATCGATCTATTCAAGAGTCCATAGTAAAATAACACGAAGCTATTCTTTCCGTTCGATCTATCATAGAGTCCGTACTAGAATAACACCTAAAGACACAAATCAACCAAAACCCTAACGTCACCTAGATAATCCAATGTCACCTCAAGTATCCGTGGGTATGATTATACGATATGCATCACACAATCTCAGATTCATATATTCAACCAACACAAAGAACTTCAAAGAGTTCCCCAAAGTTTCTACCGGAGAGTCAAGACGAAAACGTGTGCCAACCCCTATGCATAAGTTCACAATGTTACGGAACCCGCAAGTTGATCACCAAAACATACATCAAGTAGATCACGTGAATATCCCATTGTCACCACAGATAAGCACATGCAAGACATACATCAAGTGTTCTCAAATCCTTAAAGACTCAATCCAATAAGATAACTTCAAAGGGAAAACTCAATCCATTAGAAGAGAGTAGAAGGGGAGAAACATCATAAGGTCCAACTATAATAGCAAAGCTCACGACACATCAAGATCGTACCACCTCAAGAACACGAGACACAGAGAGAGAGAGAGAGAGAGAGAGAGAGAGAGAGATCAAACACATAGCTACTGGTACATACCCTCAGCCCTGAGGGTGAACTACTCCCTCCTCATCATGGAGAGTGCCGGGATGATTAAGATGGCCACTGGTGAGGGTTCCCCCCCTCCGGCAGGCTGCCGGAACGGGTCTAGATTGGTTTTCGGTGGCTACAGAGGCTTGCGGTGGTGGAACTCCCGATCTAGGTTATGTTCTGGGGGTTTCTGTATATATAAGAGGTTTTGGCGTCGAGAACAAGTCAGGGGGGTCTTCGGGCTGTCCACGAGGTAGGGAGGCGCGCCCCCACCCTCGTGGGCAGCCCGGGACTCTTCTAGCCCAACTCTTTTACTCCATGGCCTTCTTCTGGTCCAAAAATAAGTTCCGTGAAGTTTCAAATCAATTGGACTCCGTTTGGTTTTCCTTTTCTGCGATACTCAAAAACAAGAAAGAAACATAAACTGGCACTGGGCTCTAGGTTAATAGGTTAGTCCCAAAAATCATATAAAATAGCATATAAATGCATATAAAACATCCTAGATGGATAATATAATAGCATGGAACAATCAAAAATTATAGATACGTTGGAGACGTATCAAGCATCCCCAAGCTTAACTCCTGCTCGTCCTCGAGTAGGTAAATGATAAAAACAGAATTTTTGATGTGGAATGCTACCTAGCATAATCATTAATACAATCTTCTTTATTGTGGCAAGAATATTCATATTCATAAGATTCAAGAAAAAAGTTTAATATGGACATAAAAATAATAATACTTCAAGCATACTTACCAAGCAATTATGTCTTATCAAAGTAACATAGCCAAAGAAAGCTTATCCCCACAAAATCATATAGTTTGGTCATGCTTCATTTTCGTCACACAAAATGCTCCCATCACGCACAACCCCGATGGCAAGCCGAGCAATTGGTTCATACTTTTTAACGCACTTCAGCCTTCTCAACCCTCACGCAATACATGAGCGCAAGCCATGGACATAGCACTATGGGTGGAATAGAGTATGATGATAGGGGTTATGTGAGAAGACAAAAAAGAAGAAAGTCTCACGTTGACGCGGCTAATCAACGGGCTATGGAGATTCCCATCAATTGATGTCAATGCGAGGAGTAGGGATTGCCATGCAATGGATGCACTAGAGCTATAAATATATGAAAGCTCATCAAAAGAAACTAAGTGGGTATGCATCCAACTTGCTTGCTCACTAAGACCTAGGGCATTTTGAGGAAGCCCATCATTGGAATATACAAGCCAAGTTCTATAATGAAAAATTCCCACTAGTATATGAAAGTGACAAAATAAGAGACTCTCTATCATGAAGATCATGGTGCTACTTTGAAGCACAGGTGTGGAAAAAGGATTGTAACATTGTCCCTTCTCTCTTTTTCTCTCATTTTTTTATTTTTTTATTTTTTTTATTTGGGCCTTCTCTCTTCTTCTTTTTTTGGGTCTCTTTTTATTTTTCCCTTTTTTTTCTTTCGTCTGGAGTCTCATCCCGACTTGTGGGGGAATCATAGTCTCCATCATCCTTTCCTCGCATGGGACAATGCTCTAATAATGTTGATCATCACACTTTTATTTACTTACAACTCGATACTTAGAACAAAATATGACTCTATGTGAATGCCTCCGGCGGTGTACCGGGATATGCAATGAATCAAGAGTGACATGTACGAAAAATTAGCATGGTGGCTATGCCACAAATACGATGTCAACTACATGATCATGCAAGGCAATATGACAGTGATGATGCGTGTCATAATAAACGGAACGGTGGAAAGTTGCATGGCAATATATCTCGGAATGGCTATGGAAATGCCATAATAGGTGGGTATGGTGGCTGTTTTGAGGAAGATATAAGGAGGTTTATGTGTGATAGAGCGTATCGTATCACGGGGTTTGGATGCACCGGCGAAGTTTGCACCAACTCTCAAGGTGAGAAAGGGCAATGCACGGTACCGAAGATGCTAGAAATGATGGAAGGGTGAGAGTGCGTAATATCCATGGACTCAGATTAGTCATAAGGAACTCATATACTTATTGCAAAAGTTTATTAGACCTCGAAGCAAAGTACTACTACGCATGCCCCTAGGGGGATATATTGGTAGGAAAAGACCATCGCTCGTCCCCGACCGCCACTCATAAGGAAAGCAATCAAAGAACACTCCATGCTTCAAATTTGTCACACAACGTTTACCATACATGCATGCTACGAGAGTTGTCAACCTCAACACGAGTATTTCTCAATTTCATAATTACCCAACTAGCACGACTCTAATATCACCACCTCTATATCTCAAAACAACTATCAAGTATCAAAGTTCTCTTAGTATTCAATGCACTTTATATGAAAGTTTTTATTATACCCATCTTGGATGCCTATCATATTAGGACTAGTTTCATAACCAAAGCAAGTTACCATGCTGTTTAGGACTCTCAAAATAATATAAGTGAATATCCCATTTTCACCATAGATAAGCACATGATGTTTAGTATTCAATGTTACGGAACCTGCAAGTTGATCACCAAAACATACATCAAGTAGATCACGTGAATATCCCATTTTCACCATAGATAAGCACATGCAAGACATACATCAAGTGTTCTCAAATCCTTAAAGACTTAGTCTGATAAGATAACTTCAAAGGGAAAATTCAATCCATTACAAGAGAGTAGAGGGGGAGAAACATCATAAGATCCAACTATAATAGAAGAGCTCGTGATACATCAAGATCGTACCACCTCAAGAACACGAGAGAGAGAGAGAGATCAAACACATAGCTACTGGTACATACCCTCAGCCCCGAGGGTGAACTACTCCCTCCTCGTCATGGATAGCGCTGGGATGATGAAGATGGCCACCGTTGAGGGTTCCCCCCCTCCGGCAGGGTGCCGGAACGGGTCTAGATTGGTTTTCGGTGGCTATAGAGGCTTGCAGCGGTGGAACTCCGATCTAGGTTATGTTCTGGGGGTTTCTGTATATATAAGAGGTTTTGGCATCGAGAACAAGTCAGGGGGGTCTCCGGGCTGTCCACGAGGTAGGGAGGTGCGCCCAGTGGGGTAGGCATGCCCCCCATCCTCGTGGGCAGCCCAGGACTCTTCTGGGCCAACTCTTTTACTCCATGGCTTCTGGTCCAAAAATATGTTCCGTGACGTTTCAGGTCAATTGGACTCCGTTTGGTTTTTGTTTTCTGTGATACTCAAAAACAATTAAAAAACAGAAACTGGCACTGGGCTCTAGGTTAATAGGTTAGTCCCAAAAATCATATAAATGCATATAAAACATCCTAGATCGATAATATAATAGCATGGAACAATCAAAAATTATAGATACGTTGGAGACGTATGAGGATGATACAAAGGGTAACCGGTTCTTCTCCGTGAGGAGGTCTTGATGGGGCCACCCAAGAGGGGGTCTTGAATCCAGTGTGGATCATCTCCGTAGAGGGGCCACGGTCTCTCTCGTGGAGCAGATCCGTATGGATGAGCAATGCTCTACTCACATATGAGCTAAACCAATTCTAACCCTAGAAAGAGGGAGGAGTATATATAGTCTAGGGGGTGAAAGGGTACATGGGCTTCGGCCCTTTACTGTGCGCAGACAGGGGAGGCTGGATGTCTGGGCCTTCGTGAGGGGCCGGATGTCCGGGCCTTTTGCCGGATGTCCAGGCTGAGGTGGTTCAGCTTCGGGCATGTTTTGTGACGGGCGCCGGATGTCCGGGCAGCGGCCGGATGTCCCGACAGTCGGGCCGGATGTCCGGGGTTGGGGCCGGACGTCCGGCTCCTGTAGCTTCAGCGGCTGGAACATTGTTGTAGTGGATGTCTCCAGCGGCCGGATGTCTGGGGCTGGGGCCGGATGTCCAGGTCCTGGAGCTGCCTTCTTCTCCTTCCGTGGTTCTCCTCATCCATGGACTTGGCGGCTTGTCCGTCTTCACGAGCATCTTCGGGGGGTTCCTCTTGACACCTAATCATGCACAGCATATCAGACTTAGGTAGTAGCCATGTCTCGAGTGCATCATATGTGATATCACTAAGGAAAGAAGTCACCTCGTTCTCGAGAGCTCTAGCTCGTGCTCGTGTCATAGGTCCTCTTGGCTCTTGATGAGACGATGGTAGGTCCATGGGGATGACCGTAGGATGCTCCACATCAAATGCCTCACAATAAAAGGCGAAAATCGATAAGAGGAGAACATAGTTGGGATGGAGATGAAGGGCATGCAGCTTGTAGTGGCTGAGGACTGTGTAGAAGAAGTCAAAGAAAGGGGGGACTGGTCCCGCAACATCGCTATTCATGAAGAAGGGGTAGAAGGTACTGCCTGAGGGCTTCGCCTTGCCGGAGCCAGCCCGGAGCATGGTCTTCCCCCCTCGTTGGTACCGCTTGCCGTCATCAGGAGCGTGGCGGCGAGGTTCTTCTCCGAGACGCTCGGCGCGCTCAAGGCCGGCTCGTACCAGGAAGGCGAGTTTGTGGCCTCCGCCTTGTCGGACGCCATTGGCTGCGGGCTTGAAGAGGGGTCCGTATGGATCTGGAGTCTCTCGGGGCGAGAAGGAGAAAGGGGATCTAGAGCCAGGCGAAGGAAGGCAATGAAGGCTCTGCGACACGCACCAGCCTTTGTCGGGTAAGGACGATTGCCAACGCAGCGTGGGAAAGCAGAGACGCCCACGCCCTGTCAATCGCCACGCGTCAATCAAGGCCGCAGGCTATTGGGACCTGCGGCGCTCCGCACTTGCCCTTTGGCTTCGCCTCGAAGCCAAGTTCGAGCGTGCCTTGGGCCCGGGCGCTACTGTTGGCGTCACAGGGCAGGGGTACCAGACTTGCTCGTCACTGCGGCCCAGGGCGTGGCTCCACCAACGGCCTAGTATGGCCCACCTTCATCAGCAACCGCTCAAGCCCTCGTGAGGGGCCAACCCTCGCCAGGCAGACGACACCAAGACCTCCTCAAGGGCGGCCTCGCTAGGCTGGCTCCCGAGGAGCGGAGATATCTATGCAAGGGGCACCTCGCGAGGTGCGCGTGATGTGAGTCGTGAAGATCAAGGCCAGGCGGGCGCCAGCGGGCGCAGAGTACCAGTTGCCTCTTTGGTGCTAAAGGGGCAAGCGCAGGCGAGGAGTCCCAAGGCATCAGGCAAAGGTCTACATATTGGTGCAACGAGACCAAGACCAGCAGGACGGCAAGACGGAGGTCACCGAGGAGCCCACGGCAGCGTCACCACCAGAGCCTTTGGCAGGCGAAGACCACCTTTTGTCAGGAGAGCTTGTACTAGTTGTCTCCCTTCAAAATTGGCTGTTGTGGGATCCCTTCCCGCCTATATTTGGGAAGAGGACCAAGGCCTCTATAAATAGGGCTATCCACCACCATAGGAGGCAACTCATCTTGGGGGGGTCATTCAGACCATCCTCGCACACACAAGCTCACCGAGCTCAAGAACACATCTCCTCAGGAGGCTGTTCATCCCTTGTACTTGTTCATCCTCAGCCCACAAGGCAATCCACCACACCACACTGGAGTAGGGTATTACACCACAACGGTGGCCCGAACCAGTATAAACTCTCGTGCCTCTTGTTCCTTGGGTTCGGCGAGCTAGGCCTTGAGATCGTTGCGAGAGCGAGCTAGGGAGGGAGAGATCTTCGTGCGCACCTTAGTGTTCAAACCTCAAGGGTTTGCCGGAACCTGTAATCCGACACATGGATTGTGAAAGAATGGTCGAAAAGGGAATATACTTTATTTTATGCTTGGGAACCGCCTATGATGTATCTAGCATGGAAAGTATTGGGAACTACTCGGTCGTTTTCGTTGACGGGAAAAGTATGCCTCATAAAAAAAATTATCTCTCAATTCAAGCTTTGATCTCTGGCACCTCTACAAATCTCTGCTTCCCTCTACGAAGGGCCTATCTATTTACTTTATGAAATTTTTATTTTTATTTCAGTCTCCATCTTCTCTTATAAAGCACCAACTAGGGAGCACTATTATCATACTTGAGCATTGGATGTAGTTAATATTCGAGTGTGTTTCGTGAATGGATCAATGATTAAGCATGATGGGCTAGGGATAACTTTATTTAGTGTTGATATTTTGAAAGACATGGTTGCTTGTTGATATGCTTGAGTATTGGAGTCTTTATGTAAAATATAGACTATTGCTTTGAACCATCTAAAAAGTCCAAATGTCCATGCTACAAAAGAAAAGAGTATGTGATGAACATCAAAAATTCCGTCTTTATCATTTACCTACTCGAGGACGAGTAGGAATTAAGCTTGGGGATGTTGATAAGTCTCCAACGTATCTATAATTTTTGCTTGTTCCATGTTGTTATATTATCATTCTTGGATGTTTTACAATCATTTTATAGCAACTTTATATCATTTTTTGGGACTAACCTATTGACATAGTGCCCAGTGCCGGTTCCTATTTTTTGCTTGTTTTTTACTTCACAGAATATCCCTATCAAACAGAGTCCAAACACAGCGAAACTTTTTGGAGATTTTTTTGGACCAGAAGACAACTTGGGAGCCAAGGAAGAACCAGAGGGGAGGCCGTGGGGCCCACAAGACCCTGGTCTCCTCCACCGCCTCTTAGCTCTATAAATACTCAAATATTCCAGAAACCCTAGGGGAGACGATGAAACACAATTCCAGCCGCCGCAAGTTCTAGAACCACGAGATCAAAACTAGAGGCCATTTCCAGCACTCCGCCGGAGGGAACACGATCACGGAGGGGTTCATCAGCCTCATTGGTGCTCCTCCGATGATGCGTGAGTAGTTCACAATAGACCTACGGGTCCGTAGGCATTAGCTAGATGGCTTCTTCTCCCTTTTTGATTCTCAATACAGTGTTCTCTTGGAGATCTATCTGATGTAATGAATTTTTGCGGTGTGTTTGTTGGGATCCGATGAAGTTCAAGTTTATGATCAGATCTATATCCATGAATATTATTTGAGTTTTCTTCTCTTATATGCATGATCTTTATAGCCTCGTATTTCTTCTCTGAATCTTTGGTTTAGTTAAGCCAACTAGATTGATTTTTCTTGCAATGGGAAGAGGTGCTTTGTGATAGGTTCGATCTTGCAGTGTCCTCACACAGTGACAGAAGGGGTAGCGAGGCATGCATGTATCATTGCTATAAAGGATAAAAATATGGGGTCTATTCCTACTGGATTGATACCTTGGTTTCACAACCTACTGGATTGATACCTTGGTTTCACAACCAAGGGGAATACTTACCGTAGCTATGTTGCATCATCCCTTTCTCTTTGGGGAAATACCGTCGCAGACTCAAGCCACGTCAGCAGTCCCGGTTTCTTGCTTCTGATTGACGTAGGTCAGTGGCGACTTGCTCGATGCGGTCACCCAAAGCTTCACTTTCTTGATGGAGGGCTCGATGGGCGATGAAGAATTGATTTTTGGTGACGTAGTCATGTTCATCATCTTGATCCTCGAAGAGTGGGTTTGCCGAAGAAGTGGGCCTATCCATCATAACCAAGTGGAGGTGAGCAGGAAAATGAGAGAACAATACCAAAGTTACCCTTTCCAAAGATTGAGGATGTATAGAGTATCACTTAATGGAATGCTATAATAGGATAATTAGTATCGGGTTTTGTTTCTTGCGCTTACGAATAAAGGGCTTTTGGAGGAGCTCGGTTAGGATGAGTGGCACAAAATTCAAGCAAGTGTTAGCCAAGATATTGATAATGTTGAAGAGATGTGCAAATTGCAAGCAAGACAAATAGATCAAACTCAAGGATATCACTAGGGAGACACACATAGAAGATAGATGGGATCCGCACAACCAAGGAGTGATCTCAAAATGTGAAACCGCGGGAAATGCTCTTGTTGTACAGATACTAGAGAGACGCTAGCTCAATTTCTCAAATGGGCTAGATACGCTTGTGCACCAACCTATGAGAGAAATGGGCCATCTACAATCCCAAGTATGCTTATGTATGTATTGACCAAGATGATGGAACTATGCAAAATGGCTCAATGCTAGTGCTTACAAGCTCTTTGTTTCTCTTTTGTTTGCTTAAAAGCTTTTTTACTATGCCGCAATGCTTGATATTTGAGCCAGAGTATGAGATAACAAGTGTGATATGCGCGAGAGAGACATAACACTAAAGGTGCACAAATATCGTGGCCCAACAATTCTCAACTCGCTAGTCTCGATAGGTAAGTGACGCAAAATGGCTCGAGGCTGTCAAATGTAATGGTAAGGTATGATGTTAGGATGTCGTCCAGGTTACTGTCCTTGCTTACGGTAGTATGATGTTGAAGTGGTCGAGGTCGATGTTGAGTCTGAGTCAATGGTGAGTGGCGGTAATGTCGAAGTCAAATCGCTCCTAAGTAGCCGAAACACCTTAGGACACGATGGACCGCAACTCCAAAGCTCAAACACCAACGAGGAGAAGTGAGGAAAGCGAATGGTGGTGAAAGAATGGCCAAAGAGGCAAAATTGGGTGTGGCCGAATAGTTCTGGAAGGCCCGTGCGCACGGGGTAAGTTGAGCCCGTGTGCACGGGTCCCGATGGACCGTGCGCACGGGGTGCTCTGCTGCACAAGAACACCTTCGCATCTGTTTAAATTTTAAAATCCGGCCAAAATCATTGGTGGAATGTATGCGGAGGTGGGTAAGGGTTAGATCCACTTGCCAAACACGAAATTCATGGACAAAATCAACAAAATCTCACAAGACTGACAAATTATAAGAAAAATTTTGGCGCTATTTTTGTGGGAATTTTTGAATTTGGATAAAAAAACAACAAAATTATGCAAGAATATGAGAGGTAGGGACTCCAAGATGTGAATCAACCATGGCTCATGGTACCAAGATGATGTAGGGTGGAACCCTAGATGGAGATCTTTTCACAATTGGAGGGGAAAAGAGGATGAACACAAGAACACGAAGAGGAAATTCACTCAAACAAAGACCCAATCACACATCCACTAGAATAGCATACACATGAGATCCACAAGAATACAAGATCAATCCAAGGAAATAAACACAAAGGTAAGGTTCTTCCCACTCCTAAGGAAGTGAGGTCTTGATGATAGTCTTCTCCAAGAGGAGGTCTTGATGTGCACTTGTGATCCTCTCCTAAGTGGTCTTGATCTCCAAGAGGAGTGGTACAAGGAGCAAAGCTCTACCAATGTCTCACATATACTATGTGATACAGGGCTAACCCGGTGTAGGCCGATCTTTCACGTTTGGAGTGGGATCCCTCGAAGAGCACGAAGAACATAGGGAAGAACAGGGAGAAATCACAAGGGGAAACACTCAAGAACAAGTCCAATCACACATCCTCTATACAATCAAACACACAAGATCCACAAGGTACATGAACAACAAAGGGAAAGATACAAGGTAGAGTTCATCTCCGTGAGGAGGTCTTGAAGGGGGCCGCCCAAGAGGGGGTCTTGATGATATATCCCGCAGGATCTTCTCCTAGATGGAGGTCTTGGCCTCCAATGGAGTAGTGGTCTCTCTCTCTCTCTCTCTCAAGAGTAGAGGTAGGAGCAAAGCTCACCTAAGAATGAGCTATCATACTTGCTAACCCTAAAATGGAGGAGGTGGATGAGTATATATAGTAGTAGCCACGAAGGGGTAAGTGAGGGGCGAATGGGTACATGGGCCTTGGCCCGAGTCTCTGTGTGAGCAGGCAGAGAAGTTCGGGGCGGCGGGAAGGTCCGGCGCCCGGAGGTTCGGCGAAGGTCCGGGCTATCCAGAGTTGGCACACTCTCGGGCAGCTTGATGCAAGAGGGCCGGAGGCTCCGGGATGGCCGGAGGTTCCGGTGGCCGGAAGTTCCGGGCAACGGCCGGAAGTTCCGGGCTGTCCATGCTTCTTCTTCCTTCTCTTCCATGCTTCCCTCGCGGATGGTGTAGGTGATCCTTGGCGCTTGCACTCTTCCTCGTCATCCGAGAAGCTCCGACAATACCTATGCATGCACACGGGAGAAGTGTCAAGTAGTACACCATCCTCGAAGAGGTCAAGTGAGCACGTGTAAAGGAGAAGATTCACCTTTATGTATGAGAAGTAGAGGTCGCACGTGTCACTTGCCAAACGGACTCTTGACATGGTGATGACCGTAGGATGCTTCACATCACTATGCTAACCCTAAACATGACCCTAGGTACGGAATATATAGGTAGGTGGGCAAAGGAGATGAAGTGGAGGCCCAAACAGCCACTCTCGGCCGTCCATCCTGAAGGCCCCGTGCGCACGGGGTAAGTTGAGCCCGTGCGCATGGGGTCTGGAGGCCGTGCGCACGGGGTGGTGCATCTTGGTTCCAGTAGCTCCCTGGATGGCCCGTGCGCACGGGGTCTTGGGGGCCCGTGGGCACGGCGTCGCCTGGGAGGTGCAGTCTTCTTCTTCTTCTTTGAGGCCTTGGGGTGCTTCTCCTGCTCGTTTGGAGTGTCCTTAGCTGCTTGGTGGTGTTGATCTTCGTACCTAATGACACATAGCATATTTTTATGAGGTAGCAACCAAGTTCTGTTCATGTCCATATGTATCTCAAGTAGGAGTGAGTTCACCTCGGTTTCGATGGCACGTGCTCGAGCCCTTGTCATAGGTCCATGTGTGCTTGATGTGTTGGTGTAGAGTCCATGGGGATGACGGAAGGATGCTCCGCATCAAGATGCCTATAGCGAATGGTGATAGCATTTATGGGATGGCAATGGGAACACATGCGAAAACTACCATCTTTCTTAGGAAGAAGAATGACCAGAACATCACAAGGACTTAAACTTTAACGTACATGTCCGTTGTCAATGAGTTGTTGTACTTTCCTTTGTATCTCCTTAGTTTCTTCAGGGTTGACACGGTATGGAGCCTTGTTTGGTAGAGGTGCGTCGGGGATGAGGTCGATCCTGTGCTCAATGCCTCGTAGTGGAGGAAGGCCGGGAGGTTTCTCATCAGGGATAACATCCTCGACTCCTACAACAAATTAGACAACAGTAGAGGAAGATTGTTAGAATTGTTAGTCCTTGTCTCTTCATCTTTGCACACTAGGACATAGTGTATGGACACTAGATGACTTCTCACACACTTCTCTCATGTCCCTTTTGGTACCTAAAAGCACTAAGTTTTTCTTGTCTCTCATCATGGAGGCACTCATTTTTGACTTGTGGCGCTCACTCTCGTTTTGGTGGTTCACTCTCTGACTATTCTCTCCATGATGGGTGTACGCTTTCTTGTCGGCTATCACTTGGCTTGGTGACATAGGTCGTGGCACGTACCCCTTTCCCTTCATCTTGAAGCTATAGTGGTTTGTTCTTACATTGTGGATGACGCCACGATCGAATTGCCAAGGTCTCCCTAAAAGGAGATGGCACATGGACATAGCAACCACATCACACTCCAAGGTGTCCTCGTAGGCGTCGATCTTGAAAGAAACTTGCACGGTGTGCTCCACTTGAATTGTGCTAGACTCGCTAAGCCATTGGACCTTGTAGGGACAAGGATGCTTCAACTTGATCAATTGTAGCTTGGAACATAGCTCTTCACTTGCCAGATTGTGGCAACTTCCTCCGTCGATGATGACCTTCACGGAACGCCCATTTATGACTGCTTTGGTGTGGAAGATGTGGCAGCGTTGGTCTTCGTCTTGTTGGTGTTGTAGTGTCAAGACCTTGGAGACAACAAGAGCGGGGCTCGAATCATTGTCACAAAAGACTTGGTCATCTTCATCTTCATTCATGCGCCGGTGCATGGCCACGTGCTCAAGGGCTTCCATTTCTTCCTCACTCATCGAGTCATAGGTGCGTTCATCATTGGTGATCATGGTGCACCTGGTGGGACATTGGTCATAGCACATACTCTTTCCCCTTCATCTTGAAACTATAGTGGTTGGTACGCTCGTTGTGGATGACGTCGTGGTCGAATTGCCAAGGTCTCCCTAAGAGAATATGGCACAGGGATATAGGAACCACATCACACTCCAAGGTGTCCTCATATGCACCGATATTGAAGGAAACTTGCATGGTGTGCTCCACTTGAATAGTGCCGGATTCACTAAGCCATTGGACCTTGTAGGGGCGAGGATGCTTCATCTTTACCAATTATATCTTGAAACATAGCTCTTCGCTTGCCAAATTGTGGCAACTTCCTCCATCGATGATGACCTTCACGGAACGCCCATTGATGTCCGCTTTGGTGTGGAAGATGTGGCAACATTGGTATTCGTCTTGTTGGTGTTGAAGTGTCAAGACCTTGGAGACAACGAGAGCGGGGCTCGAATCATTGTCACAGAACACTTGGTCATTTTCATCTTCATTCACGTGCTGGTGCATGGCCACAAGCTTAAGGGCTTCCATTTCTTCCTCACTCATCGAGTGATAGGTGTCGTCATCGTTGGTGACCATGGTGCACCGAGTGGGGCACTCAAATGTCTTGTGGTCTCGGCCTTGGCATGTGAAGAATTTGATGGAACTCATCTTGACGGTCTCATCCTTTGGAGTAGATGATGATTAAGATCTCGGCTTGAAGTTGCTTGTAGTAGGAAGACGACTTGAAGGTGTTGAAGTTTTCTTATAACTTGACTTGTCGACGTTGCTTGGAGATGCTCTAGTCGAGGTAGGGGGTGTCGACGTCGTTGGAGCTTGGGTGTATGATTCGTAGGTCTTGGAAGAGTACTTGGCGCATTTGAAGTCCTCTTGCAATTGTCACTCGGCCTTGGTCGCTTGATGAACTAGCTCGAGGAGGTTCGAGTAAGGTTGGAAGTTGGCAATCTTCTTTATTGGGTGATTGAGGCCATTCAAGAAGCATGCCATAGTTTGCTCGTCATCTTCCTTGACATTGGCCTGTACCATGGCAATCTCCATTTCTTGATAGTATTCTTCCACCATCTTCGTGCCTTGCTTGAGGAGTTGCAACTTCTTAAAAAGATCGCGGGTGTAGTGTGTAGGCACGAAGCGAGCTCTCATAACATCCTTCATTTGTGTCCACGTCGTGATGGGTGGTTCGCCTCTCTTTTGGTGTCGCTCGATTACTTATTCCCACTAAATGAGGAAGTAGTCTTCAAACTCGAGGGAGGCCATGGCAATTTTCTTCTCCTCTTCATAATTGTGAAGATGGAATATCTTGTCGACCTTCATTGTCCATGAGAGATAATCCTCGGGTCGTTGCTTCCGGAGAACTTGGGCTTGGTCAACTTGAGCTTGTCGTACGTTGTTCTTCATCATGTGGACGAGGGTGGTGTCGCACTTGGCATGGAGGAAGGTCTTCAATTTCACGCTCCTCTTGATGGACTTGCCGATTAGGACGCGACATGTGTGCCCGGTTCCTTCTTTCTGGTTGCTCCTCACAACAAGCGGCTTCGTCTTGTCATTCTTGGTGAACTGCTTCTTCTTGTCCATGCACTTAACGGTTGCGTTCGGCGATGGCTCTAGTGGTCTTGCGGAGTGCGCGTTCTGCTTCGAGGGCTTGTTTGTGACGGCTCTTTTGTTCTTGTCGGATTGCATCGTTGTCTTGAGGTGCTTGATGTTGCGCTTATGGAGGTTGCTCTTGGTCCACGGTGTCTTGTTCTTGGCGTCTCGCTCTTTAACGTGCTCGGACTCGGTCTTGCAAACCATTGCCGTGGAATGGATTTTTTTGAGCTTGGCGATCATGATTGTCGTCGCGTCGATTAGTATGAGCTCGAGGAGGACTTGCATCAGAAGAAGAGTGGCTACTTGAGTGGCGTCGTCTTGACGTAGAGGTGGTGGAAGACACGCAGCTCATGATCATGTTGCAGAACTCTTCCATTTGTGTGGTGAGCTTGGCGTCGAGGTAGTCCCGGTTTCTTGCTTCTGGTTGGCGTGGGTCGATGGCGAGTTGCTCGATGCGATCACCCAAAGCTTCACTTTCTTGATGGAGGGCTCGTTGGGCGATGAAGAAGTGATTTTTGGTGACATAGTCGCGTTCGTCATCTTGATCCTCAAAGAGTGGGTTCGCCAAAGAAGTTGGCCTATCCATCATAACCAAGTGGTGGTGAGTAGGAAAATGAGAGAACAATACCAAGTTACCTTTTTTGAAGATTGAGGATGTATCGAGTATCACTCAACAGAATGCTATAAAAGGAGAATTCGTATTGTTTTTTGTTTCTCACACCTACAAGTAAAGGCTTATGGAGTATGTCGGTTAGGATGAGTGGCACAAAATTCAAGCAAGTGTTAGCCAAGATATTGATGATGTTGAAGAGATGCACAAATTGCAAGTAAGACAAATAGATCAAACCCAAAGATATCACTAGGAACACACACACACTCACACACACACACACACACACACACGGAAGATAGATGGGATCCACATAACCAAGGAGTGAGCTCAAAATGTGGGACCATGAAAATGCTCTTGTTGTACGGATACTAGAGAGACGCTAGCTCTATTTCTCAAATGGGCTAGATACACTTCTGCACCAACCTATGAGAGAAATGGGCCGTCTACAATCCCAAGTATGCTTATGTATGTATTGATTGTCGTGGATCTAAGACTAACAGTAGAATGGGGGGTAGGTATGAGGAGGCAAGATCCTAGCTATGGCGAAGTTGTACACACGAGTTTTACGAGTTCAGGCCCTTCTCAGAAGAAGTAACAGCCCTACGTCTCAGAGCCCGGAGGCGGTCGACTGAATTATACGTGTGTGTGTGTGTGTGTGTGTGTGTGTGTGCGTGTGTGTGTGTGTGTGTGTGTGTTACAGGGGGTGCGAACCCTTGTCCCAGAGGAAGGGGGTGGCTTATATAGAGTGCGCCAGGACCCCAGCTCCCCTCCGTTACACAGGGTTCAATGTACATAAAGAAGGAGTGTTGCAGGTAACGTCCATAGTAAAGTGCTATAAATGGCTATTAAGTCTAAGACTAAATGCCCAACCGTTGTTGTGTAGAGTGGCTTTAGACCTTCTGTATGTCGAGTGGTTTCTGTTGCGGTCGAGTGACATTCAATCTTCCGAGTGGAATGTTTCTGGTCGAGTGGATGGTAGTACCCTTCGAATGCTTCGGACTTTAGGGTGATGTCCTTGGAGAGGGTATCTAGGTCAGGCATGTGACCCTACCCCTGGTACATAGCTTCATCATTAGCCCCCGAATGGATCAGGGTGTGAGTGGAAAAGGAGTTGAAAGTACTTCCGACTCGATTTTCGCGCCTCGAATGTGTCTTGTTCGGATCGATGAACCAACGTGGTGGCACCAACTTGTTTTTCAGTCGCCTTGGTCCATTCTTGGTTTTGTCGAGTGAATTTTTACTGAAAAGCTTCGAGTGTTAATATGGAGTAGATCTTCCGTCTAATAGGTTGTTCTGATGTCCGCGGATTTCACGGGATTCGAATTTTGGGAAGAGCGCGGGGTGGAGGAGGCCGCAGTAATCGGGCTGGATAAGGCAGGGTCGCCTCGATTTCCATGCCACCTTTTTCGCCACGTATCGCGCGACTGTTGCGGAATTTGATAAGATCGCCCGGGCCTATAGGTCAGTCACTCGGAAGCAACCTCATATAAGGCGCCGAACTGGGGTTTTTGAACAGTGCATCCCCATTCTCCTTCTTTCCTCCCCGCTTTCCCCACTGCATCCGCTCCTACCCCAGCGCCGCCACCTCATTCGAGCTCTGCTCGCCGCGATGGGGAAGGAGAAGACGGTGGCTTTGGAGCGATCGAAGAAGGCGACGGCGAAGACGAAGGGGAAAAAGTCCAGCCGGGGCGGATCCTCGTCGAGGTCTGGTCTGCCACGCGGCTGGATCCAGAGCGATTGGATCCGGTCGATGATTCGCCAGGACAACATCGACGATTTGGCAGAGGAGGGCTGATTCCCCATGGATCTACCGGCTCCCGGAGGATGAGACTGAGCCTCGACCGCAGGAGGGTGAGTGCGTCCTCCTCGCCACTCACATCGGCCGCGGGTTTTCTTTGCCTCCGCATCCATTTTTTCGAGCTTTCTTGATCTTCTTCGGAGCACAACATCATCACTTTTCCCCCAACGCCATCGTGTATCTTGCTGCTTTCGTGTCTCTGTGTGAAAATTTCTTGGGTTGTCGACCACACTGGGGCCTCTTCAAGCACATTTTCACGTGTCGCTCCCGGTCGGTCAAAAAGGCCAATCCGAGTGACATTCAAACCAAAGTGATCCAGATGTGTGGGGGTCTTGGGATTCAAATGAGGGGTAAGAGCTCTTTCCCAGCCATAATCCTTCCCGAGTCAGTCCGAGGGTGGCAGTCGACCTGGTTTTACTGCAAAGACCAGCCGACTCCAGGACAGTCGACTGGACTTCCACCCTTTTCTATGGCTCGCATGGAGAAGCCCTCCGCCTTGAAAGTGACCCCGGGGGAGAAAGCAGAGGTGAAGGTGCTGGTTGAGCGAGTGGTCCACCTTATCCGAGAGGGCGTGACAGGTATGGATCTGCTGGAAGTCTTCCTCAGACAACGTATTCAACCACTTCAGGCCCGTGACCATCCGATGTGGATGTATTCGGGCATAGAAAATTCTACTCGGGTTCATCCAGAAGAAGTCGACGAGGATACAGTGGAGAAGTGGTTGAGGTGTATCATTGGCAACAAAGATAACCCAAGGGGGCCAGGAGAATCCCTCCACTCGACCAATCTTATGAAGCAGACAAGGTCCAACTCTGAATTACCAAGTGTTATCTTTATTTACCACGCAACTGCTTATAGTCAGTCGACTGACTTTGTCTTGCTTGTTGTCTTCTAGGCCTTTACTGAGATGTATTCGATGCCCAACGGAGAGCAGGAGAAGGACCCGGAGGGGGAGGCAAGCAGAGGTGAGAGCGGCGAGTGGCATTCTGACGGTGAAGGGGCGAGGAGAGTGACGACCGAAGTGATGAAGAAGAGGTCGACTCACCTCACCGCAGGGAAGGCGATCCAAGCTCACCCACGATCTGGCAAGCGCCCGCGACAAGGCGACCGTTCAGACCGGGCAGTCGTCAAAGCGTCCTTGGACGTCTTCTCCGGCGTCGACTGAAAAGGCCCAAAAGCAGTCCAAGGTTGTAGTGCAGAAGACTCGGAAGGCGCTGCCCAGAATCAAAATTGACATCCCTGTTGCTTATGTGTGAGTGTTCTGCTTTCACTTTTACTCGATGTTCTATGTTATCTATTTTTCCTTGGTTTGACCGAATGAATCTTGAAACTAGCAGTGCTGCTACCTCTGGGACCTCTACTTGCAAAAGCGAGGATGAGGACTGAGGGAGTCCTGGATTAGGGGGTGTCCGGATGGCCGGACTATAACCTTTGGCCGGACTCCTGGACTATGAAGATACAAGATTGAAGACTTCGTCCCGTGTCCGGATGGGACTTTCCTTGTCGTGGAAGGCAAGCTTGGCGATCTGGATATGTAGATCTCCTCCCATTGTAACCGACTACGTGTAACCCTAGCCCTCTCCGGTGTCTATATAAACCGGAGGGTTTTAGTCCGTGGGGACTAACAACAATCATACCATAGGCTAGCTTCTAGGGTTTAGCCTCTCGATCTCGTGGTAGATCTACTCTTGTACTACCCATATCATCAATATTAATCAAGCAGGAGTAGGGTTTTACCTCCATCGAGAGGGCCCGAACCTGGGTAAAACATCGTGTCCCTTGTCTCCTGTTACCATCCGCCTAGACGCACAGTTCGGGACCCCCTACCCGAGATCCGCCGGTTTTGACACCGACATTGGTGCTTTCATTGAGAGTTCCTCTGTGTCGTCATCTTTAGGCCCGATGGCTCCTCCGATCATCAACAACGATGCTGTCCAGGGTGAGACTTTTCTCCCCGGACAGATCTTCAGATTCGGCGGCTTTTGCACCTTTGTGGGCCAATCCGGCAGCCATCTGGAGCAGATCGAAAGCTACGCCCCTGACCATCAGGTCAGATTTGGAAGTTTGAACTACATGGCTGACGTCCGCGAAGACTTGATCTTCGACGGGTTCAAACCACAGCCGAGCGCGCCGCACTGTTACGATGGGCATGATCTAGCTCTGCCGCCGAGCGATGCCACGAGGTCGCACCGTGCCGCTCGACCCTTGGCTCGGAGCCGATCGCACTGTCGAGGACGGGTGGTGGACACCGCCTCGGGGGCTGGAATCTCTACGGCGATCGAGCCGAACACCAGCCTTGTCCTCTGTGAAGCTCGTGACTCCAAGGTGTCGGACTCCTCTCCGGACTCCGAACCTTCCGCGCCCCTGCCAATCGAATCCGATTGGGCGCCGATCGTGGAGTTCGCCGCCGCGGACATCTTTCAGCACTCGCCCCTCGGCGACATCCTGAATTCACTAAAGTCGATCTCTTTATTAGGAGAGCCCTGGCCGGACTATGGTCAGCAAGGTTGGGATGCAGACGACGAAGAAATTCAAAGCCCACCCACCACCCACTTCGTAGCCACTGTCGATGATTTAACCGACATGCTCGACTTCGACTCAAGACATCAGCGGTATGGACGCCGATGCGCAGAGACGACCAAGAACCAGCGCCTATAGGGCACTGGAAGGCCACCTAAATGCATCGACATATACATGATGGACACCCCAAAAGAAGGGAATGGCGATGGAACAACGGAGGATGACCCCTCCAAGAAGCAGCCTAAGCGCGGGCGTCAGCGGCACCGCTCTAAATCCTGCCAAAGCAAAAACGGCAATTCCGGCACGGGAGATAATAACACCGACAAAGGTCGAAGACAACCCCTCCAAAGATGATTCAAAGACAGAGGATCGAGAAGCCAGCCCTCATGAGAGAGCGGCAGACAGAGAGGTAGAGGATGATAATTACATGCCTCCCTCCGAAGACGAGGCAAGCCTCGACGACGACGAATTTGTCATGCCTGAGGATCCCGTCGAACAAGAGCATTTCATACGCAGGCTTATGGCCACGGCGAGTAGCCTCAAGAAAAAACAGCAACAGCTTAGAGCTGACCAAGACTTGCTAGCCGACAGATGGACTGAAGTACTTGCGGACGAAGAGTACGAACTCAAACGCCCCTCCAAGAGCTACCCAAAGCGCAGGCTACTACCCCGATTAGAGGAGGAAGCACCTAAACCTACATCACCAGCGCACGACACGGCCGACCGGCCACCTCGGGGCTGCGACAGAGGCCTCTCGGCCCTCCACTCAAGCCGCACCCAGCGTCGCTCAAAAATACCAAGGCACGGGGAAATGCGCCAGACCTGCGAGATATATTGGAGGACAAGGCAAGGCAAACAAGATCGATCTACGGATCGCGAGGGCGCCCCACAACACGTGACGACAACCGTCATGCCGGATATGGCAAATCCGCCGGGCGAACACAAGAGACAAAGCTCATTTGAGCTACGCCGTGATATAGCCCAAAGACAGTAGGCGCCAAGACACCCACTATGCTTCACAGATGAAGTAATGGATCATCAAATCCCCGAGGATTTCAAACCCGTAAACATCGAATCATACGATGGCACAACAGATCCTGCGGTATGGATCAAGGATTATCTCCTTCATATCCACATGGCCCGCGGTGATGATCTACACGCCATCAAATACCTCCCACTCAAGCTTAAAGGACCAGCTCGGCATTGGCTTAACAGCTTGCGGCCAGAATCAATTGGTTGTTGGGAGGACCTGGAAGCCGCATTCCTCGACAATTTCCAGGGCACCTATGTGCGACCACCAGACGCCGATGACCTAAGACACATAATTCAGCAGCCAAAGGAATCGGCCAGACAATTCTGGACACGGTTCCTAACCAAGAAAAATCAAATAGACGACTGTCCGGACGCAGAGGCCCTTGCAGCCTTCAAACATAACATCTGTGACGAGTGGCTTGCCCGGCACCTAGGACAGGAAAAGCCAAAATCTATGGCAGCCCTCACAACACTCATGACCCGCTTATGCGGAGAAGACAAATGGCTAGCTCGTAGTAATAACATGACCAAGAGCCCAGTAATTCGGATACCAAGGACAGCAATGGCAGGTCGCGTCGCAACAAGCACAAGCGCCGCGATTAACAGCGACAATGCCGAGGATCTGGCGATTAATGCCGGATTTAGAGGCTCTAAACCCGGTCGTGAAAAAGCCATTTACAAGAAATACTCCGGGCCCGTCCGATCTGGACCGAATACTCGATCGCTCGTGCGGATACATGGCACCCCGAAAAACCAGCCAATCACACCAACAGGGATTGTTGGGTGTTCAAGCAGGCAGGCAAGTTAAATGCCGAAAACATAGACAAGGGGCTGCATAGCGATGACGAGGAGCCCCGGCAGCCGAACAATAGGGGACAAAAGGGCTTCACCCCACAAGTGCGGACGGTGAACATGATATACGCAACCCACATACACAAAAGGGAGCGGAAGCGTGCGCTCAGGGACGTATATGCGTTGGAGCAAGTCGCCCCAAAGTTCAACCCGTGGTCCTCCTGCCCGATCACTTTCGATCGAAGGGACCACCCCACTAGCATCCGCCATGGCGGATTCGCCGCATTGGTTCTAGACCCAATCATTGACGGATTTCACCTCACTAGAGTCCTTATGGACGGCGGCAGCAGCCTGAACCTGCTTTATCAGGATACAGTGCAAAAAATGAGCATAGATCCCTCAAGGATTAAACCCACAAAGACGACCTTTAAAGGCGTCATACCAGGTGTAGAGGCCAACTGTACAGGCTCAGTTACACTTGAGGTGGTCTTCAGATCCCCGGATAATTTCTGAAGCGAAGAGTTAATCTTTGACATAGTCCGCTATCACGCTCTGCTCGGACGAACCGCATTTGCAAAGTTCAATGCGGTGCCGCACTATGCATACCTCAAGCTCAAGATGCCAGGCCCTCGAGGAGTCATTACGGTCAATGGAAACACCGAACGCTCTCTCCGAACGGAGGAGCATACGGCGGCCCTCGCGGCAGAAGTACAAAGTAGCCTCTGAAGGCAATTCTCCAGTCCGGCTATTAAACGTCCGGACACCGTCAAACGCGCCCGGAGTAACCTACAACAAGACCGCATGGCACGTTCCGAGCAAGCGTAGCAGTGCGGCCCCAACCCCAGCCCTCGCGAACTTGCGAAACCAGTACTACGCATACATAATTACGCTCTAGAAATACCATGGGCATAAGGGGAGGGGCACGACCACGGCACGCCCAAAACGCGGCTCAACCGCACTAGGGGCTCCTGATTTCGTCATTCTTTTTTTCTTACTTCCAGGACTCCACTCTCTGGAAGGCCTGTCCGGCAGTACAATCGCCGAACAACACGATGCAACAGCCAGGGAGGCAGAAAGCTATGGCGAATGTCCAGGTTGTCTCTATAACGAGCAGTATACTTGTTTCACATATCATCCCGCAGCTCGCCCCTGGAGGGGGACATGTCAAATAGTCCCATCTCTTGCTTATCACACTATTTGTATCGTTCTGCTTTTACCGAAGCCTTTTAGAATAAACAATACATAGCTTTAGTCTATTATTGCATTCCTTTTTTATGTAAATATGTTCAGTTATGACATTATGCAACCGTACACTTTGGTGCAGCCAATACACCGAGGGCTTAAGTACCCCAGAATATGGTGTGAGAAGTCCGAACACTCTCACGAGTGCGGCACCCCGAACTTATAGCATTATATACATCAGCTCCGAATCATGTCTTGGGTCAATAGTTGGGTTTGCTCGGCTCCTATGTTTTGGTACCTTACGTTCCGTTATATCGGCTAAGGTAGCGCTAGGAGAACTACTGCGATTGTGCCCCGGTTGAGCTGGGTTAAGCACCTCAGTCGAGAAAGCTAAAACTAACCGTCATGATAGGGTGAGAGCTGGTCACTGTTCGAGAGGTTTCGAGTCCCTAAAGACTTATGCCGCTTAGAGCGAGGAGCCGGCTTTGTCCGGCCTAGGCATGGATAGCGCCCCGAACTCGGTCTTCCGAATACTAGGGGCTTCACTAAATTTAAAATTATAGAATTCTATGGCTAAGTGAGAGTGATAAAGCATTATAGTCCGATTGCCTTGTTCGTTGTCTTTGGCGCCTCCTCGAAGGACCCAAGAATGGGAACAAGAGCGCTCGAGTTTATCCGAACTGCATGGGGCGAGAAGCCGACGACTCGCCATCTCTCAGATTTAATAAACGGCCGCCTGTAAGGTAATATTTTAAATTCAAAAGCGTTGCTTAGCGGCGTATGAACAAGTTTTCAGCGCCAGATAACGCGAGCGAGTTTACTAAAAAATTACATCCTTGGAACATTCATCCGCCACAAGGCGGGCACCCTTCAGGACGCCCTCATAATACATCTCGGGCTTGCGATGCTCCTTGCCCTCCGGTGGCCCGTCTGTCACCAGCTTCTCAGCATCCATCTTGCCCCAGTGTACTTTAACACGGGCAAGGGCCCTACGGGCGCCTTCGATGCATACGGAGCGCTTGATGACTTCAAGCCGTGGAGAGGCATCCGCCAGCCGCCTCACCAGCCCAAAGTAGCTCCCAGGCATGACCTCCCCAGGCCATAGCCGGACTATAAGGCCCTTCATAGCATGTTCGGCCACCTTATGGAGCTCGACCAGCTTCTTGAGCTGGTCGCTCAAGGGCACCGGGTGTCCGGCCTCAGCATACTGAGACCAGAACACCTTCTCCGTCGAGCTCCCCTCCTCGGCCCAGTAGCAGGCGGCAGCGTCAGACACACTGCAGGGCAGATCTGCGAATGCTCCTGGAGAGCTCCGGACTCGGGTAAGTAACAAGTAATTCACTTTCACGTGCTTGCTTTGCATAAAGAATGCCTTACCCGCCGCTATCTTCTTCATCGCCTCAATTTCCTGGAGGGCTTTTTGGGCTTTGGCCTTGCAGATTTGGTGCTCTCAAGGGCAGAGGCAAGCTCGGACTCTCGAGTCTTTGAGTCAAGCTCGAAACTCTCGTGTTTTTTCACGAGAGCCTGGAGCTCTTGCTACACCTCCGCCACTCGCGCCTCCTGCTTTTCTCGCTCGATGCGCTCCACGGCCGCATTTTCTTCGGCCTTGGACAGCGCTTTCTTCAGGGTTGCCACCTGGGTTGTGGCCCCTATAATACTCACGTTGGTCCTGTCATTTTTTGCAACCACATCTTTTTTATATACTTATATAAGGTATTACTTACCTTCCTTGTACTCGAGCGGCTTCTTGGCAAGGCCGAGCTTGTTCTCGGTCCGCTCGAGGCTCTGCTTCAATGCATCGACCTCCGCAGTCAGTGCGACAGAGGTCAGCAGCGCAGCCTGCATTCCCATATTGACATACTTATGTTAGACTCCTGCGTATATCTTTTAGATCCTCAGTTCGGCTTTTCTTTCCGAACACCAAACTGAGCATCAGGGGCTCCTGTCTATGCGGTAATATTTTTACATATCTTAAATACATACCTCAAAGCTTTGTTAGAAGGCTGGCACAGCTTCAGTCGGCCCGCTCTTGGCGGATCGAACCTTTGGATCACCGCACTCATAATAGTGTGGTGCTCCTCTCGTCGATGGAGGCGCCGTTAAGCACCTCCAAAGAATTATCCGGTGCCTCCGGTTGGACGGAGGTCACCGATGTCGTAAACTTGCCCTTCTTACTTGGGGGCCGCTGTGGGACTCGGAACCACAAGGTTCGGTGTGGTGTCGACCAAGGGCGGACTTGGAGCCCTTGGGGTTTTGTCCCTTTCTTTGGAGTCCGGGAGGTCGCCTTGCGGCGCCTCGGGACCACCGCCTCGGCTTGGACCCTTTTGGGACTCCACCTCGGCATCATCCGCATGAGGCGAGGAGGCGGCCGGAAGTGAAGTGCTATTCACATCCGACGAGCTTAAGGAGCCGCTCGACGACACGCCGACCTGGGCTCGGGGCGGACTGCATTATTATATTCGGCGTCAGAAGATACTGTGCAATAAAGGAACGCCATGAGTTATTATGGTATCCGGATACTTACGATTTTGCTAGGGGCTTGGCCCTGGATGGCCACTCCTCTTCGTCATCGTCGGCGTTGGTGGAGTAGTCAGGAGGAAGGGTCCTTCCCTTCTTGGACCCTCCGGCCCCCCAGTTGGGGCGGCCTTCCTTTTCTTCTCTCCCCCTGCTGGAGGAGAGACCTCTCTTTTCTCCTCCTCGTTTTCGTGGGAGGAGTCCGCCTCGGAGTCGCCGGACGATGAGTCCGACACCACCAGGCGCCGGGAACTCTTTCAAGTCCCCGTGGCTTTCTTCTTGGCCTTCTTCTCCCAAGACCACGCGTAAGGTCGGAACCAGCTCCCAAGTCAAGGCGTCCCGGAGTCTTGGGCAAGGGAGCCGGACAGTTGATCTGCCCGGACGTCTCCTACCAATCCTGTCAAAGGTAAGGGAGTTTAGATCCCGCATAAAGTCAAACTATGAAAAAACAAGTATCCCGTAAAGGGTAAAACAGCTTACCGCGTTAGCTTGATGCTGCGCGCTGAATCCGCGATCCTCGGTAGCGGATGCGGGAGCCTCGGCGCCCTTGAACAGCACCTTCCAGGCATCTTCGTACGTAGTGTCGAAGAGCCTGCTCAGGGTTCGGTGTTGTGCCGGATTAAACTCCCACAAGCTGAAAGCCGTTGTTGGCACGGGAGGATCCGGCGGACGAGCATGACCTGGACTACGTTGACGAGTTTGAGCTTCTTGCTCACCGTGTTTTGGGCCGGTTTGGAGTCCGTTAGCTCTTCGAATTACCCCACGACAGACTCTTCTCTTTCCGGGAGGTGAGCAGTGGGGATGCGAAACGGAATTCGGGGCGCTGCCCATTCAGGTCACGCTGCTCGGTGACGAGAACCACCCCGATTGCCACCCCTTTATGGTCTCTCTGAAGGAGCCCTCGAGCCATAGGACGTTGGGCATCTTGCCCACCATGGCACCTCCGCACTGCTTGGCGGCCGCCCACTACCTTGACTTGACATTGAAGGTCTTCACCATAAGCGAAGTGGGGCTGGATGCGAGAGGAAGGCCTCGTACCTGACGATGAACGCCGAGATGTTGAGGATGAAGTTCGGGGCCGATCGTGGAAATCCAAGCCGTAGTAGAACATGAGCCCCGGACAAATGGGTGAAGTGGCAAGCCTAGTCCATGGAGGAAATGGGTGAGGAACACCACCCTCTCGTGGGGCACAGGGGTGGGGATGAGCTGCCCTCATCCGGGAGCCGGTGCACGATGTCATTGGACAAGTATCCGGCTTTCCTCGGCTTCTTGATGTGTCCCTCCGTGACGGAGGAGACCATCCACTTGCCTCCCGCTCCCGGACATGGCTGGAGAAGGTTGAGGTGGGATGTGCGGACTTGGGCGCCTGGAGCTCGAGTGTGCGAAAATGGATAAGCAAAGGAGGAAGAAGGCGTAGATGAAAAGGTGGATCCTTATCCCTTATATGGGCGAATGAAACTATGTGCCCCCATCACCGTAAAACTCGCTTATCTCCCAAGCGCCGTAAATTAATGGCACGGTTGGGTTACCCATGCCCGTATTGATGAGAATCCGGAATAAGGGGACACGATCTACTGCTCGACAAGGCGTGCCAAGGAAACCGCCTCGCTAAACGCTACCGAGGTGGGACAAGAAACGATTCGAATAAAGGCTTGGCCGTGGCGTGATGTCATCTTTGCGGAATACGTCGTGATTAGATTTGTGCAAATATTATTCTCTCTACGGTGGTATGTGGAACTTATTTTGCGAGCGGACACTATCCTTGTGTTCAAAATCTTCTATGAAGTATTCGAGGAGGAACCCGCCTTGCAATGCCGAAGACAATCTGCGCCGGACTTGTTGTCATTGAAGCACAGTTCGAGGCTCTTGAGGAGTCCTGGATTAGGGGGTGTCCGGATGGCGGACTAACCTTTGGTCGGACTTCGTGGACTATGAAGATACAAGATTGAAGACTTCGTCCGTGTCCCGGATGGGACTTTCCTTGGCGTGGAAGGCAAGCTTGGCGATCTGGATATGTAGATCTCCTCCCATTGTAACCGACTCTGTGTAACCCTAGCCCTCTCCGGTGTCTATGTAAACCGGAGGGTTTTAGTCCGTGGGGACGAACAACAATCATACCATAGGCTAGCTTCTAGGGTTTAGCCTCTCGATCTCGTGGTAGATCTACTCTTGTACTACCCATATCATCAATATTAATCAAGCGGGAGTAGGGTTTTACCTCCATCGAGAGGGCCCGAACCTGGGTAAAAACATCGTGTCCCTTGTCTCCTATTACCATCCGCCTAGACGCACAGTTCGGGACCCCCTACCCGAGATCTGCCGGTTTTGACACCCACAAGGACATGGAAGATGTGGTCACCTCCAACCTGAGTATAACCTTCGTGATCTTGTCTTTGTTTTGTCGATTGAACTGCGGTATAACCAACGAGGATGAATTTTTGGCGACTGATCTTTTTGCAGCTCCTCCCAACATCATTGACCTCCCAGACGAGGAAGAAGACGAGCCACTGAGACCCTTAGGAAGACGAAGCAAGAAAACGTCTACTGGCAAGACGCCTCAGTCGACGCCGGTGGCGGAACCGGTAATCCAGGAGGCTGGTGATGCCAATCGGACCTCTGTCACCTTCGCTAACCCACTATCGAGTGCTCGGCCTTCCGCGTCAACCGCGCAGACTTCAGCCGATCCACCTTCACTTTTTGCTGCACATCACGTCCCAGAGGACCAGGTGGGTGCTTTGCCGAAGCTCCACTCGCCAGCGGGCATCATGATGGAAGCAGATGAAGACGGTCCGGAAGCCGGCCAAGCCGCCTATGATGCCAGCTCCGCTCTTGAGCAACATCGAGTTAGCAGTTGTCGATGGCTCTTTCGACTTGTTGCTTGTTACATTAGGATATGCTACGAAAATATTTCCTTCAGGAATCTTTGCATCTGTCTGTGTTTCGCATTCGTACACCCACTGGGTGTTTTAACTTGCAACTGAACATATTTGTATCTTGAGTCGACTAGGTCGTGTCGGTTGGATCTTTGAACCAGTGGGGGCACGCTGAGTGCACCCATTGGGTGTAGTCCCCGAGACTATAGTGGACTGCAGGTAGTCGATTGTAGTCTTAGAATCTGAATTTCCTCACTCGGTCTGGTCGGACCATGTCGAGTGGAACTTGAACAAGTGGGGGCATGCTAAGTGCACCCACTGGGTGTAGTCCCCGAGACCGTGGTCGACTGCGGGCAGTCGACTATGGTCTGAAAACTCTCTTTTTTTTTGCACTCGTGCTGGACAGACCATGTCGAGTGTAAACTGAACAAGTGGGGGCACGCTAAGTGCACCCACTGGGTGTAGTCCCCGAGACTACTGTTGGATGTTTGATTCGGCAGTAGTCTTAGAGTTTGCTAAATTTATCAGATTACTTGATCTGGAGTAACCGACTCCTCCATCCGCCGATTAACCGTCCTTTGATTACAGAAATCTTGTGAACTTGGGGCTCGCTTCGCCGAACTGGAGAAGAAATAGATTCAACTCAACCTTGATCTGGAGCTAGCCAAGACAAATCTGCAGAAGGCCAAGGATTAGGCCACTAGTAAATAGAATTTGTTAACTGATTTGTTTCTTAATCTGGATGCTGTTTGCCCTTTCTGAATCTTGATGTTTTTCGCCCTTTCTGAATCTGTATGTTAGAAACTCTGAACCAAGCTCTGGCCAAGAAAGATCAGGAACTTGCAGCCGCACAGAAGACAGCTAAAGAGAAAACTGCCCTTGCTGAATAGAAGCTGGCTTCAGTCGGCAAGCTGGAGGAAGAAAATGCTAAGCTGAAAACTTCTCTCAGTGAGGCCAACAAGGAGGCGACCCGTCTGAAGAAGGACAAAAATAATCTGACCGAAAAGATGGAAGGCATTGCTCGCAAGCGGAACAAACTGGAGAACTTTCTGGGAGGCCTTGCCAAGAAGTTGTTCACCATGCTTGAAGGTGCTTCCTTTTACTCGACTGATTTTTCATTGTCGACTCGTCATACCACTACTGACTCTTTTTGAATTGTGCGTGCAGAATTTTGTCAGAACTTCGAGGAGGAGACTGGGCGAGTTGAGACAAGCCTGGACCCCATCCTCTCTCCGGTGAAGGATGAAGCTGCCATAAACATACTCTGACTGGAATCTCGCGTTGCTGGCATTGTCAACTATCTCGCTCGACTGGAAGTCGCGATGTCGCGGATCAACACAGCACTCTGGCCAAGGGCAACGCTCCAGAATGACCTCGAATCCCTAATGACTCGACTTAACGAGATCCCTGGTCGAGTGCAAGAATGGAAGAAGTCTTCGGCTCGGTGTGGTGCTGACGTGGCTCTGTCCTTGGTTCATGTCCACTGCAAGGAAGCACGAGAGGAGAAGCTGGCGGCGATCAGGGTTGCCAATACCAAGAAGCACGACTTCCAGTCTTTCACGGAAACATTTATCGCTGCTGCCACTCGAATCGCTGACGGAATCGACGTGGACGAGTTCGTCGAGCCTGCTAGCCCTCCTCCTGCGGAGTGAACAAACTTTACGCCCCACCTTAAATTTGCCTTGAAATGCCGAGTGATTTTGTAATCGTTAAACTCCTTCGGGCTGAATGCCCGAGTACTCTGATCCGTGGTCTTGAACTTTAGGATTTATCTAAACTTGGTTTATCTCTGAATATGCTTGTATTTTCTTTCGAGCGGAGCTTGTTCTTCACTCAGAACAATCTTTGTGCTTGAGATGCAGCTCTGAGGAGAAGGTTTCAATTGATCTGCACCTCGTCGTCCTTGCGAACATGGATGAAGCGCACGTTGTACTTGTGGTGCAGCTCCGAAGGAGAAGGTTGCAGTCGACCTGCACCTCATCGTCCTTAAGGATAGCGATGGAGCGCATGTTGTACTTGTGGCGCAGCTCCGAAGGAGAAGGTTGCAGTCGACCTGCACCTCGTCGTCCGTGCGGATAGGGATGGAGCGCACGTTGTACTTATGGCGCAGCTCCGAAGTAGAAGGTTGCAGTCGACCTGCACCTCGTCGTCCTTGCGAATAGGGATGGAGCGCATGTTGTACTTATGGCGCAGCTCCGAAGGAGAAGGTTGTAGTCGACCTGCACCTCATCGTCCTTGCGGATAGGGATGAAGCACACGTTGTACTTGTGGTGCAGCTCCGAAGGAGAAGTTTGCAGTCAACCTGCACCTCGCCATCCTTGCGGATAGGGATGGAACGCACTTGTACTTGTGGCGCAGCTCCGAAGGAGAAGGTTGCAGTCGACCTGCACCTCGTCGTCCTTGCGGATAGGGATGAAGCGCATGTTGTACTTGTGGCGCAGCTTCGAAGGAGAAGGTTGCAGTCGACCTGCACCTCGTCGTCCTTGCGGATAGGGATGTGTTTCAAACTTAGGCGAGTACTGGACTGCAGCTAAGCCCCCGAGTGGGAGGGTTGCTCACCACTTGGTAGGATTTTTTAAACTTAGGCGAGTACTGGACTGCAGCTAAGCCCCCGAGTGGGAGGGTTGCTCACCACTCGGTAGGATTTTTCAAAATTAGGCAGTCTTGGACTGTGCTAAGCCCCCGAGTGGGAGGGTTGCTCACCACTCGGTAGGATTTTTCAAACTTAGGCGAGTACTGGACTGCAGCTAAGCCCCCGAGTGGGAGGGTTGCTCAACACTTGGTAGGATCTTTTAAACTTAGGCAAGTACTGGACTGCAGCTAAGCCCCCGAGTGGGAGGGTTGCTCACCACTCGGTAGGATTTTTTAAACTTAGGCGACTACTGGACTGCAGCTAAGCCCCCGAGTGGGAGGGTTGCTCACCACTCGGTAGGATTTTTTAAACTTAGGCGAAACGGATTCGCGACTAAGCCCCCGAGTGAGAGGCTTGCTCACCACTCGGTAGGATTTTATAAACTTAGGCGAAATGGATCCGCGGCTCAGTCACCCACTGGGGGATTTCAGAAACAAAACATAAGCGACGACAATCGTTTTAGAAGACTGTAAAGCTCTTGTCTTTAATAAACAAACTACAAAGGTATTTCTTATTACATCTCATCAGAACGAGTGCTTAAGTATAAAAGGGGCGTAGCAGCTCCGCATTCCAAGCGCGCGGCTTGTCTTTCTTGTGTTCGACATTTTAGAGGTGGTACGCTCCGTTGTGGAGCACTCTGGTGACAACGAAGGGGCCTTCCCAAGCAGGAGCAAGCTTGTGTGGTTTCTGCTGATCTACTCGGAGAACCAGGTCTCCCTCTTGAAATGCCCGACCCCTCACGTTTTTGGCGTGGAATGGACGCAAGTCTTGCTGATAGGTGGTCGACCGGATTAGGACCATCTCTCTTTCTTCTTCCAGGAGCTCAACTGCATCTTGTTGTGCCTGTTCTGCTTCATCTTCTGAGAAAAGGTCGACTCAGGGTGCATTGTGGAGCAATTCACTCAGAAGTACAGCCTCGGCTCCATAAACCAAGAAAAAAGGAGTTCGGCCAGTCGACCGATTGGGAGTTGTCCTCAGTCCCCATAGTACTGACGGAAGCTCATCAACCTAGGCTCCCGCTGCGTGTTTGACCACGCATCAGTCGGGGTTTAAACCCTTTGAGAATCAATCCATTTGCTCTTTCATCTTGTCCATTCGACTGGGGGTGAGCGACCGAAGCATAGTCGACTCGAGTACCTTGGGAAGCACAGAAGGCTCTGAACTCATCAGAATCGGAGTTTGACCCATTGTCAGTGATGATGCTGTGTGGAACACCATATCTGAATGTTAACTCTCTAATGAAGCTGACAGCGGTACCGGCTTCAAGGTTTTTGATAGGCTTGGCTTCGATCCATTTGGTGAACTTGTCGACTCCCACGAGCACGTGAGTGAAACCGCTCCTACCAATCCTCGGAGGTCCAACCATATCCAAACCCCAAACAGCAAAGGGCCAGACGAGTGGAATGGTCCTCAGGGCTGATGCTGGCTTGTGAGACATGTTGGATAGCAACCTTCACATTTGTCGACTATTTCTTTTGCCATCTCATTTGATCACGGCCAATAAAATCCTGCTCGGTATGCTTTAGCCACGATGGTCCGAGAGGACCCATGGTGACCACAGGTCCCCGAGAGGATGCCATTGAGGATCAGTCGACCTTCTTCTGGTGTTATACATTTCTGACAGACTCCCATCACACTCTCTCTGAACAATTGTCCTCCTATCACAGTAAAGGCTTTGGATCGACGGACGATCTGTCGGGCCTCTTCTTCATCCTCTGGAAGTTCCTTTCTGAGGATGTATGAAATGTATGGCACTGTCCATTCGGGAGTGATGACCAAAACCTTCATGATCAGGTCGACCACAGCTAGGACTTCGACTTCAGTTGGATCAGTTGCACTCTTTGGTTGTGGTGGCTCTTCAATGAAAGGATCTTCTAGAATTGAAGTTGTGTGAATATGTTCCAAGAACACATTGCTGGGAATGGCCTCCCTCTTGGAACCTATCTTTGCCAAATCATCATCTACCTGATTTCTCAGTCGGGGTATGTGATGGAGCTCTAACCCCTCGAACTTCTTCTCTAACTTTCTCACTTCATTACAATAACCAGTCATAGCTGGACTCCTGACGTCCCACTCCTTCATCACTTGATTGACCACTAAATCCGAGTCGCCATAGACCATGAGGCGACGGACACCGAGTGAAATGGCCATACGCAACCCGTATAGAAGTGCTTCATACTCAGCTTCGTTGTTGGAGGAATCAAAATGAATCTGGAGAACATAACTGAGTTTGTCACCTCGGGGAGATACCAATACCACCCCAGCACCAGAACCATTCAACATCTTGGATCCTTCGAAGAACATGGTCCAATGCTCCGAGTGAATCTGAGTCGGCACTTGCTATTCAACCCACTCGGCAAGGAAATCTGCTATTGCTTGGGACTTGATAGCTTTCTTTGCCTCGAACTTGATATCTAAGGGAAGGAGTTCAATCGCCCACTTTGCCACTCAACCAGTTGCATCTCTGTTGTTCAGAATCTCTGACAATTGTGCGTCGCTGACGACTGTAATGGAGTGATCAGAGAAATAGTGTGCAACCTTCTTCGTGGTCATGTAAATCCCATAAACAAGCTTCTGATAATGTGGATATCTTTGCTTGGATGGAGTTAGAACTTCAGAAACATAATATACTAGGCGCTGAACTTTATAGGCTTTTCCTTCTTCTTCCCACTCGACCGTGAGTACTGTACTAACAACTTGTCCAGTGGCTGCAATATAAAGCAGTAAAGGCTCTTTGCTGATTGGGGCAGCAAGCACCGGCTGGGTGGAAAGCAGGGCTTTGAGCTCTGCAAATGCTGCATCAGCTTCAATAGTCCACTCGAACTTATCAGATTTCTTCATCAATCGGTGAAGAGGCAATGCCTTTTCACCGAGGCGAGAAATGAACCGACTCAAGGCGGCCAAACAACCCGTAAGCTTCTGGACATCATGCACACGCACAGGGCATTTCATCCGGAGTATAGCACGAACTTTCTCTGGGTTAGCGTTGATCCCTCGTTCGGAAACGAAGAAACCGAGTAACTTTCCGCTAGGAACTCCGAGTGTGCACTTTGATGGATTGAGCTTGATATCATACCTTCTGAGGTTGGCAAAAGTTTAGCAAGGTCAGTCAGCAGGTCGGAACCTGTACGTGACTTGACCACAATGTCATCCATGTAAGCTTCCACATTCCGACTGATTTGAGTGAGCAAGCACTTCTGAATCATCCTCATGAATGTGGCTCCAGCGTTCTTCAGGCCGAATGGCATGGTAACATAACAGAAGCATCCGAATGGAGTAATGAAAGCCGTTTTTATCTCATCGGGTCCATACAGTTGGATTTGATGATACCCGGGATAGGCGTCCAGAAAAGACAACCACTCACACCCCACAGTCGAGTCGACGATTTGGTCGATGCGGGGGAGAGGAAAATGATCTTTCGGGCAGGCCCGATCGATATGCTTGAAGTCAATGCACATACGAAGTGAATCATCCTTCTTGGGGACCATGACAACATTGGCAAGCCACTCGGAGTGGTAAATCTCTCGGATGAACTCAACTGCTAGAAGCCGAGCCACTTCCTCGCCAATTGCTTTTCTCTTCTGTATGGCGGACCGTCGAAGATGTTCTTTGACTGGCATCACTTTCGGGCCGACTCGCAAATGATGCTCAGCCAGTCCCCTGGGTACACCCGGCATGTCAGAAGGTTTCCATGCGAAGATGTCCCAGTTCTCACGGAGGAACTGGATGAGCGCTTCTTCCTATTTGTTGTCGAGTGAAGTTGAAATATGAGTAGGAGCAGCACTGGGATCGGTCGGGTGAATATGAATCGGCTTAGTTTCACTGGACGACTGAAATGCAGAATCAGTGGACGGCTTCTTGGAGCACAACAAATCACTCGGATCTGCGTTCTTCCGGTATTCTTGCATTTCGACTGTTGCCATTTGTGCATCGGCGATTTTCGAGCCCTTCTGGAAGCACTCTTATGCCTTTTGCCGATTTCTAGTGATAGTGATCACTCCTCTGGGACAAGGCATTTTCAACTTGAGATACACGTAACACGGTCGAGCGATGAAACGTGCATAAGCAGGCCTTCCTAGAATGGCATGATAAGCACTCTGGAAATCCACTACTTCAAATGTCAACTTTTCTTTGCGGTAATTCTTGGAATCACCGAAAACCACATCAAGGGCAATCTGACCGAGTGATTCAGCCTTCTTGCCAGGTATGACGCAATAAAAACTCATGTTGCTTTCACTGAGCTTGGACATCAGAATGCCCATTCCCTTCAAAGTTTCAGCATACAGGATATTTAGGCCACTTCCACCATCCATCAGCACTTTAGTCAGTCGAGTGCCTTCAACAACTGGGTCGACCACCAGCGCTTTCCTCCCATGGGTGGCTATACGAGCTGGATGGTCAGACTGGTCGAATGTGATGGCAGTCTGGGACCACTTCAAATAACTTGATGTTGCCGGAGCAACCATGTTCACCTCTCTGTTGATAACTTTCAGTCGACTTTTGCTTTCAACATCAGCAAAAATCATCAGAGTGGAATTGACGTTGGGAAAACCATCATCGTCTTCTTCCTTATCTTCACCCTTGTCCAACTCCTTTTCTTTCTCCTTGGGTTGTTTATCTCGGAATTGTTGGATCCAGAGTCGACACTGTCGAGTGGTGTGCTTAGGATAAATCAGATTACCCTCCTCATCTTTCTTGATATGAATGTGACAGGGTAAATCCAACACATCATTTCCGTCATGATCTTTAACTTTCTTGGGGTTCCATGGCCCTTTGGGCTTCCCCTTGAACTTCCCTTGAGCCACAACCAAAGCTTCACCAGGAGCTGCTGGTTCAGCCTTGCGTTTCTGTTTTCGATTGGAAGTCCCTCCTCCGGTCTCCTGGGCGACTGTTTTGTGCTTGCCACTCCGGAGTCGGTCCTCCTCTTCACCATTGGCATACTTGGTGGCTATCTCCATCATCCGACTCAGGGACATATCTCCCATCCGACCGAACTTCAGGTTCAACTCTCGGTACTTAACACCCTCCTTGAAGGCACAAACTGCTTGGTGATCTGACACATTCTCTACTGTGTGGTGCAATGTGATCCATCTCTGGATATAATATCTCAAGGTCTCATTCGGTTTCTGCACACAGGACTGCAACTCTATCAACCCCGCTGTTCGTTTGCATGAACCTTCAAAGGTTCTAACAAACACTCGGGCAAGTTCTTCCCAACTATATATGTTGCCAGGTGCTAACTAATTCAACCACGCTCTGGCCGAGCCCTCCAACATCAGAGGAAGGTGTTTCATGGCCACTTCATCATTGCCGCCACCGATCTGCACAGCCACTCGGTAGTCCTCAAGCCAAGTGTCGGGCTTGGACTCACCAGTGAACTTGCTGACTCTATTCGCCAACCTGAAGTTGGGAGGAATCACTTCTTTGCTGATGGCTCTCTTTGAAACACTCGGGACCTGAAACATGCACTCTGCTGCCAGTCGGAAAGTCTCTATCATGGCCCTCTCTGTGTGCCCTGTTCCTGCCAACCAGACCTTGAACGAGAATAGATCTCGCATCAAAGCCCGGCTCTCTGGGGTCGACTGGAATTCTTCGTCCGCCACTGTGAGGGTGCATGTCATCCTGTTGCCGAGGCACATGTGACCCACTCCTCGGGGGAGGTGTAGGTGCCCGAAGACGGTCATCATGGTCGAGTCGGTGATCATACTGCTCACGGTTTCTGTACTGATCCCGCCGGTCTCCACGTCCCTCACGCCTCGGAGGCGATCTTGGGCTGTGAGCCGACTGAACCGTGTCCGCCATCACAGATCTGCTGTCAATCCTATTCCGCGACTGAGATACTGATGTGTTCTACTCTCCCGCTGCCCGGAGTAAAGCTCGGATCTGCATCAACCCTCTGCCAGCCTCCGTCTGGGAAGGTTGAATCGATTCTGCTATTCGAGCTGCAGATGTGAGGTTTTGAATCGGAGTTTGGTATACCTGAGTCGGAGGCGGAAAAAGCTGTCATCGACTGGACTCAGGAATCCGCTGCCGAGCACGTTCGTCGAGTGTGTGCTGGAGGTTCTCCAGTCGAGTGTGCTCAGCCAAGTTGGCCAGGCGCGCCTCCTCCAAGGCCCGGGCCTCGGGGGTTTCTCCAACGATAGGAGTGTGAAGTGCATTCATGTTGCAGCGGCGAAGCTCTTCCCTCTGCTACGAAGAGAGGGGCTCGGGACAGTACCCCTCGTGGACGCGTGACAGATCACCGCCACCATCGCCGCCGTCGTCATGGGGGAAGCCAGGAGGACTGCGCGGTCCGTTTACCATCAGGACTTCCACCGCGGGGCCACTGCTGTCGCATTCGGATGCAGTCTCGATGGGGCCAGTCGAACAGGCCGTAGAGAGTTTCATCGGGCTCGATCGCCGCTATTTGTGGGGTGGCTGATTGGCGGGCCACCGCATGCCTCACCCACCGCTGGAGCCGCGACCGACCAAAACGCTTGCACCAGCGAACAGCGGGGGGTGGGGATGCTACAGGAGCCGACCGATACTGAGTCGACGGCTGCCGAAGAAGGACGCCGCGGACGCACGCATGAAAGTGCGTAGAACCGTGGACGGGGAGCGCCTCGACGTCGAGTGGAGCCTCTTGGAGCCAAGCGGAGTCGTCGGCGACGAACATGAGCACACCGAGACGGATCTCGCGGCCCTCAGCCAATCCTCCGCCGGAAACCATGATGATGGGAATCAGAAAAATCGCAACTTCTCCAACAAGTCGCTAAGACACCTGCCCCATGGTGGGCGCCAATTTTCATGGATCTAAGACTGACAGTAGAATGGGGGTAGGTATGAGGAGGCAAGATCCTAGCTATGGCGAAGTTGTACACACGAGTTTTACGAGTTCAGGCCCTTCTCAGAAGAAGTAACAGCCCTACGTCTCGGAGCCCGGAGGCGGTCGACTGAATTATACGTGTGTGTGTGTGTTACAGGGGGTGTGAACCCTTGTCCGAGAGGAAGGGGGTGGCTTATATAGAGTGCGCAAGGACCCCAGCTCCCCTCCGTTACACAAGGTTCAATGTACATAAAGAAGGAGCGTTACATGTAACGTCCGTAGTAAAGTGCTATAAATGGCTATTAAGTCTAAGAGTAAATGCCCGACCGTTGTTGTGTAGAGTGGCTTTAGACCTTCTATATGTCGAGTGGTTTCTGTTGCGGTCGAGTGACATTCAATCTTCCAAGTGGAATGTTTCTGGTCGAGTGGATGGTAGTACCCTTCGAATGCTTCTGACTTTAGGGTGATGTCCTTGGAGAGGGTATCTAGGTCAGGCATGTGACCCTACCCCTGGTACATAGCTTCATCATTGACCAAGATGATGGAACTATGAAAAATGGCTCAATGATATTGCTTACAAGCTCTTTATTTCTCTTTTTGTTTGCTTAAAAGCTTTTTTTACTATGCCACAATGCTTTATATTCGAGCCGGAATATGAGCTAACAAGTGTGATATGCGCTGGACAGACGTAACACTAAAGGTACACAAATAGCATGGCCCGATAATTCCCAACTCGCTAGTCTCGATGGGTAAGTGACGCAAAGTGGCTCGAGGTTATCAAATGTAATGGCAAGGTATGAAGTTAATATGTCATCAAAGTTACCATCCTTGCTTATGGTAGTATGATGATGAAGTGGTCGAGGTCGATGTGGAGTCCGAGTCGATGATGAGTGGTGGTGATGTCAAAGTCAAATCGTGCCTAAGTAGCCGAAACACCTTAGGACACGATGAAAACGCAACTCAAAACTCAAACACCAATGGGAAGTAGTGCGGAAAGCGAAAGGTGCTGGTGGAATGACAAAAGGAGGCAAAACTGGTTGTGGCGGAACAATTCTGTAGGGGTCGTGTGCACGGGGTAAGTTGAGCCCGTGTGCACCGAGTCCCGATGGCCCGTGTGCACGGGGTGGTCTACTGTAATGCCCCGGACACACCCGCCGGTGGTCGTTACTCCTGGCGGGATCTAGACTGGCCCCATAGATCAATACTAGTCTTTTCTATGCACTTTGTCCTCACTCATGCACACCCGGGAGCAACTTCCCGGTCGGTCACCCATCCTGAAACTACTCCAAGCTGAGCACGCTTAACTTTGGAGTTCTTTTCGAATGGGCTTCCTGAAAAGAAGGAATTCCTTACTGATATAAGTAGTCTATCATCCCTAATAAGCCAGGCTATCACATACACCCCCACTCAGAGGAACCGACGTCCTCGTCGGGCCACAGGAATGTTCCCTCTTAGCACATATGTCTGTGCATCCAGTCCGGTACATGTGCCATGTCGTGTGCCATGACGGGTCACAAACGTCATGAACAACATGACTGCACACCTATCCTCAAACATCCGTGTAACCACGAGGGTCGGCTCTGATACCAACTTGTAACGCCCCGGACACACCCGCCAGTGGTCATTACTCCTGGCGGGATTAGACTGGCCCACAAATCAATATTAGTCTTTTTTGTGCATTTTGTCCTCACTCGTGCGCACCCGGGAGCAACTTCCCGGTCGGTCAACCATCCTGAAACTACTCCAAGCTGAGCATGCTTAACTTTGAAGTTCTTTCGGAATGGGCTTCCGGAAAAGAAGGAATTCCTTATTGATATGAGTAGTCTATCATCCCTAATAAGCCAGGCTATCACATATACTGTGTAAGAACACCTTCGGATCCATGTATTAAATGCAAAATCCGGCCAAAATTGATGGTGGGTGTATGAGGAGGTGGGTAAGTGGTAGATCCACTTGCCAAACATGAAATTCATGGACCAAATCAACAAAATCTCACAAGATCTAACAAATTGCAAGAAAAAATTTGGGGCTATTTTTGTGGGGATTTTCAAATTGGGATAAAAACAACAAAATTAGGCTAGAATATGGGGGGTAGGTACTCCAAGATGTGAATCAACTGATAGAGGCAAAGGTGTCTCGATATTTCAATGAGATGGTGGCTATCGTTTTCTGTGGGAGTCGACCTTGACGATCCGACTACGAACATGCGAGACGTCACGCCTTAGCAATCGCTATACCAACTTTCGAGGGTTATTGACCATGCCGGAGCACGATCAACCTGACCACGAGGGCCTGTTTCCTGCGAGCAAACGAAGAACAAGCAAGAAACTAAGATTGCAATCTGGATATTGTGAATATAAGAGGAAAGCTTTATTAATAAAGGGGGGTTCTGTGGCGCCTTGGTCCAGTCGTTGAACACAAACGAAATGCATAAAGTTGCAGCTATGGCGAACTTTTAATCTAAACAAAACCCAAAGTCTAAACGGTGCCCTAAGGGCTGTATATATGGAGGAAGAGGGGGGAATTTCGTGGCCCTTGGTGGAGGGGTCCGAAATCAACCCTATCTCTTGTTTCCCCACACACACGGACTCTAAAAATAGCCTATACTTATGTATTTCAAAATTACATGGGCCTGGCCCAATAATTAGGTGACGCAGCACCTAGAATAGCCTCTGGACGAAATTTATGAAGTGGCATCTTGTATATTTCGTCCAAGGCTTCATGCACCCGTTATGGTGGCTTCAAAGCCCTGAAATCATCACTTGTAACTCCGTTCTTGTTCCCCTTGTGCATGCCATCATCTCCATGCGTGTTCTTGCTCCAATGTTCATCCTTCTCCAAGCTAGGCCCTTCATTTGTAAGCAAAACAAATGTATCCAATTTAGGCAGCATCATATTCTCATGAACATTAGAATCATTACCAAGAAACGAAAGTACACGGTAATTTAGTTGGCGTCTTGTGAGCTCTAGTAATTGGTCCAGTGTGTATAGCAGCAGGGGCTGTGGGTGTAACAATGGTATTGATGTCCTCATCATCCTTCCCTTCTTGAAATGAAGTCGTCCTCGACGGAAGTTCATCTTCCTCACCCAAATAAGGCTTCAAATCTGCAATGTTAAAAGTGGGACTAACCCCAAAATCTGCAGGCAGCTCAAGTTTATATGCATTATCATTTATTTTCTCCAACACCTTAAAGGGACCATCAAAGACGTGGCATTAGCTTTGATTTGCGCAAATCAGGAAATCTATCCTTACGCAAATGTAACCAAACAAGATCTCCAGGTGCAAACACAACATGTTTTCTACCCTTATCCCCAGCAAGTTTATATTTAGGAATCATACGCTCAATGGTGTCCTTAGTTAACTCATGCATTTTTAAAATCAATTCAGCACGTTCTTTAGCATCAAAATTAACCTTCTCCGAAGATGGAAGAGGCAACAAATCAATAGGTGCACGAGGTAGGAAACCATACACAACTTCAAAAGGGCACATCTTAGTAGTAGAATGCAATGAACGATTATAAGCAAATTCAATATGAGGGAAGCATTCCTCCCACATTTTCTTATTATTCTTCAAAACAGCCCTAAGCATAGTAGACAATGTTCTATTGACTACTTCAGTTTGTCCATCCGTTTGGGGGTGACAAGTAGTACTAAAAAGCAGTTTAGTCCCCAACTTAGCCCATAAACATCTCCAAAAGTGGCTAAGAAATTTAGTATCACGATCTGAAACAATAGTATTTGGCACACCATGCAAGCGAATAATTTCACGAAAGAACAAATCAGCAACATTAACATCATCGCTTTTATGACATGGTATAAAATGTGCCATTTTTAGAATCTATCCACGACAACAAATATGCTATCCTCCCTTTTTGTTCTAGGTAAACCTAAAACAAAGTCCATAGATATATCCTCCCAAGGAACACTAGAGTACGAGCAAAGGCATATATAAACCATGAGGATTGAGTCGTGACTTAGCTTTTTGACATGTAGTGCAGCGAGCAATAAAGCGCTCAACATCCCGTCTCATCTTTGGCCAAAAGAAATGTGTAGCAAAATCGTCCTCCGTCTTCTTCACGCCAAAGTGTCCCACTAGTCCTCCTCCATGCGCCTCCTGCAACAACAAAAGACGAATCGGAGCTAGCTGGAATGCATAGCTTGTTAGCACGAAACACAAATCCATCATTAACGCATTTAACTTGTTCCATGTTCTTCCTTCTTTACAATTCTGCAATACATCTTTAAAATCAGCATCATGCACATATTGATCTTTGATGGTCTCCAAACCAAATATTTTGAAGTCAAGTTGTGAAAGAAGAGTATAGCGACGAGACAATGCATCGTGATAACATTTTCTTTACCCTTCTTGTGTTTAATGACATAAGGGAAAGTCTCAATGAATTCAACCCATTTAGCATGCCTACAATTCAGTTTAGCTTGACTTTTAATATGTTTCAAAGATTCATGATCGGAATGTATAACAAATTCTTTGGGCCATAAATAATGTTGCCATGTTTCTAAAGTCCGAACAAGAGCATATAATTCTTTATCATAAGTAGAATAATTCAGACTAGGCCCACTCAATTTTTCGTAAAAGTATGCAACAGGTTTGCCATCTTGTAATAACACACCTCCTAATCCAATTCCACTAGCATCACATTCAAGCTCAAAAGTCTTATTAAAATCAGGAAGTTGGAGTAAAGGAGCATGTGTCAACTTATCTTTCAATACCGTGAAGGCGTCTTCCTGTGCGGTACCCCAAACAAAAGGCACATCCTTCTTTGTAAGCTCGTTGAGAGGTGCAGCAATGGTGCTGAAATCTCTTACAAAACGCCTATAGAATCCAGCGAGGCCAAGAAAACTCCTCACTTGTGTGACCGTTTTGGGCTACGGCCAACTCTCAATAGCTTCAATCTTGGCTTTGTCAACTTCAATTCCCTGTGGAGTAACAACATAGCCAAGAAAAGATACTCGGTCGGTGCAAAAGGTGCACTTCCCAAGGTTACCAAACAAACGTGCATCACGTAGAGCAATAAAAACAACACGTAAATGTTCCAAATGTTCTTCCAAAGATCTGCTATAAATCAATATGTCATCAAAGTAAACTACCACAAATCATCCAATGGAAGCATGTAAAACTTCGTTCATTAATCTCATGAAAGTACTAGGTGCATTAGTTAACCCAAAAGGCATGACTAACCACTCATATAATCCAAACTTAGTTTTAAATGTTGTTTTCCATTCATCTCCCAATTTCGCATTTAATTTGATGGTATCCACTACGCAAATCAACTTTGGAGAATATTGTAGAGCCACTCAATTCATCAAGCATATCATCTAGCCTAGGAATAGGATGACGATAACGAATAGTAATATTATTAATGCCTCTACAATCAACACACATACGTGATGTACCATCCTTTTTCGGCACTAGAATAATAGGAACAGCACAAGGACTAAGGGATTCGCGTATATAACCTTTGTCGAGCAGCTCCTGTACTTGACGCATAATCTCCTTCGTCTCCTCCGGATTGGTGCGGTATGGTGCACGGTTGGGTAATGATGCACCGGAATTAAGTCAATCGATGCTCAATCCCTCGAATGGGAGGTAATCCCGGTGGCACGTCTTGTGGAAAGACGTCAGCGAACTCCTGCAAAATGTTAGTGACAGCAGGAGGCAAAGAGGAAGGCACGTCCTCGAATGAAAATAATGCCTCTTTGCACATAAAAGCATAGCAAATAGATTTGCTGAAATCTAGCTCATCAATATCAGATTTAGTGGCAAATAAACATGCACTTTTCAATTTAATGTCAGAAGCAACACTAGATGGTTTACTATTAGGCTTCATTTGTTGCTCAAATTCTTTTGCCACAATCTGATTTTCACTCTTATTTTTATCCTGTTTTGCTTTATTTGCTCTATTAATATCATCTTTCAAAATGGAATCAGGAGTCATAAGAAGCAAAGTAATATTTTTATCCTTATGAACAAGAGTATATTGATTGTTTCTACCATGGTGTACAGAATTTTTATCAAATTGCCATGGTCTACCAAGTAATAAGGAACATGCTTGCATAGGTACCACATCACAATCAACATAATCAACATATGTAGAGATACTAAAATGCACACGAGCGATGCGTGTTACCTTAACCTTGCCGCTGTTGTTGAACCATTGGATGTAGTAAGGATGTGGATGTGGTCATGCGGTGAGAGATAGCTTCTCCACCATCTCCATGCTAGCCAAATTGTTGCAGCTCCCTCCATCTATGATGACGCGCACAGAACGTTCCTTCACAACTCCATTTGTATGGAACAAATTGTGCCTCTGATTTTGCTCAGCTTGTGTGACCTGCACACTCAAAACACGTTGAGCAACTAAATATTCATACCTGTCAGCGTCTTTAGGAGCCATGTTGATGCGGAGCATCCTACGGTCATCACCATGTCAAGAGTCCGTTTGGCAAGTGACACGTGCGACCTCTTCTTCACATACACAAAGGTGAATCTTCTCTGATAGAGGCGAGGGTGTCCCGATCTTTCAATGAGATGATAACTATCGATTTGGTGGAGACGACTTTGACGATCCGACTACAAACGTGCACGACGTTGCGCCTTAGCAATCGCTAAACCAACTCCGAGAGGTTATTGACCACGCCGGAGCACAATCAACGACCACGAAGGTCTATTCCTGCAAGCAATCGAAAAACAAGCAAGAATATGATAAAGCAATCTGAATATTGCGGTATATATGAAGTATTGATAAAGGTGGGGATCCGTAGCGGTCTTGGTGCAGTCGTTGGACACAAAGCGAAGTACGAAGTTGCAATGGCTAACTTTTAACTAAACAAATCCCAAGGAAAAAGCTACTAGATGGATCTACTTATATAGGATCAAGGGGTGGCGGCCAAGGAGGTGGTAGGACGTCCCAAGGCAGCCTAAAACTAACCCTAGGTCGTACAAGGCCAATGGGCCCAAGCGGAGGTGACGTAACACCTTTGGACTTGTAGTTTGACTCGGATTCTCTGCTGCAGCATCAGATTGTTTCGTCCATAACTCAACGCTCCGGACGAATTTGAAGGTGAATCCAATTGGGTTGGAAGGTGCACGAAATCTATTTTCCAACAAAAAAGAATCACCCAATTTGGAGTCCGGATGAAAAAGTTATTGACGTTTTGAGTCGGTATGTCTGCATGCAGTCCGAATCTGAGTCCGTAACGTGAGAGACTTGGACTCTATCTTCTCTTGGTCCAAAAGTGACGTGAGAGGACTTTTGAACAGCACCTAAACTTCTCCTTTTCCCTTATCTTCATATGTGTATTGTACAAATGTCCCATACACCTACAATTAGACAAAACACAAAAGTATGTGATGTATTTTTGTTACGGATAACATAAATAGATTATTGAATAGTTTGCACTAGAAATCACACGACAAATATGCATGTATGCAATATTTTTGGTCTTATCCAAGGTAGTCATGTCCTCATCATCCTCCACTTCTTGAAAACAAAGCCGTCCTCGGCGGTTCTTAGTCTGAAATGTGGCTAACAAAAGAGACAAGGTGTACATGTTGTATATGTATATGTCATCCATTTTATTTCCCTTGATTTTTGCACATATGACACATAAATAGATGAGTAACTTGCATAGTTCATAAAATCTAAAGCCAAAACATTATCACAAGAAGTAGAAGGCATGAAAATATTGCAACTCAGTTTGCACATATAAGTGAAGCTCTTATTCATTTCAAAAGATTGACAATGTTCATCATTAAACCATCCCAACATTGGTGAATAAACCTTACTTGCATCAAGTTTACATGCTACAACATGCTTAAATAAGTAAACATGCAATAAGTCATTCGACACGTAATCATCACCAAGATTAGAGGTCATATCAAAATGATTAAATATTGATTCTTTTGCATCAACAATTAATTCAATGGGTGCACTCAAAATTGTTGGTATTTCAGTTGTTTGATCACATGGCAAAGTCAAATTATCAATATAATCCTCTAAAATAGGTGGTGTGATCAAAGTAGTGGGTAGCTCAACACATGATGTATTCAAGTTAACTAGGCATGCATCATTCTCATGTAAAAGTGGAAAATATGTACCTTTGTCATTACCTCTTATAGTCAACTCAGATGATGCAGCACTCTCGATGATGATGTGTCACATGGTGGAGATGATGTAGTCCTCGCAACAACGGATGTGGTTGTCATAGTACGCCTAGTAGTTGAATAAACATCTGTATCAACAGTTGGAATGTGCACCGTCGCTTGTTCTCCTTGTGGGCAACAAGTCGTTTTATTTCCTTTTAAGCTTTGCAAGCAAGTCTAAACAAATTGTCCATAGGATAACACTCTTCATGAATTAGTATCTCCTGAATATTATGGTTTAATCCTCCCCAAAATCTATCCATAAAATCTTCTTCACTTTCTTCTAAAAATGAGTGCAACAAGGTAGTTTGTAAATCATCATAATATTTTGTTATGGTGTCACTACCTTGTTTTAAATGTTCGATTTTTAATCATGCCACGAGTATAATAAACATCGGCGAATCTATCTCTCATGACATGTTTTAAATCATCCCAAGTATCGTGTACATAATCAGGGTGTAACCGACAATATTCACTCCACCAAACTAGAGCATAACCAGTGAAAGAACCAACCGCAACCATAACTTTTTACGTTCATCAAAATTATGGGAAGCAAATATATTATTTATGTCTAACTCCCATTCAATATATAAAGGAGGTCTAAAAGCGGCCATTAAATGGTGGTATAGAAACATGAACATGATCATGTGCATTTGGATGTTTGTGCACCTCTCGTGGCCGGTTGTGGTATTTGCATAGGTGGTGGCATGTCTCCCTTGATCGACAAAGCCCATGAATTGACTCTGGATCCTGTCATGATTAGTGGAACAAGAAACAAAATCCAAAAATAATGTTTCTATAACTACTAGGATGCGGTGGTAAAAGCGATCACAAGAAAGCAAATATCAATGTCTTACAAGTTCTTACCATGCAGCGGCGGTGACGGGCAACCAGCGGTGTAAAGTAACTCTGAAGATTGTGTAAAGAGATTGCCGGGGAGCGTCGTATACACGGTGTAGAAATATGTGGAGCTGGGTTGGCTATATATGGTAGCAAAAGATTAGCAATAATCAATTCAAAGATGCAATGTTGAATAAACGCTCAGCAGCAGTCTTTGTGCTGGTCCTAGGCTAGACCGGACTAGAGACGCGAGCCTAGAACACTAATGAGGTCACGGCGTAGCACAACTAGCATCAATGAAGGATAATGAGTAGCTCTAGACAGCAAGATATAAGTGAAGAGCACTGGCAGTAAAGATAATGATGAAAAACAAGCGCCAAGCAGGATATACAACAACTCTCTCTCCAGTTTTCCTCTTGAAAAGTTTGAGCCAATTTTCTGATAACTTTTTCAAAGAATGCTACTAACTCAAGCTTTCCAATGCAAAAGAATCACTCAATTCCGAGTTGATATGAGGAGTCAAAAAATTCTAAAACTGGTTTGAAAAACTGGAATAAGCTGTGTTAACGAACTTCGGAGGGCAAAAGACCTATTTAGGAGCCGATTTTGAGGTGCCAAATATTGAACTAGCTTCTGCAACTATTTAGATGCGGCTCGTCTCTAGCTTTAATTTGAGTACTCGTGGAGCCAAAACGGACTTCGTATGAGGAAGTTATGCCTGTTTTACTGAACAGTGCACAAAACAGATTCCAATCCGAATTCAGCTACGAGATTGAGTCTAGATAGATCCCAACTTTGTTTTTTCTCTTCTCTCTCTTTTTCTCACACTTTTTTTCTTTTTCTTTATCTCTGACTTTTTTTACTTTTTTTCTCTTTTTTTTCTCTTTTTTTCTCTTTTCCAAAACAAACTAGATAAGATGCAGATTGGATCAAGCGAAGATGTGAATGACCTCAACTATGATTATGACAATGAATAGTGCATAGCACGTGGTGGAAATTGATGGATGGTATGGTGGACAGTGGAAGGGATAATGATGCAGCGGCGGCGTGACTAATGTGAACAGAACTCGAAACTCTAAAGGAACTAGACACTAAGACCAGCAACTCGACACGGATGCAACCGATAATTCAATAATGCAAACAATGAAAAGAAAATTGCAAAGGCTTGGACTGGCTAGGACAAATGATGAATAGATCTAACTTTTCTGGTGGCCTTTTCTTGGACAATAGGTAAGAAAATAAATCGAATCTAGGGACAATTGGAAATCCTCACCCAAAAATATTGCATACATGCATATTTGTCAGGTGATTTCTAGTGCAAACTATTCAATAATCTATTTATGTTATCCAGAACAAAAATACATCACATACTTTTGTGTTTTGTCTAATTGTAGGTGTATGGGACATTTGTACAATACACATATGAAGATAAGGGAAAAGGAGAAGTTTAGGTGCTGTTCAAAAAGTCCTCTCACGTCACTTTTGGACCAAGAGAAGATAGAGTCCAAGTCTCTCACGTTACGGACTCAGATTCGGACTACTGCAGACATACCTGACTCAAAACGTCAATAACTTTTTCATCCGGACTCCAAATTGGGTGATTCTTTTTGTTGGAAAATAGATTTCGTGCACCTTCCAACCCAATTGGATTCACCTTCAAATTCGTCCGGAGCGTTGAGTTATGGACGAAACAATCTGATGCTGCAGCAGAATCCGAGTCAAACTACAAGTCCAAAGGTGTTACGTCACCTCCGCTTGGGCCCATTGGCCTTGTACGACCTAGGGTTAGTTTTAGGCTGCCTTGGGACGTCCTACCACCTCCTTGGCCGCCACCCCTTGCTCCTATATAAGTAGATCCATCTAGTAGCTTTTTGCTTGGGATTTGTTTAGTTAAAAGTTAGCCATTGCAACTTCGTGTACTTCGTTTGTGTCCAACGACCAGAACAAGACCGCTTACTTCATATATACTCGCAATATTCAGATTGCTTTATCATATTCTTGCTTGTTTTTCGATTGCTTGCAGGAATAGACCTTCGTGGTCAGGTTGATTGTGCTCCGGCGTGGTCAATAACCTCTCGGAGTTGGTTTAGCGATTGCTAAGGCGCAACGTCGTGCACGTTTGTAGTCGGATCGTCAAAGTCGTCTCCACCAAATCGATAGTTATCATCTCATCGAAAGATCGGGACACCCTCGCCTCTATCAAGTGGTATCATTCTCCTTTACACGTGCTCACTTGACCCCTTCGAGGATGGTATACTACTTGACACTTCCCCCGTGTGCATGCATAGGTATTGTCGGAGCTTCTCGGATGTCAAGGAGGAGTGCAAGCGCCAAGGAACGACTACACCATCCGCGAGGGAAGCATGGAAGCAACGACGGAAGAAGACGGAGCTGCTGAAGTTACAGCAGCCGGACATCCGGGCCAGAGGCCGGACATCCGGCGCCTCACCAAAGCCCGGACATCCGGCCAACCGCCCCGGACATCCGGCGTCTCCCGAGAGCCCGGATATCCGGCCTCAAGCCCGGAAATCCGGCACCCCTCTCCCGATCCGGCTGAAACAGTTGCCACAACCCGGACATCCGGCCCCAGGCCCCGGACATCCGGCCTCCCGCGAAGCCCCGGATATCCGGCTCCCGGCCCGAAATCGGCGCCCTCTCCCGGTTCTGCTGAAACGGTCGCTCTAGCCCGGACATCCGGCGCCTTGCGAAGGCCCGGACATCCGGCCCGACGCCCAGACGTCCGGCCTCCCTGCCTGCGTGCAGCGCCTCCGGGACTCATCCCTTGTACCCCTTCGCCCCGAGACTATATATACTTGATCCCCTCCTCTTTCTAGGGTTAGCATTGGATTAGCTCATATTCTTGTGTGAGAGCCTTTGCTCATCCACTTGGCTACTTCTCCTCGGAGATCAGGACCTCTACGGAGAAGATCCCCCAAGCGGATTCAAGACCCCCTTCTAGGGTGGACCCCCTCAAGGCCTCCTCACGGAGAAGAACGGTTACCGTTTGTATCGTCCTTTGTTGATCTTGAATCTTGTGCCACTCTATGTGATCGATGATCTAGCATTTGTGTGATTGATCCCTTGTCGGTTTAGTGATTCTCCCTTGTTTCCTCCGTGTTTCCCTCTTGTTCTTCCGCGTGTTCTTCGTGATTCCCCGTAGGATCCGCTCCAACGTGAAAGATCATCCACGTAGGGTTCCGCCCTACATCATATATGGTATCATGAGCCACGTTGATCACGTTTTTGGAGCCCCTACCCCGTGTTTTCTAGCTTGATTTTGTGATTTCGTCCTAAATCCGAAAATACCCATCAAAAATAGCCCCAATTTTTTTTTTGTGATTTGTTATTGATGATGTTTTGTTGATTTTGATCCATGGATTTGCTTGGTTTCGAGTGGATCTAGCATTTCCCCAAGTTCCCCACTTTCCATCCACGAAATCCCTCCAATTTTGACCTTGAAATCATCAATTTCCGCCCCAATTCGAAAATTTCCGCCCAAACGAGATCTGGAATCGTCGGGCGGACATCCGCCTCAGGCGGACATCCGGCCATCCGGCGGACATCCGGGCCCCAAGCCGGACATCCGGGCCCTGGAGCACCAAATCCGCTCGATTCTGGACATACACCCCCGGAAATCCGGCCCCGACCCCCGGATATCCGGCCCCTGGGATTTCAGTTTTTTCCGTTTCACCGTTTTGTCCATAACTAATTCATCCGGAGTCCGATTTTGACGTTCTTTAGCTCGTTTTGAAGCTATTGACATTCCCCTTCCCATAAAAATACTACCACCACCATTTGACTCCATCAAATTTTTGAAAATTTGGCAAGTTTGCCTAGGCCTCCCACCACATCCTCCGCATAACCACCACCGACTTCCGCAACCAAACCAATTTTGTTCCCCATAGCATTAGTGGTTGCTTGAGTAGTGATTCGAGTCTCCTAAGGTGTTTGACTACTTAGGGACGATTGCTTCTTCATCAACCACCACCACCACTTCCACATAACCCTGACCACCATACACTTCCGACAACCCAACTTAACCCAATTGTTGATTGAGCTTTTTGAGTTGTGACTTGTGTCTCCTAAGGTGTTTCGCTACTTAGGGACGGCAACTTCAACTCCGACACGTGTATAGCCCATCATTCCACTTCCGCATTGCCAAGTGCAAACCACCACCGCATTCCCGCTACCACCATTTTGACATTTGACGTTTGAGATTTTGAGTTCGGGGTTTTTCCATTTCCTAAGGTGTTTGACTACTTAGGGACGAGTCTCCATCATCTTGGTATCTACATCAAGAACACCGCTACTCATCATCGCCGGACGGTAACCTCCATATCATCTTGGTATCGTGGTATACCTCCATTGTATATTCCCTTGCTATTGCATTGTTAACCCCTAGCCTTACTTTTGCGTTACTTGCCTATCGAGACTAGCCATTTGAGTATTGCCGCAACGTTACTTGTGCACATTAGTGATCATACCTTCCATTACATACCATACCATATCATATTGGTATCATATCATCCATTGTGTCTCAAGTTTGTTCCGCATATACACAATTGCTACCTTGGTTTGTGCATTGTGCAAAGTGGCCATACAAAAAAAATAAATAAAGCTTTTAAGCAAAAGAAAGAGAGCAAAGAAGCTTGTAAGCAAGAGCCATAGCATCATACCATATTGCATATAAGATTGTCATATCCGATCATCTTGGATCATCTTGAGAGAAACACCGGGAACCATACATACATAGCATACTTGGGATAGAAATTTATCCATTTTGCATCTTATAGGTTGTGCACAAGTGTCGTATCCGCCCATTGAGCAATCGTGCTAGCGTCTCTCTTGAGTTGTGCAACACGGCGTTTTGGTGGATTCCACATTTTGAGCTCATTCCTTGGTTGCACGGCCCCATTTATCTATCCGTGTGTGTGTTTCCGTGTGCCTCATATTGCTATTGGTCTACTTGTTTCGCTTGCGAATTTGTGAATCTCTTTCAACATTATTGACTCTTGCTAACATTTTGCATTAAATTTTTGTGCCACTATCCTCACCGAGCTCCTCCATAAGCTTTACTTGTGTAGGTGTGAGAACCGACAAGGATTGGTACCAATAGTGCTATTTCATTGTCCGCATTTGGGTGAACTTGATTCATTTTCAAGATCGGTCAAGGTACATTGGTATAAGTTCTTCCCTTCCTCCCACTCATATTTGCTTGAGTCTTGTGATGGATAGGCAAGGCATTTCATCTTCGGTCTACAACAACAACGACGAGTTCGATGCCATGGAAAACAACTACGACGCCAAGATGCAAGCTAAAATGGAGGAGATCAAATCCCTCATCAAGTCCTACAAGCGATCTTCCTCATCTTCGAGAAGACGCTCAAGAGCACATGCTTTCGAGCTACCGTCTCCGGCAAGATCACATCGGCATCGACACCATCATCAACAAGAACATGAAGGTCAAGAGCTCAACATCAACAACCGCTCCACGACTTCACCAACTCCCTTGGCATCTTCGCCAAGCGACTTCAAGGCATCTTCGCCCTTCGGATATTCTGCATCTTCGCCAACAAGCACCCCAAGACTACGCTCAAGAGAAGCTCCCCAAGCTCAAGTCCGCGACTTCCACGAGCTACTACGACCTCGACATCGACCACGAGATTCCTTTCTATGGGACTCAAGAACCCGAGGAGTACCTCGAGTGGGAGCGTTTGATGGACGACTACCTCAAGCTACATCAAGTTCCTCCCGAAGATCAAGTGAAGTGCGCCACAAGAAACTTCCACGACAACGCCTCGACATGGTGGCTTCACACACCTTGAGTGCTACGAGATGAGTTGGTCCAAGATGAAGAGAGATTTGCGGCGAGAGTTCGTGCCTCCAACATACACGGAACAACTTCGACGCCAATTGGAGAACACCACCCAAGGATCCAAGTCCATCGACAAGTACTTCAAGGAGATTAAGATTGCCTTGCGACGAGCCGGCGTGGACGACCCCATGTCAATGAAGTTCCACTTCATGATGGGATTACTGTGACATCTCCAAGACCATCTTCCTCGAGAACTACAAGTCCATCGACGACTACTACATTGGTGCTCTCAAAGTGAACAAGAACTCATGAAGGCCAACGCTTCTCCACCCCAAGCAAACTTCGTGGAGACCAAGCTCTCGACAAGCATGAGGCTAGTACCACCATGATGTCCAAGCCCGACAAGCTCCAAGACGATGCTCCCAAGTGCGACTTCACCGCCATCCCTCTTTGTGGCATTGTTGATGCCGAGTCTACCTTGACTCTTTTTCAAGATGGTGCGGCGACAAGTACGACTACGGAGACCTTCAAGGACCAAGCTTTGGAGGCAAGCGACAAGGTGGCGAGCAAGGATGATGCTTCCATCTTAGGAGGCGAGAGTGATGTTGTGCCATCTTCGGCCTTCATCCACGACGAGAGCGATGATGTGCCATCTTGGCCTTCATCCACGGCGGCGACTACGAGGACGGTTGAGCATGGGATTTTCCTTCGACCACGGTGACGTCCGATGACTTGAGTGACTTGAGCCACCATATTGAGAGTGAGAGTGACTTCACCACTAGCCCCATATATGTGTTGCCCCAATTCCCATGTGAGGAGAGCCACAACCCCACCACTTGAGTGAGATGAGTGACCCCACCATACGTGAGTTTGAGTGCACCTATTTTGAGGGAGTGAGTGAACCACCACATAGAGAGAGTGAGATAGTTGATAGGTCTAGTGAGGCCATTTGCATTTCTAACAACTTGACCTCTACCTCTATTGTGTCTTCTCATTTGGTGCTAGGTCCCATTATGATGACGCGCCGATCCTCGACGACTCCGTCCTCGCTTTGGACAAGACGATGGCCATGGTGGAATATGATGCACCCCCCACATGGTTCCATCAAGATGAAGATGACCACCATTTGGTCTTTCCCACCTCACCTACACCACTTGAGTGGAATGACAAGGGTAACAAAGGTGACGGTGATGCTCTCGTCCCACTAGTGGACTATTTTGACATTGATTGCTTGCATGATGTTGATCACCCTATTGACATGATTCATTCTAGCACGATTTCCCCATGTGATGATTTGCCCATTTATGAATATGATGATTCTCATGTGGAGTCTATTATTAGTGATGCTATGTTACATAGGATTTCTTGTGACAATTCTTTAGGTCACATCATGTTTGCTAATCCGCTTGACTTGTCATATGCTATGCATGAGATCCATCATATGTCTTATTTGCAATCTCTTCATAGTGACTATGCATATGCCATTAAAATAAACCCAATTTGCACATATGGCATAGATGACAAGCCCATGGTTATTGGCATTTGTTTTTCTTGTGATGATATTGATATGCTCCCTTTGCATCCTTTATCTCATATGCCATGCCATGCCCTCCTAGCTTCGGATATGCATTGTTTTGGATGTTGTCCATTTTCTCCAAATGATGTTTCCAATATTGCTCATGAGGAGACCCCCATAGTTTCCTCATACATGTTAGGAGAATTTGATCCATCCCATTCATTGCATGATCCCCATACTTGTGTGCACCACATGCTCCCCATGAATGAAAATGCTATCGATGTGCCATATACTTGCATTCTCAATTTGTGTCCCCATCGTGTCATACATAATAACTATTCTTTCATGATGGATGACATGTTCTTATACCATGCATCAAATTTCTTTGAGCGATGCTTATCTTGTGCTAACTCACATGTGCACATACACATCATGATGGATGATGTGTACATTTACCACGCGCACAATTTCTTTGGTTTGTGTCTCTTTTGTGTAGGTACCAATGAATACTTGTCAAACTCGCAATCCCACGAGTTGACAAAACAAGCTCTAAAGAGCACCGATGATTTGGGATCCCATGGATTGACTTTCCCACCGCTCTCTTCACGCGAAGTCTTCGCGCATTTCTTCTACATGGCCCTCACTTGGCTATGGGTTATTGTCCATTACATATTCTATGCCCATCTAGCCATGTTCACTTTGCATGATATGCCCATTCCTATACCTTTGACATGCATTTGTGACCCATGCTTTGCATTAAACATGATGATTGATTCTCGTACTTGTATGTGTATTTGCAAGCTTGGTGGAGATATTGCTTGTTATTGCCATGTTTCTTTTGTGCACCATTCCTATGATGATACTTTCATCTTGCTTTGTGTTCGTGCTTGCAATATGTCATGTGCATTTTATTTGCCTATTATTTGCTCACATGACATGATTGCCATGATTTATCCTAGTGTGTTGCATCTTCGCTCCACTAGTTTGCACGACTTGATTACAATGCTTGCTTATGTTGCATCACCAATGATTCATACTTGCTAATTTCATGCGGTTGACGACAACCATCTAAATGCTTTGCACATGCACATGATTGTTATTGCTTCTTGTCACATATCTCCATATGTTGCCTCTCTCATGCTAGATCATTTTCCATGTATTCAGTGCAACCATGATTGTCATCTTGCTCATGAGATTGCCCCCATAGCATTCTCACACTTGTTTGGAGATTTTGACATATCCCTTGTGCAGCATGCTTGCCTTACTTCTTTGCACCATATACCAAGTGCCATGAATATCGCCATTGTTGCATCATATTATTCATGCACTTTTGTTACTAATGGTTTTGTGCAAAAGAAGAGAACCATCATGATGGATGATGTGTTTATCTACCATGCGCATACGTTCTTTGTTTTGTTTTGTGCATGTGTAGGATACTTGGACTTTGTGTCGATGTCCACGTCAAGTGAGTTGACCATTCGAGCTCTTGAGAGCGAACCACCTTCTACCACGACGATTCTACATCGCACTTGTTTGTGCCTCGGCATTGTGAAGGACGCACAAGGACACGCCTTCAAGGTGACATCTTTCTTGAGCATGGATATTGCGGATCATACTACTTGTGTTGCTTGCACGATGAGACTTATTGTTCATCTTGGATCACTTGATTGCGCACTTAGTAGAGATCTTGCTTTGACTTGCCATTATCACATTCCCATGCATCATGACAAATGTACCTTGTGTGTTGCATCCAATTCTTGGATTACTTGCTCCTCTCATATGTTTGGTTGCAACAATGTCATTACTTCACATATGCCATATCCCATTGATTGCTACATGCTTGACTTGATGGCCTCACACATGATGAATAATTGCTCTTTCTATTGCGTTGAGCGCCACACTATATTCACTACACCCTATGCACATTATGCTTGGATTGTCTTGCACTTGAACCATGTGTTTAGACACTTCATTTTATTTGTTGTGGTGAATACTTCCTATGCCTACCATCGACCATTTGTCGAAGCGCTTTATGCATGCTTGCTATGACCTTGAGGTGGATGCTTATGCTCTTGTCACACATATTTGCATCACTACCTCACGTTTACATGCGTGTTTCCATGATGACCTTGATTTTGCTCAAATCATATGCTTACATGCCATGTCACAATCCTTTGTCACACCAAATGCTATGCTTGATGACAACACTTGTTTGGTGAATCACCAATTGAATGCTTGGTTTTGCACTAACGCTAACCACATTTATTTTTCCAAGTGTTTGTTGTATTTGCTCCTTTTGAAGGAATCACAAGGCGGTGCGACATTGGAGAGTGCCCATTTCGAGCTTCAAGATGACGAGAGCTTGGTGATTGACCACTTTGACACGGCACCGCCATCTCTTTCCCATGGTGATTTGGTTTTCGATCCGAGGTCGGATCCTTTCCAAGGGAAGGGATGATGCGGAGCATCCTCTGATCATCACCATGTCAAGAGTCCGTTTGGCAAGTGACACGTGCGACCTCTTCTTCACATACACAAAGGTGAATCTTCTCCTTTACACGTGCTCACTTGACCCCTTCGAGGATGGTATACTACTTGACACTTCCCCCGTGTGCATGCATAGGTATTGTCGGAGCTTCTCGGATGTCAAGGAGGAGTGCAAGCGCCAAGGAACGACTACACCATCCGCGAGGGAAGCATGGAAGCGACGACGGAAGAAGACGGAGCTGCTGAAGTTACAGCAGGCGGACATCCGGGCCAGAGGCCGGACATCCGGCGCCTCACCAAAGCCCGGACATCCGGCCAACCGCCCGGACATCCGGCGTCTCCCGAGAGCCCGGATATCCGGCCTCAAGCCCGGAAATCCGGCACCCCTCTCCCGATCCGACTGAAACAGTTGCCACAGCCCGGACATCCACCCAGGCCGGACATCCGGCCTCCCGTGAAGCCGGATATCCGGCTCCCAGCCCGAAATCCGGCGCCTCTCCCGATTCTGCTGAAGCAGTCGCTCTGCCCGGACATCCGGCGCCTCGCGAAAAGGACATCCGCCCGACGCCGGACGTCCGGCCTCCTGCCTGCGTCAGCGCCCTCGGGACTCGTCCCTTGTACCCCTCGCCCGAGACTATATATACTTGATCCCTCCTCTTTCTAGGGTTAACATTGGATTAGCTCATATTCTTGTGTGAGAGCCTTTGCTCATCCACTTGGCTACTTCTCCTCGGAGATCGGGACCTCTACGGAGAAGATCCCCAGGCGGATTCAAGACCCCCTTCTAGGGTGGACCCCTCAAGGCCTCCTCCTCACGGAGAAGAACGGTTACCGTTTGTATCGTCCTTTGTTGATCTTGAATCTTGTGCCACTCTATGTGATCGATGATCTAGCATTTGTGTGATTGATCCCTTGTCGGTTTAGTGATTTCTCCCTCGTTTCCTCCGTGTTTCCCTCTTGTTCTTCCGCGTGTTCTTCGTGATTCCCCGTAGGATCCGCTCCAACGTGAAAGATCATCCACGTAGGGTTCCGCCCTACATCACATGTATTGCGTCTCATGATCAGAATAATCTCCACCATGTTCTTCACGTGTAATAAGAGCCAAAGTCTCCTCATCATAGTCACTAGCGGACTCATACCCACCATCCTCAGTAGCAATCATCACACGCTGAGATTTGCATTCTCTCGCATAATGTCCTCTTCCCTTACAATGACGACAAATAATATCACTTGTGTGCCCTGTTGACGCCTTGTGGAAGAAGAAGAGCTCTGCAGAGCCCGGCATGTGTGCTCTTGGCGGAATAGTGGTGGTTGTGCCTGCTTTCTTGTATCACGGTTGGAGGTGGCACTGAAGGAGGTGATGGTGCGAGAAGTAGATGATGCATGTGGTGTCCATGATGAAGGTCGATTTGCGTAAAAGTTAGTTCGCGCCAATGCTTGTCGATCACGCACTTCACGTTCAACTTTACAAGCAAGATGGAATAAACGAGTGATATTAGTATACTCCTTATACTCTAGAATGGTCTGAATCTCTTTATTTAATCCACCCATAAAACGTGCAAGCATAGCTTCATTCTCCTCAACAATACCACATCTAATCATGCCAGTTCGTAATTCCTGATAATATTCTTCTACAGAATTTTTTTCCTTGTCTTAAGCGCTGCAATTTTTGAAGTAATTCACGTTGATAATATGGTGGAACCCAACGAGTATGCATAGCAGTTTTCAAAGCAGCCCAAGTAGCTGGAACAGGATATAATCTACAATGTTCGCACCACCAAACACATGCAAAGCTAGTGAAAGCACAAACAAGCAGGAACACGTCTCTCCTCAGGATATTGTAAACATGTAAATCGTTGTTCAGTTTCTAACTCCCAAGTAAGATATATATCAGGAACATATCTACCCTCAAACGGTGGAATATTCAATTTCAGTTTAGGGAGATGGTCATGATCTCGTACCTGAGGTGGTGGTGCAGCCTACCGTTGCGAAGATATACCTGAGGTCGACCTGCTGGTGGTGGTGCCGGTGGCTGCACGTAGTTCTGATTTTGGTCAACCTCATCCTCGTAATAGTCCTCCATCTCTGCAGTAACAGCAGGAGCTACAGAAGCACCAACAGCAGTGGCAACACCCGAATTTTGTCCTGGCTCAATAGGAACACGCTGTGCTCGCCCTACTGTGTCGCGGTGTAGAACTGGTTGTGGGAGGCATTTGAGTAATTCATCAAACTTGGCGTCCAACTTGGTGTCAATTGACTTCTCAATGTCATCCATCTTCTCCATTGCCTTTCCAAAACTGGCCATCATGTCTTCCACCTGTTGACCCATCATTTCTTTGAAACTTATCATGAAGCTCTTTGTTCGTCATGTTCTCCCAGTCAATCTAAATGGACTTGTGTTCCTGCCATAGTTAGCAGCAATAGAAACAGACAAGAATATGATCCTACTGGAATATGGTGGTGGTGGGGTGTCACAAATCCGTCAAGCAAATCTCAAATTCTTACCAGTTCTTACCCAAAGAAGAAAGCGGTGATCGCAACCGTTGTAGTCAAAACTACGAAAAGCTTGGATAGAGCGATTGCCAGGGAGAGTCAAACGCACGACGTAGATGTATGTGGAGCTGGGAAGGCTTATAGTATGGTAGCAAAAAGGTCAGCAATAATCAATTCAGAGATGCAAAGTTGAATAAACGCTCAACGACGGTACTGTGCTGGTCCTAGGCTAGACCGTGCTAGAGACGCGAGCCTAGAACACTAACAAAATCACGGCGCTGCACGGAATCAAGGGAAAAGCACACTCTGGAAAAAAATCGCTCTATTTTTTTTGCGCTCCTCTTTTTTTTTGCGAAAAATCACTATAATGGCGAGTGTCTCAAAACTCTTCCCAGGTCAAACTGATAGGATGGGTACGAAATTTTTTTTGGCAATTTTTTTTAAATCAGGGCAGCGACGACGAAAAAGTGCGACCAAAAATCACTATGATGGCGAGTGTCTCAAAAGACTCAGAACAGCCTAAAAATAGGATAGGGAAAAAATATTTTCGGTCGTCGAAATTTTGGCCTAAAAACTGCCCGGGGGTCTCCAGACTCTTTTCTTTTCTTTTTTTCCGAGACCTACGCAGGCAAGGAAACACGAATCGGAATTTAGATGGATCTCGAAAACAAACCTAATATGAGAAGAACTCGGATTGGTGGTTGATATATGGTGGTGGTATATGGCAGCAATGGTGGTATATGGTAGCGGTGGTGGTATATGGATACGGATTGGTGGTGGTATATGGATACGGATTCAGAGTGGTGGCGGATAAGCAATGGTGGTAGATGGCAAGGCGATGATGATGGTCTTGTTGGCGTAACAACTTATTACCGTAACTTCGAAACTCTAAAAGACTAGACTCTAAGACCAGCAACTTGACACGACGATGCAACCGCAAATACAACAAAGCAAAAACCCTAAAAAGATTATGCAAAGGCTCAGATTGGTTCGGATATGATGAACTAACCCTAATTTTTTTGTGGCTTTTTCGTGGACTGTAGGTATGAAGAACAGACTCGATCTAATCTACAAAAAACTGTAAAATCTCACCGAGCAACCTGGAAATCTGATACCACTTGATAGAGGCAAAGGTGTCCCGATGTTTTGATGAGATGGCGGCTATCGTTTTGAAGGAAGTCGACTTTGACGATCCGACTACGAATGTGCGAGACGTCATACTTAGCAATCGCTAAACCAACTTCCGAGGGTTATTGACCACGCCGGAGCACGATCAACCTAACCACGAGGGCTTGTTTCCTGCGAGCAAACGAAGAACAAGCAAGAAACTAAGATTGCAATCTGGATATTGCGAATATAAGAGGAAAGCTTTATTAATGAAGGTGGGGTTTTGTGACGCCTTGGTCTGGTCGTTGAACACAAACGAAGTACGCGAAGTTGCAGCTATGGCGAACCTTTAATCTAAACAAAACCCAAAGTCTAAACGGTGCCCTAAGGGCTGTATATATGGAGGAAGAGGGGGAATTTCGTGGCCCTTGGTGGAGGGGTCCGAAATCAACCCTATCTCTTGTTTCCCCACACATACGGACTCTAAAAATAGCCTATACTTATGTATTTCGAAATTACATGGGTCTGGCCCAATAATTAGGTGACGCAGCACCTAGAATAGCCTCTGGACGAAATTTATGAAGTGGCATCTTGTATATTTCGTCCAAGGCTTCATGCACCCTTTATGGTGGCTTCAAAGCACTGAAATCATCACTTGTAACTCCGTTCTTGTTCCCCTTGCGCATTCCATCATCTCCATGCTTGTTCTTGCTCCAATGTTCATCCTTCTCCAAGCTAGGCCCTTCATTTGTAAGCAAAACAAATGTATCCAATTTAGGCGGCATCATATTCTCATGAACATTAGAATCATTACCAAGAAACGAAAGTACCTGGTAATTTAGTTGGCGTGCGCGAGCTCTAGTAATTGGTCCAGTATGTATAGCAGCAGGGGCTGTGGGTGTAACAATGGTATTGATGTCCTCATCATCAACCATGGCTCAGAATACCAAGATGTTGTAGGGTGGAACCCTAAGTGGATATCTTTTCACACTTGGAGGGGAAAAGAGGATGAAAACAAGAACACAAAGAGGGAAATCACTCAAACAAAACCGAATCACACATCCACTAGAATAGCAAAGTTGAGATCCACAAGAGTACAATATCAATCCAAGGAAACAAGCACAAAGGCAAGGTTCTTCCCTCTCCTAAGGAGGTTAGGTCTTGATGATAGTCTTCTCCAAAAGGAGGTCTTGATATCCACTTGGGAACCTCTCCTAAGATGTCTAGATCTCCAAGAGGAGGGGTAGAAGGAACAAAGCTCTATCAATGTCTCACATATTCTTTGCTAACCCTAACAAATGTCTTAGACCCGAAATATATAGCTAGAGGGAGGAAGGGGGCGACTTGGGAGGCAAGGACGGGCATCCATGGTCGAAACCTCGGAGGCTTGTGCGCATGGGGTAAATTGAGCATGTGTGCACGGGGTGCTCTAGTGGCAGGGGCCCGTGCGCACGCGGGTGCACGTTTCAGTTATAGGAGCTCTCTGGGTGGCCCGTGAACACAGGGTCTGGAGGGCCCGTGCGCATGGGGTCGCCTGCCAGGTGTTGTCTTCATTTTCTTGTGCTCCTTCTCCTTCCTCATGGCCTTGGGACGCTTCTCCTCCTCCTTTAGGTGTCCCTTAGCTTCTTGGTGGCGTTGGTCTTCGTACCTAATGACACATAGCATGTTTTGGTGAGGTAGCATCCAAGTTCCATTTATATCCATATCGATCTCGAGTAGGAGTAAGTTCACCTCGGTTTCAATGTTGCGCGCTCGTGCTCTTGTCATGGGTCCACATGGTGCTTGATGTGTTGTTCTAGAGTCCATGGGGATGATGGAAGGATGCTCCGCATCATAGACAATGATTCACATGTCGCAAATCTCTTTTGTAGGGAAATCTTGAGGTTGCATGTAGTGCCCAAGATGATCATGTCGGACCGCGATGCAAGTTCCTAAGCTACTTTTGGAAGACACTATGCGCCAAGCTCGGAATCAAGCTACTATTCTCTTTGACATATCACCCACAAACCGAGGGCCAAACGGAAGCCACCAACCAAACGCTCTCTACACTTCATCATGTGTTGATCAAGAAGAAAATCAAGGAGTGGGAGGAATGCTTTCCCATCGCCGAGTACACCTACAATCAAGCATGACACTCTACCACCTGCAAGTCTTCAAGGTCATCTACGACTTCAACCTATTGTCGTCATTAGACATCCTTCCACTAGCACTACAAGAACAAGCAAACATGGACACAAGCGTAAGAACAACTTATCTCAAGAAGATGCATGAACATACAAGGCACACGATCAAGCGTCAAGTACACTATCTCACCGCCAAGCTCAACATAAACAAGCACCCCATGGTGTTCAACCTGTGATATCTTGTGTGGCTACACCTTCGCAAAGATCGTTTCGCGAACGAGCGCAAGTCCAAGCTACTACCTTGCACCGATGGACCTTTCAAGGTTCTATCACACTACAATAACAATGCTTACAAGATCGACATCCCATGTGACAAGTATAAAGTAAGCGACATCCTCAATGTCAAGGAATTATCTACCAACCATGGTGACAAAGTTAACGATCCGAGATGGATCTCTCCCAAGGGGGCCAGATGATGCGGAGCATCCTTCGATCATCCCCATGGACACTACACCAACTCAACAAGCACCACATGGACCTATGACAAGAGCTCACGCACGTGCCATAAAAAACAAGGTGAACTCACTCCTCTATGATATTGATATGGATATGGATGGGACTTGGATGCTACTAAGAGTGATATGTATCACCAAGCAGCTAAGGAACATCCCCAAGGCCTAGGAGAAGGGGACCAAAGCCACAAGGAAGAAGGAGGCCACCATGAAAGAGAAGACTGCACCTCCCAGACCACCCCGTGCCCACGGGCCATCTAGAGAGCTACTGGATGCAAAACAGCACACCCGTGCCCACGGGCCACCCCACTGTAGCTATCCCGTGCGCACGGGCGTGTACCGTGCACACGGGGCCTACTTAGCTCGTGCGCATGACCCTCATAGTAAGTTGCCCATGGTGTTCCTGTTTTACCCTCTAGCTCGTCCCCACCTCAAGTCACCTCTATATTTCGTGCCTAAGACATTTGTTAGGGTTAGCAAAGTATTAAGAGATATTGGAGACGGGTTTGCTCATCTACCACTCCTTTAGGAGATCAAGACCTCCTAGGAGAAGATCCCTAGGGGATACCAAGACCCCTTCTAGGGAAGGATCTATCTTGATCATCAAGACCTCATCTCCTCTTGGATTTGAGAAGAACTCTATCTTTGTGCTTGTTTTCCTTTGGTTGATCTTGTATGCTTGTGGATCTCAACTATGTTATTCTAATGGATGTGTAACTGGGTTTTGTTTGAGTGAATTCCCCTTGTGATTCTTGTTGTTCATCCATTTTTCCCCTTAAAGTGTGAAAAGATCTCCAATTAGGGTTCCACCCTATAACACTCTTCCATTTGGGTAGTAAGCTTGGCGTCAAGGTAGTCCTGCATTCTTGCTTCAGATTATCGCGGGTTCGTGCAAGTTGATCGATGCGGTCCCCCAAAGCTTCATTTTCTTGATGCAAAGCTCGTTGAGTGCCAAAGAGTTTAAGCTTCATGATGTAGTCATTCGGTTCGTCTTGCTCATCGAAGAGTGGGTTGGAGGTGCTCGGCCTATCCATCATGCTCAAGCAAATGTGAGTGGAAGAAAGAAAAGAACTCGACCAAATGTATCTTTTCCAATGTCGAAGATGGATCAATGGTCATCCAATGTGTTATTAGTACAATTGGTACCAGATCTTGTCAATCTCACACCTATACAAGTAAAGCTTATGGAGTGGCTTGGCAAGGACAGTGACACAAAATTGATGCAATCGTTAGTAAGATAACAATAATGTTGAAAGAGATTCACAAGTGAAACAAGTAGACCAATAACAATGGGTGGCACACGAAAACACACACACGGATAGGTAACTGGGGTTGTGCAACCAAAGAATGAGCACACAATGTGAAATCCACGGAAAACGCTCGTGTTGCAAAATGCTAGAGAGACGCTAGATTGCTCGAAAGGGCGAGATACGTGCACAACCTATGAGAGAAAAAACATGTCGGTTTTCTTTGCAAGTATGCTATTTAGTATGTTTCCCGGTGAACTCGCTCATGATGATCCAAGATGATCAATGATGGCAATATGGCATGCAATGTGGCCTAATGTTGTGGCTATTGCTTACAAGCTCTTTATTTTTTTCTTTGCTTAAAACCTTTTCTCTCCTTTTTTTTATATGGCCACTATGCGGAATGCTAAAACCAAGATGGCAATTATGTATATGCGGGAACAATGTGATGACAGAAGAGATGATACGATGAGATATGCACGCAATGAAAGCTATGTGGAACATGTATCAGTAAAGTGCACAAGTAGCATGGCCCAGGGTTAACAATGCAAAGCCAAGGAAAATGTACAATGATGTCGTCGCGGTTACCGTCCTTGATTACGGTCGGGGTGTCAAAATGGTGAAGTGGTCATTGTCGATGTTGAGTCTCTGGCGAAGTTGAGTGGCGGTGATGTCGATGACGATCCGTTCGTAAGTAGCCGAAACAAGTTAGGAAACAGAAAACTGCAAACTCAAATTCTCAAATGGCAAACGTGTAAAAATTTTGGTTGGTTGCGGAGTCGGTGGTAGTTTGCAGAAGAGATGGTGTGATAGAGGCAGAGGTGTCCCGTCTTTCGATGAGATGGTGGCTATCGTTTGGTGGAGTAAACTTTGACGATCTGACTACGAACGTGCGAAGACGTCGCGCCTTAGCAACCGCTAAACCAACTCCGAGAGGTTATTGACCACGTCGGAGCACGATCAACCTCACCATGAGGGTCTATTTCCTGCAGGCAAATGAAGAACAAGCAAGAAACTGAGATTGCAATCTGGATATTGTGGATATAAGATGAAAGCTTTATTGAAGAAAGTGGGGTTCTATGACGTCTTGGTTTGGTCGTTGAACACAAACGAAGTATGCGGGTTGCAGCTATGGCAAACTTTAATCTAAACAAAACCCAAAGTCTAAACGACCTTAAGCATTGTATTTGTAGGGGGGAAGAGAGGGAATTTCGTCCCCCCTTGGCAAGGTGGGACTAAAACACCTCCTAAGTCGTTTCCCCTACAATATAGACTCTAAAAAATAGCCTACATGTAGTATTTCAAAATTACATGGGCGTGGCCCAAAAATAAGGTAGCGCAGCACCTATATTAAGCTATGGACGAAATTTATGAAAGAGCATCTTGCATATTTCGTCCATGCACTTGTACGTCATCATGGTGGCTCCAAAATGCTGAAAACTCCACCAGAAACTCCGTTCTTGTTCCCTTGCGCATGACATCATCTCCATGCTTGATCATGCTCCAATGTTCATCCCTCTTGTCCAACCTAGGCCCTTAATTTGTAAGCAAAACAAATGTATCCAATTTAGGCAGCATCATATTCTCATGAACCTTAAAATCGTTACCAAGAAACGAAAGTACCTGGTAATTTAATTGGATGTAGTAAGGATGCGGATGTGGTCTTGTGGTGAGAGACAACTTCTCCACCATCTCCATGATAGCCAAGTTGTTGCAGCTCCCTCCATCAATGGTGACGCGGACAGAACGTTCCTTCACAACTCTCTTTGTATGGAACAAATTGTGCCTCTAATTTTGCTCAACTTGTTCAGAATCATGCCCACCCTGCTCTTCACTAGCAATAAGAGCAAAAGTCTCCTCATCATAGTCACTAGCGGACTCATACCCACCATCCTAAGTAACAATCATCACACACGGAGATGGACATTTGCTCGCATAGTGACATCCACCCTTGCAACGACGGCATATAACCTCATGCATTTGCCCTATTAATGCAATGGATGAAGAAGAGCTCTATGCGGGACCAGAAGGTGTGCTCCTGCAGATGGTGATGGTGGTGCATGTTTTCTTGTATCTCGGTTGGAATTGGCGGCTGAAGTAGGTGGTGCTGCAGTAGTACGTGTGGAAGTAGAGGATGGACGTGGTGTCCATGATGAAGATCGACCTACATAAAAAATAGTTCGCGCCAATGCATGTCGATCCTGCACTTCGCGTTCAGCCTTGCAAGCAAGATGGAATAAACGAACGATATTGTTATACTCCTTATACTCTAAAATGGTCTGAATCTCTCTATTTGACCCACCCATAAAACGTGCAAGCATAGCTTCGTTATTCTCAACAATACCACATCTAATCATGACAGTTTGTAATTCCTGATAATATTCCTCTACAAAATTTCTTCCTTGTCTTATACGCTGTATTTTTTAAGTAATTCACGTTGATAATATGATGGACACACAGCAGTTTTCAAAGAAGAGCAAGTAGTTTGAGTATTATCATGATATAATCTACAATGCTCAGACCACCAAACAGAAGGAAAACTAGTGAATTCACAAACAGCAGCAGCAACACGTCTATCCTCGGGATATTGTAAGTATGTGAAACATTGTTCAGTTTCTAACTCCCACGTAAGATAGACATCAGGAATGTATCTACCCTCAAACGATGGAATATTCAATTTCAATTCAGGAACATGGTCATAATATCGTACCTAAGGTGGTGGTGTAGCCATACCGTTGTGATGGAATGCATGTGGACAACCTGGTGCTTGTGCTGGTGCTTGCACATAGTTCTGATTTTCATAAACGTCTTTCTAATAATTGCCCTCATAATCGTAATCCTCCTCTTCAGCAGCAGGAGCAGCAGGAGCCACATAAGCATCAACAGTAGGTGCAGAAGCACCGGGAGTTTGGTCGGGCTCAAGGGAACACGCATTGCTCGTCCCAGTTGATTTGGAAGGCGATGTTGTTGATGTCGTTGTTATTGTTGTTGTCGTTGTTGCAGAGGTGCGACAGATGCAGCCATTGGTGCTTGTGGAAGACGCGCGAGCAGTTAATTAAACTTGCCATGGAGCTTTGTTTCAAGCATCTTCTCAATGCCATCGATCTTCTCCATAGACTCTTCAAATCTGTTCAGCACATCTTGCACATGTTCAGTCATCATTTGTTGAATTTATCATGTAATGCCTTGTTCGTCATGTTCTCCTAGTCAGCCTCATCGGCTTGTGATCCTGTCATGGTTAGTAGCAATAGAAACACACAATAATATGATCCTACAGACTACTAGGAAGTGGTGTGCTGGAGTCACAAATCCGTCAAGCGAAACTCAATTTCTTACCAGTTCTTACCCAGCTACAGGCGATGATCGGCAACTGTGGTAGTCAAAACTCTGAAAGCTTGGATAAAGCGATTGCCATGTGGTGTCAAACGCACGACATAGATGTATGTGGAGCTGGGAAGGCTTATAATATGGTAGCAAAAAAAATGCAGCAATAATCAATTCAGAGATGCAACGTTGAATAAACGCTCAATGACGATACTGTGCTGGTCCTAGGCTAGAACGTGCTAGAGACGCGAGCCTAAAACACTAACAAAATCATGGCACTACACGTAAACAAGGGAGGAGCACACTCTAAAAAATTCCTTTTTTCACTTTTTGCACTTTTTTTCCTTTTCTTGCTCAGCAGCAAATTTGTTTTGAAAAAGTCTACAAACGGTCTAAAAACTACCTAGCCAAAATTTTCCAGACATAGTTTTTTTTTAAACTCGAACTATTTTTCTTGTAGGGGGGCACTGAAGTTGGGGAGTCTGACTTTGGCACGACTCGTACTAGGGTGTGCTCTGGAAATCGATAACAAAGAGGCATATACTGGACTCGGATTAGGACTGGTGCTGGAGATGAATCTGGTGGAACTCGGACTAGTGGCAGATATATGTAGGGGTGGTGGAACATGGACTGGTGGCGAATCAGTGATGGAGGTGGACTCGGAGTGGCGTGATGGTAGCGGATATGTGGTGGTGTATATGGACTTGGATTGGCGGCGGATATGCGGTGAATGTATATGGACTCAGATTGGCAACGGATATTTGGTGACGGTATATGGCAGCGGCGATGAAGATGGTGCGGTGGCAACATAAAAACATGTGACAAGAACTCAAAATTCAAAACTCTAAGCTAACTATACGCTAAGACCAGCAACTCGACACGACGATGCAACCGCAAATTCAACAAAGCAAAACACAAAAAAATTATGCAAAGGCTCAGGTTGGTTCGAATATGATGAACTAACCCTATTTTTTTGGACTGTAGGTACGAAAAAAGACGCGATCTAAGTACGAAAAATTAGAAATTCTCATGGAGCAACCTGAAAATCTGATACCACTTGATAGAGGCAAAGGCGCCCCGCCTTTCGATGAGATGGTGACTATCGTTTCGTGGAGTAGACTTTGACGATCCGACTACGAATGTGCAAAGACGTCGCGCCTTAGCAATCGCTAAACCCTCCGAGAGGTTATTGACCACGACGGAGCATGATCAACCTGACCACGAGGGTCTATTCCTACAGGCAAACGAAGAACAAGCAAGAAACTGAGATTGCAATCTGAATATTGCGGATATAAGATGAAAGTAGGGTTCTGTGACGTCTTGGCCTGGTCGTTGAACACAAACGAAGTACGCGAGTTGCAGCTACGGCGAATTTTAATCTAAACAAACCCCAAAGCCTAGACGGTGCCTTAAGGGTTGTATTTATAGGGAGAAAGAGAGGGAATTTCGTCCCCCCTTGGCAAGGTGGGACTAAAACACCTCCTGAATCGTTTCCCCTACAATACAGACTAAAAAATAGCCTATATGTAGTATTTCGAAATTACATGGGCCTGGCCCAAAAATAAGGTGTGCATCACCTATATTAAGCTATGGACCAAATTTATGAAAGGGCATCTTGCATATTTCGTCCATGCACTTGTACGTCATCATGGTTGCTCCAAAATGCTGAAAACTCCACCAAAAACTCTGTTCTTGTTCCCCTTGCGCATGCCATCATCTCCATGCTTGATCATGCTCCAATGTTCATCCCTCTTGTCCAAGCTAGGCCCTTCATTTGTAAGCAAAACAAATATATCTAATTTAGGCAGCATCGTATTCTCATGAACATTAGAATCGTTACCAAGAAACGAAATTACCTGGTAATTTAAGTGGCGTGCGCGAGCTCTAGTGATTGGTCCCATGTATGTAATAGCAGGGGCATAAGTGTAATTGTGGTATTGATGTCCTCATCATGTTGGGAAAATGATGAGGACATCAATACCATTGTTACACCCATAGCCCCTGCTACTATACATACTGGACCGATTACTAGAGCTCGCGCACGCCAATTAAATTACCATGTACTTTCGTTCTTGGTAATGATTCTAATGTTCATGAGAATATGATGCTGCCTAAATTTGATACATTTGTTTTGCTTACAAATGAAGGGCCTAGCTTGGAGAAGGATGAACATTGGAGCAAGAACAAGCATAGAGTTGATGGCATGCACAAGGGAGACAAGAACAGAGTTTCAAGTGATGATTTCAGGACTTTGAAGCCACCATAATGAGTGCATGAAGCCTTGGACGAAATATACAAGATGCCACTTCATAATTTTCGTCCAGAGGCTATTCTAGGTGCTGCGTCACCTTATTTTTGGGTCAGGCCCATGTATTTTCAAAATACTTGAATATAGGTTGTTTTTAGAGTTCGTATGTGTGGGGAAACAAGAGTTAGGGTTGGTTTCGGACCCCTCCTCCAAGGGCCATGAAATTCTCCCCTCTTCCTCCATATATACAGCACTTAGGACATCGTTTAGACTTTGGGTTTTGTTTAGATTAAAAGGTCGCCATAGCTGCAACTTCGCGTACTTCGTTTGTGTTCAACGACCAGACAAAGGCATCACAGAACCCCACCTTCATTAATAAAGCTTTTCTCTTTTATTCGCAATATACAGATTGCAATCTCAGTTTCTTGCTTGTTCTTTGTTTGCTTGCAGGAAATAGACCCTCGTGGTCAGGTTGATCGTGCTCCGCCGTAGTCAATAACCCTCGGAAGTTGGTTTAGCGATTGCTAAGGCGCAATGTCTCGCACGTTCGTAGTCGGATCGTCAAGGTCGACCCCCACACAAAACGATAGCCAACATCTCATCGAAACATCGGGACACCTTCGCCTCTATCAACTGGTATCAGATTTCCAGGTTGCTCGGTGAGATTTTACTGTTTTTCGTAGTTTAGATCGAGTCTGTTCTTCATACCTACAGTCCAAGAAAAAGCCATAAAAAATTAGGGTTAGTTCATCATATCGGAACCAATCTGAGGCTTTGCATAATCTTTTTAGGGTTTTTGCTTTGTTGAATTTGCGGTTGCATCGTCGTGTCTAGTTGCTGGTCTTAGAGTCTAGTCTTTTAGAATTTCGAGTTCTGGTCATAAGTTGTCACGCCGCCGCTGCACTATCATCATCGCCCCTGCCATCTACCACCACCGCTTATCTGCCACCGCTCTGAATCCGTATCCATATACCACCACCAATCTGTATCCATATACCACCACCGATCCATATCCATATACCACCACCGCTGCCATATCCTACTACCATATATCCACCACCAATCCGAGTTCTTTTCATATTAGGTTTGTTTTCGAGATCCATCTAATTTCCGATTTGTGTTTCCTTGCCTGAGTAGGTTTCGTAAAAAAAATCTGGAGACCCCCGGGCAGTTTAGGCCAAAATTTCGGCCACCGAAAATATTTTTTCACGATCCTATTTTTAGGTGTTTCTGAGTCTTTTGAGCCACGTGCTATCATAGTGATTTTTTGTCGCACTTTTTCGTCGTCGCTGCCCTGATTTCCAAAAAATAGTCAAAAAAATTTGTGCCCATCCTGTCATTTTGACCTAGGAAGAGTTTTGAGACACTCGTCATTATAGTGATTTTTCTGAAAAACAAAAAAAAGAGGAGCGCAAACAAAACAGAGCGGAAAAAATTCCCAGAGTGTGCTTTTCCCTTGTTTACGTGGAGCGCCGTGATTTTGTTAGTGTTCTAGGCTCGCGTCTCTAGCACGGTCTAGCCTAGGACCAGCACAGTACCGTCGTTGAGCGTTTATTCAACTTTGCATCTCTAAATTGATTATTGCTGACCCTTTTTGCTACCATATTATAAGCCTTCCTACTACTACTATTCCAAATCAAGTGGGACGAGCACAACGCGTTCCCCTTGAGCCTGGTCAAACTTTTGGTGCCGTTGTTGATGCTTCTGTAGCTCCTCCTGCTACTGCAGAGGTGGAGGACCATTACGAGGATGAGGTTGACCAAAATTAGAACTACGTGCAACCACCAGCACCACCACCATCAGGTCGTCCTCATGCATATCATCGCAACGGTAGGGCTGCACGACCACCTGAGGTACATGACCATCTTCCTAAACTAAAATTGAATATTCCACCATTTGAGGATAGATATGTTCCTGATATATATCTTACTTGGGAGTTAGAAACTGAACAACGATTTACATGTTTACAATATCCTGAGGAGAGACGTGTTCCTGCCATCGTTTGTGCTTTCACTAGCTTTGCATGTGTTTGGTGGTCTGAACATTGTAGATTATATCCTATTCCAGCTACTTGGGCTGCTTTGAAAACCGCTATGCGTACTCGTTGGGTTCCACCATATTATCAATGTAAATTATTTCAAAAATTGCAGCGTTTAAGACAAGGAAAAAATTATGTATGTTATTCCTATTATACTAGTGCCTAAAAAGGATGTACGTCGTGTATGTGTGTTTTTTTGAAAGAAAACATCCACTTTATTAATTGGAAATGATAGTTACATCGTCTATAAGAAGAGGTACAATATTCTCCATAGGCTCCTCAAACCAATCTCTAGTTACAGAAGCTTTCGCTAGCCAAGCAAGTTCATGAGCAACCTTATTAGCTACCCTATTACAATGTTCAAATCTAGTCAACGAAAAATCACATGCCATGAAGTAGCAATCCTCGAATCTTACGCCCATAACTCCCGCCGACTGTCCTCCATTCTTCATTGTGTCAATGACTTCCATATTATCAGAGTTAATAATAAGACGATTGCATCCCACCTTTTGTGCAAGAATTAAACCAAACCTAAGAGCCATCGCTTCTGCTGTTAGTACATCAGCACACCAATCGATCTTACAATTTCCGCCAAAGAATGAAGTTTCCTTTGTCATCTCTGAGCATCGCACCTGCCGTGCCCCTGAGCAGATCATGGTCAAAAGAAGCATCGACATTTAGTTTAACAAAACCCATAGGAGGTCGGCTCCATCCTTCTTTTCTACTAGTCGCACTAGGGGAGTGGGCATTCACATAGTTTGCAGTTATAGCACGAATCCCCATCAAAATCTGATTCACTTGTTGAGATTTCCCTTCATGAACCAACATGCGTCTCTCCCACCATAAATACCAGGCGGTTATCGCGATTAATTCACTTGTATTTTGGCAACCTAATATAGATAGTTCTTGGTGCGGCATAAGAATTAAAAATTCAAGAACCGCCTCCCTCGCATGATCAATAACACAAGCTTTCTTAATTACCTCGTACATCCCCAGCTTTCCCCAAACCTCTTTTGCCTTCTGACATAGAAACAAGATGTTCTTTGTATCTTCTTGCCCATTCGAGCAAGATGGACAAAGGGGCGAAACTTTCATATGTCTATTGGCAAGTGTAACACGACACAGTAGAGTTCCATGCAACGTTCGCCAAATAATATCTTTACCTTTGTCGAACACGATAATTTCCAAATCTTACCCCAAATAGGATTGACATTGGTATGACCCATACCATTAGTATATTGCAATTTTCTCCCGTGTTGTTGGTTCCATTCCTCCAAATAAGCTGATCAAACAGTGAATACACCATTTTTGTATAGCTCCAAGCGATGAAATCCGACATATTCTGCATAGGGAGGGGAATCTCGAGGACCCTTTGCACATCAATTGGCCACAAAGTTTGTCTCGCCAAATCTTCATCCCAGAAATTCGTGATTGGATCAATAAGATCAGCCACCTTTGACAGAAGTTTCCCACCTCTAGGGGTAATAATTTTCCTATCGCACAATTCGGAATCCACGCATCTCTCCAAATATCGATGTTTTGTCCATTTCCAACTCGCCAGATATAACCATTTCTCAAAGAGTTCACTCCCGCCATAATGCTTTGCCAAGTAAAGGAGGATCCCTTCTTTAAACTTGCGTTCATCAAATCTCCCTCAGGGAAATATTTAGCTCTCAAGATGGTTGCACATAAAGATTCCGGATTATCGAGAAGACGCCACGCTTGTTTAGCTAATAGCGCCAGGTTGAAACAGTGTATATCTCGGAAGCCCATACCTCCTTGATCTTTTGGAACACACATTTTCCACCATGCCATCCAACGCATCCTCTTCTAATTGTCCTCGTCACCCCACCAAAACTGCGACATCACGTCAATAATTCCTTTGCAAAGTTTTTTAGGAATTTTAAAGACGGACATGGCATAGGTGGGGATGGCTTGTACAACAGATTTGAGCAGAATTTCCTTCCCTCCAGAAGATAACAATTTTTCCTTCCATCCACTAATTTTCATAATGATTCGATCGATCAGGAACTGGAAACAATCACTTTTGTCCATGCCAACATTTGCCGGCAAACCCAGGTATTTGTCATTGAGGGCTTCAGTCATAATATCTAAAATCATACATATTTGTGCCTTATCTTCCACTTTAGTATTGGGACTAAAGAATATACTTGATTTTTCAACACTAACCATTTGCCCCGAGGCGGCACAATACAAATCCAAAAGTGATTTCAGCGCCTCCGCACTCCTTGGATTGGCTCGCATAAGGATCAAAGAGTCATCAGCAAAAAGGAGATTAGAAATTGATGGGGCATCTCTGCAAACCTTTATACCAGAAATGTTTCCATTCTCCTCCGCACTAGCTAAAAAGGCAGTCAAACCCTCTGTACATAACAAGAATAAGTAGGGAGAAAGGGGATCTCCTCTAGTTGGTTTAGAGCTCTCTGTCTCATCATCATTAATACGGACCCGGTACTCCACAGAGGATACACATTTCATAATTAAATTCACCCAACTCTCTTTAAAACCCAATTTTAGCATAATTTCCTTTAAGAAACACCACTCCACTCGGTCGTATGCTTTGTGCATATCTAATTTGATGGCACACAAACCTCTTTACCCGCCCTTTTCTTTTTAATTGTATGGAAACATTCATATGCCACCAAGATATTGTCTGTAATCAATCTTCCGGGCACAAAGGCACTCTGAGTTGGGCTAATAATATCTGATAGGATTATCTTTAGACGAGCAGCAATCATTTTTGAAATAACCTTATACACCACATTGCACAAGCTAATTGGTCTAAATTGGGTTACCTTTTCAGGAGAGTTAATCTTTGGGATCATTACAATTGCAGTATCATTCCATCCAATTGGTATAGAACAGGTATTTACCGCTTGGAGAACCTCTTCGGTCAGGTCATCTCCCAACATAGACCAAAATCTTTTGTAAAAATTAGCGTGGAGGCCGTCAGGACATGGCGCTTTTAAATCACCAATACAAAAAAGGGCCTTTCTAACCTCCTCTGCCGTATAGGGGGCGAGAAGAGCATCATTCATTTCATCTGTCACTTTTCGTTGAACAAGAGATAGGACCTCCAAGTTAGAATGGGAAACTTCTGATGTGAAAAGGTTTGAGAAATACCCATAATGTGATTCTTCATCTATGTACCATGCACCCAAACACCATTATCATCAAGCAATTTTTTAATCTGTGAAAGTGCGTTATATCGACTAGAGGGGGAGTGAATAGGCTATTTTTATGAATTCTTCAATGAGGAATTTGCCAGTGAGGAAATTCCTAAGGGAAGAACTACTTGCAGTGGAATAAGTACTCAGAAGTAAGCATAACAGAATGCGGGCATGGTCATCATGATGAAATGAAGACAATCAAAGAGTACAGAAAGCGTAAACACAGGATAACACAAGATGAAGACAAACAGATCAAGAAATTGAACCGAGGAAATTGAGAAAGTCTTGATCAAAGTCTTCAAACACGGGTATGAACAAACACTCAACACAGAATGAGGAAATGAAAGAGTTGAGGAAATAGAACCCGATTAGGTTGGTGAAGACAATGATTTGGTAGACCAGTTCAAGCTGCTGTCTCGGTTATGCGTATGGTTGGAGCGGCTCGAGATTTAAACTCGAGGACACAGTCCGGACACCCGATCGGCCGAAAGCACGCAGCTCAGGACACCAAGTCCTCACCGTGTTCTCCTTGAACTAAGGTCACACAGACCTCGTCCAATCACTCGTGGTAAGTCTTCAGGTGACTTCCAAACCTTCACAGACTCGATCACTCGGCGATCCACAATTCCTCTTGGATGCTCTAGACCATGACGCCTAACCGTCTGGAAGACGCACAGTCTTTAAAGGTAACAAGTGTCGGATCCACGCAGGATCAATCTCTTGATGATGCTCAATCACTTTGGGTTTGTAGGGGTTTGGTTTTGGGTTTTCCTCACTTTCGATGATTTTCGCTCAAAGTCCTCGGAGGATGGGTTGCTCTCAAATGACAAGTGTCAAATTCTCTCGGAGCAGCCAACCAGCTAGTGGTTGTAGGGGGCGGCTATTTATAGCCTAGGGAGCAGCCCGACATGATAAGACATAAACGCCCTTCAATGATATGACCGTTAGGTGGATAAGATATTTTGGAACAGTCAAGCCAAGAAGCAACGGGTCGGAAATTTGACTCTCAAATTCCTCAGGCTATCATGTTCCTCCTTTGTGTAGGCAATTCGCACTAGCGAATTCCTAACTCCTCGATCGAATAAATTCCTCAGCGACGGAAGAACTTCGTCTCATCCTTTGAAGAAATTGACTGAATCGTATGAGATTTCCAAAGGCTTCACTCGAAGGGATTGGTAGGTGTAGGATTTTGAGTTGAGCATCACATGGAAATTTTTCCTTAGTATTTCCTCGACCCCCTTTAACAATGCGGTATTTCCTATGACTCAAGAAAGAGAAAGCGAAACTACGAAAACAAAAGTCTTCACGCTTCATGTTCCTCAAATGAATACCAAGTCTTCAAGGTCACACCAATTTCTTCACTTTCAAAGTCTTCATAAAGTCTTCGAATGTCAAAGTCTTCAAATAAGAACTTCATTTTTAGGGGTCGACTTTCTCTGTAAATATCAAACTCTTCATAGACTTATAGACCTGTGTACACTCATAAACACATTAGTCCCTTAACCTATAAGTCTTCAATACACCAAAATCACTAAGGGGCACTAGACGCATTACAATCTCCCCCTTTTTGGTGATTGATGACAATATAGGTTAAGTTTTCAACGGGGATAAACATATGAAGTGTAAATACTGATATTGAGGAATTTGATTGCAAGATATAGAAGAACTCCCCACGAAGATGTGCATAGTGAGGAATTTGCTTTTGAGGCATTGCACATTTGAAGAGTTGAATCATGGAGATCTCCCCCTATATCTTGTAATTCATACACGCATTTTACATATAATATGAAGAATTTGAAATGCATGATGAAATATGGTGACTGATGTAATTCAGCATGCGTGTATTAACATATAACGAAGAATAAGCATGCAGAGGAACACATCAAAAGTATCAGAGCACCATCGGGTTTAAGATTACAACTCGATCCAATAAAAGTTTCAGAAGAACGAGAGACCCGCTTGAAGACTAACTCAAATTTCCCCCCTTTGTCATCGAAAGACCAAAAGGATCGGCGAGGACTAACGCCTACGATGAATATCAAGTTGATGGAGGAGCGCCAGTGTTGTCGGGGTCGGTTGTCGTAGTAGGGCCTGCCGCAGTGTCGTCCAAGTCTTCGTTTTCATCAGTGTCGCGCGATGAAGAATAGGAGCTGGCTACCAAGGAAGGAACCTTGACCTTCTTGAATTTCTTCGGCGGAGGTGCAGACCAGTCAAATTCTTCCTTGAGACCCATTGTCTTCAGCTCTTCTGCGCTCTAGACATGAGAAAGAACAGCCCAGGTGCGGTTGAAGGTTTCATGGAGGTAGTATTGGTTTTTCTTCACAGCATTGTGTGTTGAGGTCATGTTGTGAAGAATTGAACCAAACTGACGCTTGACCCATTTATGATTGCGATCAACCTTCTGATGAAGGCGAGGAGTAACTCACGATCGATCATCACCACAGGTGCTTGTGGCTTGAGGATTTTGCTTGGCGAGAGGTGTTGGCGGCGAGTCATGTGTGGCGTAGTCGTCATTGGTGGAGTAGGATGCAGCCTTGCGAAATTGACCATCCAATGGACGAATGCCTTCATCTATCACAGCAGTTGCCTTGCCTTTGTCATCAGCCGAGGAAAATGTCCGTTTGAGGACTTCAATTGGAGGCAAGTAGCTGCAGTGGTTCAGAGTATCAGCCTTGTAATTGAGTGAAGACCTTGTCCTGATGAACCTCATAATCCATGGTGCATAAGGCTTCAAATTTCAAAAGGTGACATAGCAATGTTTGCCAGAGTCCTCATTAAGAAATCATGGAAGTTGACGGGAACACCATGAATGATATTGAAAAGCATATTCTCCATGATGCCAACGACTTCTTCATCATTTGAGTCGTGGCCTTTGATAGGACTCATTGTCTTCGTCAGAATGCGATAGACAGTCCGAGGCACATATAGTAATTCCTTGACGAAGAATTTGGTTCGTGGGGCCTGCGCTGACTTCAAAGGCTTCATCGGAACTTGCATGTAGTGATTTGTAAGCTCAGGTTCGCTGTAGATGCAACGAGCACCATCAAGGGGAGGACTGAGTGGGAGGGCACGAAGCAATTCAGTTGATGGTGCCTTGTAGTGAGTATTTTCTGTCATCCAGTCCAGTACCCATGAGTTCACATCTTCAGAATCTTCGGTGATGTGCAGCGTCGCATAGAATTGAAGAATGAGTGCTTCATTCCAATCACAGATGTCTGTGCAGAAATTCAGCAATCCAGCATCGTGAAGAACACTGAGGACTGGCTCGAAGCCTGGCAGAGATTCCATGTCCACATGAGGAATATGTGCATGATAGAAGACTTTGTCTTTGTTGAATAGCACAGAGGAATAGAAGTTGGCTTGACTGGCAGTCCAGAAACGCCTCTCCCTTATGCGAGCAGAGTCATATGGGTTGTAGTCAGTGAAGAATACATGTTCGCCGAAGAAATCTTCAGCCTTGAACTTTTGCTTCGTTGAGAATGGATTCTTTGGCTTTGGCAGTGGAGTATCAGTGAGTTGCATCACTACCTCAGGAATCGCAATCTCAGGTTCTTCAGGCTGAGGATTTTCTGGTTCCTCTTCATATGCAGTCTGCGTGTTCAAAGGATCAGCAGCAGCAGGTTCTTCAGCACTAGTGGCTGGTATTTCTTGATGCACGGATGAGTTGGGATGAGTTTCTTCAGAGCCCATTTGAATGGTTGGTGCAGGGAACTGAGGAATTTGTTGGATTGGGGTGAAGAGTGGAGAATTAGGATGCTGACTTTCCCAAAAGTCATCATTCATCACAGGCGTGGTGCATCCAACATCCACATCTTCGTCTTCAATTTCCTCGACACCAGCCTCTTCAGCTGTGAACTGAGGCATAGGCGAGGAAATGATTGGGGTTGAAGGGATTGCATCCACTTCAATTTCTTCATCAATCTGCTCGTGAAGCAGCAGAATGATTTTCTTCATCAGATCCGCTTGGGATCTCATATTCTTCACCGAAAGGAACAAGGTCCTTTGATGGCATGGAGGAAATCGGAACAGCATCAATGGGATTTTCGAATGAGCTGGTCATTGTCTTCATCTTCTTCGGGGCTGAAGAATTTGAAGCAGCTGATGCTTTCCTTTTCTTCACTGCAGCTCGCTCTGCATCCTTGGTCTTCTTCACATCCGATGCGTATGGAAGGATTGGAGTTGGTGTAGGCGCGGGAGGAGCCGAGGAATCTGGTTGAATTTCCTCGGTATGGCCCGATGCGATTGCCTGACTTCTTCGATTTCTTGAGCGCACCACAAGTGAATGCCCTGTAATTTCTTCTTGGCTGGAATGGAGTCATCAGCCCTGGAACTAGCATTGTCTTCAAGAAGTGAAAAATCATCGCCGGTCTTGTGACATGCCTTCAAATAGGCCGAAAGCAGAGGCTCCAGCCAGAGGAATTTCTTGTTGCGTTGGGGCTGCAACATTTGTGAACTTCTTTGTCAGATTGACAAATCTGACTTTGGCTCCTTGCCAATCAGCATAATAGGCATCAAAGTCATCACTGAGGGCTTTGATTTCAGACTGGATCTTGAGAAGTTCCTCTGTTGTCATTCTGACAACGTTTTTCCTCAGGAACTTCTCTTTTCTAAACTGAGCCTTCTTGATCTGCCTTGCCTTCTCAAATTTCCATTTCTCTTCAGAGATGAAATGGGTCAGCATGTGACTTTGTCCAGGAGTCAAATGAAAATCAGGCATAGGTGTCTCTGGATCCTTGTGCCATAGATCAATGTATTCAAGGATCGCCCTTGGATCCAAAAGCAGTGGCACAGGTGTGCCTTTGGCTCTAGCGGCCCTTTCTTGTCGGTCTCTGATGATTTCTGCAAGTTCATCATCATCAGCTTCATCGTCAGATGGCACTTGGAAGGCAACCTGTTTCTTCTTCGGACTTGGCCGAGGACCTCGTCCAGCAGTTTCTTTAGTCTTCAGCAGTGTGGGGCCTGATGAAGAATTTGTTGCAGCTGAGGAACTTGCTGAGACACCAGAGGCAATAGAGATGCCTGTAGTCCTTTGGCACGTGGCCAGATGCACAGGTGTTGAGGACTTTGGAGGAGCTGCTGAGGACTTTGGAGGAGGAGCTGAGGATTTTGGAGGAGCAGGAGCAGCATGAGGAACTGGTCGTGAGGGCATTGAAGAATCTGGCCGTGAGGGCATTGCTGAGGATTTTGGCCGTGAGGGCACTGTTGGTGAAGCACTTGGCTTGTGCGCTGGCTTCTTTGCCATTGATTTTATGGGCCGAACAGGGGCCTCAGTGGCAGCAGCAGTAGCAGAGTCTTCATTGAATTTCATCACTGCTTCTTTGGCTTGTCTCGCCAACTTGGCTTGGCGCTTGGCCCATTCTACAGGAAAATCCTCACCACGCTTGATGCTGGTGGGGTCAGCTTCTTGACCAGGTGCCAATGGAGCTCTTGGGCATGGAGGATTGAGTGCGAATTTCTTCATGTACTTTGGAGTAACATACATGTACTCCCTCCATTCCCTTGCCCATCTCCTTTCAATCCTCTGAATGCGCACCTTGCGCTGATTTTTGTTTTCCTTGCCAAACTTGGCTTCATCAGGTGTGCAATAGTCAGCATATATGTCCTCAGGTATTTCAAAAGCAGTCATGACCTCAGGCCTCTTTCCTCCTTTCTGTGGCTTCTTACCGTCAGCCATAGTCTTCAGATGAGGAATTTGAACAATCGAATTCTCTGAAGAAGTATGCAACTTTTCTTCGAGGAACGCTGCAAATGAGTTAAGTTGATGAGAACCTAGTGATTCAGAATGACATGAGTACCGTGAACAGAGTATAGTTGCGAGGAATTTGGAGAGGTCATATGCGTTCTCGTAAGGTTTTTCAAAAGAACTAGTTTGAGGAATTTGACCAGATGAGCCTTGAAGAATTTCACTAAGCGATCTTTGTCTTAGGTTCCGGACTTGTATAGATCGAGGATCCACACAATTGAGGTATCTTGAAGAAAATCATTGCTTAGAGAAAGCGAATCAAGAGCGTATTTCGTTTGAGGTGTTCATATGTGTGAAGATTTGAAGAATAAACACCTTTGAAGATTTCCGTGAAGGTTTGAGAATCAAAGCGAGTAACAAAAGTAACTTTTAATTACCCTAATCAAGAACACGACGAATCGAGAAGTGTAGATTAGAAGTTCGTCGATTCAGATCTCCCACGCCCTAACTCGGCGGAGGAAGACAACTACGGCGGCGGAGTGAAGATTTCAGCGGTCGGGCGCGAGTGACGACGACGAGGTCGAGGCAAGCGAAGCTCTTCCTCACCGGCAATGATGGAGAAGCGGCGGCGCTAGGGTTTGAGAAGCTCGGCGAGAGGGAGAGCGGTCGAGCGGAGTAAAGGAAGTGAGGAAGGGAGAGGGGTATATATAGCCACGGTGAAAAACTGTTCATCAAGATTTTTCGGATTTAACGTGCTGAGGGAGTCTGGATTAGGGGTGTCCGGATAGCGAACTATCACCGTTGGCGGACTCCTGGACTATGAAGATACAAGATTGAAGACTTCGTCCGTGTCCGGATGGGACTTTCCTTGGCGTGGAAGGCAAGCTTGGCGATCTGGATATGTAGATCTCCTACCATTGTAACCGACTCTGTGTAACCCTAACCCTATACGGTGTCTATATAAACCGGAGGGTTTTAGTCCGTGGGACTAACAACAATCATACCATAGGCTAGCTTCTAGGGTTTAGCCTCTCCGATCTCGTGGTAGATCCACTCTTGTACTACCCATATCATCAATATTAATCAAGCGGGAGTAGGGTTTTACCTCCATCGAGAGGGCCCGAACACAGGTAAAAACATCGTTTCCCTTGTCTCCTGTTACCATCCGCCTAGACGCACAGTTCGGGACCCCCTACCCGATATCCGCCGGTTTTGACACCGACATTGGTGCTTTCATTGAGAGTTCCTCTGTGTCGTCATCTTTAGGCCCAATGGCTGCTTCGATCATCAACAACGACGTGGTCCAGGGTGAGACTTTTCTCCCCGGACAGATCTTCGTATTCGGCGGCGTTGCACTGCGGGCCAATTCACTTGGCCATCTGGAGCAGATCGAAAGCTACGCCCCTGCCATCTGGTCAGATTTGGGAGTTTGAACTATGCGGCCGACATCCGCGAAGATTTGATCTTCGACGGATTCGAGCCACAGCCAAGCGCGCCGCACTTTCTCGATGGGCACGATCTAGCTCTGCCGAGCAAAGGCTCGAGGTTGCACCAGCGTCCGCTCCGACCCTTAGCTCGGAGCCGACTCCGCCGATCAAGGACGAGTGGCTGGACACCGCCTCGGGGGCTACGATCTCTACGGTGATTGAGCCAAACACCATCCCTGTCCTTTGCGAATCCCGTGACTCCAAGGTGCCGAACTCCTCTCCGGACTCCGAACCTCCCGCGCCCCGGCCAATCGAATCCGATTGGGCGCCGGTCATGGAGTTCACTGCCGCGGACATCTTTCAGCCCTCGCCCTTTGGCGACATCCTGAATTCACTAAAGTCTCTCTCTTTATCAGAGAGCCTGGCGGACTACGGTCAGGAAGATTGGGATGCGGACGATGAAGAAATTCAACACTCACCCACCACCCACTTTGTAGCCACTGTCGATGATCTAACCGACATGCTCGACTTCGACTCCGAAGACATCGACGGTATGGGCGACGATGCTGGAGACGACCAAGAACCAGCGCCTACAGGGCACTGGAAGGCCACCTCGTCATACGACATATACATGGTGGACATCCCAAAAGATGGGAACGGCGATGGAACAGCGGAGGATGACCCCTCAAGAAACAGCCCAAGCGTCGGCGTCGTGGCGCCGCTCTAAATCCCGCCACAGCAAAAGCGGTGATTCCGCACGGAGATAATAACACCTCGGACAAGGTCAAGACAACCCTCCAACAGATTCAAAGACAGAGGAGGGAGAAGCCAGCCCTCATGATAGAGCGGCGCGAGGAGGTGGAGGATGATAATTATATGCCTCCCTCCGAAGATGAGGCAAGCCTCGGCGACGGCGAATTTGTCGTGCGGAGGATCCCGCCGAGCAGAGCTGCGTTCAAACGCAGGCTTATGGCCACGGCAAGCAGCCTCAAGAAAAAGCAGCAGCTTAGAGCTGACCAAGACTTGCTAGGCGATAGATGGACTGAAGTCCTTGCAGCGAAGAGTACGAACTCGAACGCCCCTCAAGAGATACCCAAAAGCGCAGTGCTACCCCAATTAGAGGAAGCAGCACCCAAACCTACATCACCGGCACATGATGTGGCCGACCGGCCACCCCGTGGTCGCGACAGAGAGGCCTCTAGACCCTCCATTCAAGCCGCACTCCCATTGCCGCCGAAAAGTACCAAGGCACGGGGAAACGCGCCAGACCTGCGAGACATACTGGAGGACAAGGCAAGGCAAACAAGATCGATCTACGGATCGCGTGGGCGCCCCACGACACGCGATAACCGTCACGTCGGATACAGCAATTCCGGCCGAGCCGAACACAGTAGACAAAGCTCATTTGAGCTGCGTCGTGATATAGCTCAATACAAAGGCACCGCACACCCACTATGCTTCACAGACGAAGTAATGGATCATCGAATCCCCGAGGGTTTCAAACCCGTAAACATCGAATCATACGGTGGCACAACAGATCCTGCGGTTTGGATCGAGGACTACCTCCTCCATATCCACATGGCCCGCGGTGATGATCTACATGCCATCAAATACCTCCCACTCAAGCTTAAAGGACTAGCTTGGCATTGGCTTAACGATGCGCGGCAGAATCAATTGGTTCTTGGGAGGACACGGAAGCCACATTCCTTGATAACTTCCAGGGCACATATGTGCGACCACCAGACGCCGATGACCTCAGCCACATAATTCAGCAGCCAGAAGAATCGGCCAGACAATTCTCGACACGGTTCCTAACCAAGAAAAATCAAATCGTTGACTGTCCAGATGGAGAGGCCCTTGCAGCCTTCAAACATAACATCCGCGACAAGTGGCTTGCCCGGCACCTAGGACAGGAAAATCCGAAATCCATGGCAGCCCTCACACCGCTCATGACCCGCTTTTGCGCGGGAGAGGACAGCTGGCTAGCTCGTAGTAACAACTTGACCAAAAACCACAGTAGTTCGGATACCAAGGACAGCAATGGCGGTGTCGTGTCGCAACAAGCACAAGCGCGCGCATTAATGGCGATAATGCTGAAGATACGGCGATCAATGCCGGATTCGAAGGCTCTAAACCCGGTCAGCGAAAAAGGCGTTCAAAAGAAATACTCAGGCCCGTCCAATCTGGACCGAATACTCGATCGCTCGTGCCAAATACATGGCACCCCGAAAAACCAGCCAACCACACCAACAGGATTGTTGGGTCTTCAAACAATGAGCAAGTTAAATGCGAACTCAATGACAAGGGGTTGCATAGCAATGACGAGGAGGAGCCCCGCCGCCGAACAATAGAGGATGTAAGGGCTTCCCCACAAGTGCGGACAGTGAACATGATATACGCAACCCACATACCCAAAAGGGAGCGGAAGCATGCACTAAGGGACATATATGCGATGGAGCCAGTCGTCCCGAAGTTCAACCCATGATCCTCCTGCCCGATCACCTTTGATCGAAGGGACCACCCCACTAGCATCCGCCACGGCGGATTCGCCGCATTGGTTCTTGACCCAATCATCAACGGATTCCACCTCACTAGAGTCCTGATGGACGGCGGTAGCAACTGAACCTGCTCTATCGGGATACAAGGTGCAAAATGGGCATAGACCCTCAAGGATTAAACCCGCAAAGACGACCTTTAAAGGCGTCATACCGTGTAGAGGCCAATTGTACAGGCTCAGTTACACTTGAAGTGGTCTTGGATCCCGGATAACTTCCGAAGCGAAGAGTTAATCTTCGACATAGTCCCGTTCCGCAGCGGCTATCACGCACTGCTTGAACGAACCGCATTTGCAAAGTTCAATGCGGTGCCGCACTACGCATACCTCAAGCTCAAGATTGAAAGTGCGTTATATCGACTAGAGGGGGGTGAATAGGCGATTTTTATGAATTCTTCAATGAGGAATTTGCCGGTGAGGAAATTCCTAAGTGAAGAACTACTTGCAGCGGAATAAGTACTCAGAAGTAAGCATAAGAGAATGCGGGCATGGTCATCATGATGAAATGAAGACAATCAAAGAGTACTGTAAAGCGTAAACACAGGATAGCACAAGGTGAAGACAAACAGATCAAGAAATTGAACTGAGGAAATTGAGAAAGTCTTGATCAAAGTCTTCAAACACAGATATGAACGAACACTCAACACAAGAATGAGGAAATGAAAGAGTTGAGGAAATAGAACCAGTTAGGTTGGTGAAGACAATGATTTGGTAGACCAGTTCCAAGCTTCTTTGTCTCGGTTATGCGTCTGGTTGGAGCGGTGAGTATTTCAACTCGAGGACACAGTCCGGACACCCAGTCGGCGAGCACGCAGCTCAGGACACCAAGTCCTCACCGTATTCTCCTTGAACTAAGGTCACACAGACCTCGTCCAATCACTCGTGGTAAGTCTTGAGCGACTTCCAAACCTTCACAGACTTGGTCACTCGGCGATCCACAATTCCTCTTGGATGCTCTAGACCATGACGCCTAACCGTCTGGAAGAAGCACAGTCTTCAAAGGTAAAAAGCGTCGGATCCACGCAGGATCAATCTCTTCAGTGATGCTCAATCACTTTGGGTTTGTAGGGGTTTGGTTTTGGGTTTTCCTCACTCGATGATTTTCGCTCAAAGTCCTCGGAGGATGGGTTGCTCTCAAATGACAAGTGTCAAGTTCTCTCGGAGCAGCCAACCAGCTAGTGTTTGTAGGGGGCGGCTATTTATAGCCTAGGGAGCAGCCCGACATGATATGACATAAATGCCCTTCAATGATATGACCGTTAGGTGGATAAGATATTTTGGGACACCGGCCAAGAAGACAAAGAACGGTCAGAAATTTGACTCTCAAATTCCTCGGGGCTATCATGTTCCTCATCGTAGGCAATCCGCACTAGCGAATTCCTAACTCCTTAGTCGAACAAATTCCTCGACTACGGAAGAACTTCGTCTCTGGTACTGAAGAAATTGACTGAACTGTATGAGATTTCCAATGGCTTCACTCGAAGGGATTGGTAGGTGTAGGATTTTGAGTTGAGCATCACATGGAAATTTTTCCTTAGTATTTCCTTGACCCCCTTTAACAGTACGGTGTTTCCTATAACTCAAGTAAGATAAAACGAAACTACGAAAACAAAAGTCTTCACGCTTCATGTTCCTCAAACGAATACCAAGTCTTCAAGGTCACACCAATTTCTTCACTTTCAAAGTCTTCAGAAAGTCTTCAGAATATCAAAGTCTTCAATCGAAGAACTTCATTTTTAGGGGTCGACTTTCTCTGTAAATATCATACTCCTCATAGACTTATAGACCTGTGTACACTCATAAACACATTAGTCCCTTCACCTATAAGTCTTCAATACACCAAAATCACTATGGGGCACTAGATGCACTTACAATCTCCCCCTTTTTGGTGATTGATGACAATATAGGTTAAGTTTTCAACGGGGATAAACATATGAAGTGTAAATACTGATATTGAGGAATTTGATTGCAAGATATAGAAGAACTCCCCACGAAGATGTGCATAGTGAGGAATTTTGCTTTTGAGGCATTGCACATTTGAAGAGTTGAATCATGGAGATCTCCCTATATCTTGTAATTCATACATGCATTTGACATATAATATGAAGAATTTGAAATGCATGATGAAATATGGTGATCGATGTAGTTCAGCATGCGTGTATTAACATATAATGTGGAATAAGCATGCAGAGGAACACATCAAAATTATCAGAGCACCATCGGGTTTAAGATTACAACTCGATCCAATAAAAGTTTCAGAAGAACGAGAGTTGTAACTTAGCAAAAAAACGTTGTATATGGGCGTAAAAATAGACCCGCTTAGACCCGCTTGAAGACTAACTAAAATTTCTCCCCCTTTGTCATCAAACGACCAAAAGGATTGAAACTGAGGAATAACGCCCCTGAAGAATTTCAGGTTGATGAAGGAGCGCCAGCGTTGTCGGGGTCGGTTGTCGTAGTAGGGCATGCCGCGGTGTCGTCCAAGTCTTCATTTTCATCAGTGTCGCGCGATGAAGAATAGGAGCTGGCTACCAAGGAAGGAACCTTGACCTTCTTGAATTTCTTCGGTGGAGGTGCAGACCAGTCAAATTCTTCCTTGAGACCCATTATCTTCAGTTCTTCAGCGCTATAAACATTAGAAAGAACAGCCCAGGTGCGGTTGAAGGTTTCATGGAGGTAGTATTGGTTTTTCTTCACAGCATTGTGTGTTGAGGTCATGTTGTGAAGAATTGAACCAAACTGACGCTTGACCCATTTATGATTGTGATCAACCTTCCGATGAAGACCGAGGAGTAACTCACGATCGGTCATCACCACAGGTGCCGTGTGGCTTGAGGATTTTGCTTGGTCGAGGTATTGGCGCAGAGTCATGTGTGGCAGAGTCATCATAGGTGGAGTAGGATGCAGCTTTGCGAAATTGACCATCCAATGGACGAATGCCTTCATCTATCATAGCAGTTGCCTTGCCCTTGTCATCAGCTGAGGAAAATGTCCGTTTGAGGACTTCAATTGGAGGCAAGTAGCTGCAGTGATTCAGAGTATCAGCCTTGTAATTGAGTGAAGACCTTGTTCTAATGAATCTCATAATCCAAGGTGCATAAGGCTTCAGCTCAAAAGGTGACATAGCAATATTTGCCAGAGTCCTCATGAAGAAATCATGGAAGTTGACGGGAACGCCATGAATGATGTTGAAAAGCATATTCTTCATGATGCCAACGACTTCTTCATCATTTGAGTCGTGGCCTTTGATAGGACTCATTGTCTTCGTCAGAATGCGATAGACAGTCCGAGGCACATACAATAATTCCTTGACGAGGAATTTGGTTCGTGGGGCCTGCCCTGGCTTCAAAGGCTTCATCAGCACTTGCATATAGTGATTTGTCAGTTCAGGTTCACTGTAGATGCAACGAGCACCATCAAGGGGAGGACTGAGTGGGAGGGCACGAAGCAATTCAGTTGCTGGTGCCTTGTAGTGAGTATTTTCAGACATCCAGTCCAACACCCATGAGTTCACATCTTCAGCGTCTCCAGTGATATGCAGCGTCGCATAGAATTGAAGAATAAGTTCTTCATTCCAATCACAGATGTCAGTGCAGAAATTCAGAAGTCCTGCATCGTGAAGAACACTGAGGACTGGCTCGAAGCTTTGGCAGAGATTCCATGTCCACATGAGGAATATGTGCATGATCGAAGACTTTGTCTTTGTTGAATAGCACAGAGGAATAGAAGTTGGCTTGACTAGCAGTCCAGAACCGCCTCTTCCTTATGTGAGCAGAGTCATAAGGGTTGTAGTCAGTGAAGAATACATGCTCGCCGAAGAAATCTTCAGCCTTGAACTTTTGCTTCATAGAGAATGGATTCTTTGGCTTTGGCAGTGGAGTGTCAGTGAGTTGCATCACGACCTCAGGAATCGCAATCTCAGGTTCTTCAGGCTGAGGAATTTCTGGTTCCTCTTCATATGCAGTCTGCGTGTTCATAGGATCAAGAAGAAGCAGGTTCTTCAGCACTAGTGGCTGGAATTTCTTCATGCACGGATGAGTTGGGATGAGTTTCTTCAGAGCCCATTAGAACCGTTGGTGCAGGGGACTGAAGAATTTGTTGGATTGGGGTGAAGAGTGGAGAATTGGGATGCTGACTTTCCCAAAAGTCATCGTTCATCACAGGCGTTGTGCTTCCAATATCCACATCTTCTTCAATTTCCTCAACGCCAGCCTCTTCAGTTGTGAACTGAGGCATAAGTGAGGAAATGATTGGCGTTGAAGGGATTGCTTCCACTTCAATTTCTTCATCAATCTGCCTCGACGGGCAAAGCAGAATGATTTTCTTCATCAGATCCGCTTGGGATCTCATACTTTTCACCAAAAGGTACAAGGTCCTTTGATGGAATGGAGGAAATTGGAACAACATCAATAGGATTTTCATATGAGCTGGTCATTGTCTTCATCTTCTTCGGGGCTGAAGAATTTGAAGCAGCTGATGCTTTCCTTTTCTTCACTGCAGCTCACTCGCAGCCTTGGTCTTCTTCACATCGATGCAGATGGAAGGATTGGAGTTGGTGTAGGCGCAGGAGGAGCCGAGGAATCTGGTTGAATTTCCTCAGCGCAATGGCGATGCGATTGCCACGACTTCTTCGGTTTCTTCAGCGCACCACTAGTGGATGCCCCGGCAATTTCTTCGGTAATGGAATGGAGTCATCAGCCTGGAACTAGCATTTTCTTCAAGAGGCTGAAATTGCCAACGGTGTCAGGCATGTTCTTCAAATAGTCGAGCAGAGGCTCCAGCCTGAGGAATTTCTTGTTGCGTTGGGGCTGCAACATTGGTGAACTTCTTCGTCAGGTTGACGAATCTGACTTTGGCTCCTTGCCAATCAGCATAATAAGCATCAAAGTTTTTGCTGAGGGCTTGGATTTCAGTCTGGACCTTGAGAAGTTCCTCAGGTGTCATTCTGACAACGTTGTTCTTCAGGAACTTCTCCTTCCTGAATTGAGCTTTCTTGATCTGTCTAGCCTTTTCAAACTTCCATTTCTCTTCACTAATGAAATGGGTCAGCATGTGACTTTGTCCAGGTGTCAGATGAAAATCAGGCATAGGTGTGTTTGGGTCCTTGTGCCAGAGATCAATGTAGTCTAGGATCGCTCTTGGATCCAATAGCAGTGGCACAGGTGTGCCTTTGGCTCTAGCGGCCCTTACTTGCCTACCTCTGATGATTTCCGCAAGTTCATCATCATCAGCCTCATCATCTTCAGGTGGCTCTTGGAAGGCGACCTGTTCCTTCTTGGGACTTGGCCGAGGACCTCGTCCAGCTGTTGCCTTAGTCTTCAGCAGAGTGGGGCCAGATGAAGAATTTGGCGCAACTAAGGAACTTGCTGAGACACCAGAGGCAATTGAGATGCCTGCAGCAGTCCTTTGGCACGTGGCCAGATGCACAGGTGCTGAGGACTTTGGAGGAGCTGCTGAGGACTTTGTAGGAGCTGAGGATTTGGGAGGAGCGGGAGCAGCATGAGGAACTGGCCGTGAGGGCATTGCTGTTGAAGCACTTGGCTTGTGTGCGGGCTTCTTTGCCATAGATTTTCTTGGCTTGGCAGAGGCCTCAGTGGCAGCAGTGAGAGTCCTCATTAAATTTCCTCACCGCCTCCTTGGCATGTCTTGCCAACTTGGCTTGGCGCTTGGCCCATTCTTCAGAAAGTCCTCACCACGCTTGATGTGGTGGGGTCACTTCTTGGCAGTGCCAATGGAGCTCTTGGGCATGGAGGATTCAGTGCGAATTTCTTCATGTACTTTGGAGTAACATATCTGTACTCCCTCCATTCCCTTGCCCATCTCCTTTCAATCCTATGAATGCGCACCTTGCGCTGATTTTTGTTTTCCTTGCCAAACTTGGCTTCATTAGGTGTGCAATAGTCAGCGTATAAGTCCTCAGGTATCTCGAAAGCAGTCATGACCTCAGCCTCTTTCCTCCTTTCTCGTGGCTTCTTTCCTTCGCCATATTCTTCAAATGAGGAATTTGAACAATCGAATTCTCTCAAGAAGTATGCAACTTTTCTTCAAGGAACGCTGCAAATGAGTTAAGTTGATGAGAACCTAGTGACTCAAAGAATGACATGAGTACCGTGGAACAGAGTATAGTTGTGAGGAATTTGGAGAGGTCATATGCGTTCTCAGAAGGTTTGTCAAAAAGAACAAGTTTGAGGAATTTGACCAGATGAGCCTTGAAGAATTTCGCTAAGCGATCTTTGTCTTATGTTCCAGAGTTGTATAGATCGAGGATCCACACAATTGAGGAATCTTGAAGAAAAATCATTGCTTAGAGAAACGAATCAAGAGCATATTTCGTTTGAGGTGTTCATATGTGTGAAGATTTGAAGAATAAACACCTTTGAAGATTTTCGTGAAGGTTTGAGAATCAAAGCGAGTAATAAAAGTAACTTTTAATTACCCGAATCAAGAACACGAACCGAGAAGTGTAGATTAGAAGTTCGTCACCAGATCTCCCACGCCCTAACTCGGCGGAGGAAGACAACTACGGCGGGCGGAGTGAAGATTTCCATGGTCGGCGCGAGTACGGCGACGAGGTCGAGGCAAAGGAAGCTCCTCCTCACCGGGCGACGATGGAGTAAGCGGGGCGCTTAGGGTTTGGGAAGCTCGAGCGAGAGAGAGAGCGGTCGAATGGAGTAAAGGAAGTGAGGAAGGGAGAGGGGTATATATAGCCACAGTGAAAAACCGTCACTCAAGATTTTGGAATGAACGTGCCTGACCCTTCTCATTCGCTGACATGTGTCACCCACGTACTGAAAAGTGGAGATTGTGTTAGATCGTGGGTGAATAGATAAGTTTATCGTGGGATGCGGAACGGTTTGAGCGGCAAAGCCGAAATTTTGGATAAGATAAGTTAAAAGTTCCGTTCGCAATTTCTTCACTTGACAAGGACACAGTGAAGATTTTGAACGAGTTTCAAATAGAACGCACATGAAGAATTTGTGAATAGATTGGGTTGAGTATAGCATAGAGGGGGAAGGGTCCGATCACATTCACTCAGCAGAAAAAGCAACTTGAAGAAATAGCCATAAGTGAATGTTGCAGAGGACATATATAGCCAATGAAGAAATACAACGGAAACAGTGAAGATTTTGCAAAGTTGAAGAATTTGAAAAACTGAAGAATTTCAAAACTGAGGAAAAACTCAAATTGAAGATTTTCAATTTTGGTGGTGGCGTGACCCACCGTATAAGAATGATGATTTAGTAAAGAGTGTAGGGTCGAGTGAACCGGGTGTGAAGCCATTCTTCACGAAGAATTCCTTCAATGTATCATACCACGCTCGTGGGGCCTGTTTGAGACCATAGAGGGCCTTGTTGAGTCTGAAGACTTTGTCGGAATTCTTTGGATCTTCAAAACCTGTGTGTAGCCTTGAGCTACAAGTCGTGCCTTATTCCTCACCACAAGGCCATTTTCATCTTGCTTGTTGCGGTAGATCCACTTTGTGCCAATGATATTATGCTTATGCGAGGATCCGGACGTTTGACCAATTCCCGGACATTGTTGAGCTCGAATCGATGTAATTCTTCTTGCATTGCCCGAATCCACTCGGGCTCCAGAATGCTTCATCTACCTTAGTGGGCTCTGTGATAGAGACAAAAGCATAGTGCCCACAAAAGTTAGATAAATGTGAAGCTTTTGAGCGTGTGAGAGGACTTGGCGCTTCAATGTCATCGATGATCTTGTCAACTTGCACTTCTTTTGCAACGCGAGGATGAGCTGGTTGTCGTCGAGGAATTTGATCAGCATTTTTTTCAGCACCATTTTCTTCAAAGATTATCTTCAGTGCATCATTTCGGCGTTCTTCGCGTCTTTGGAATGAATTCTTCAGCAGATTCTTCAAGAGGAATTACATCCTCAAGAGCCTTGAACTTGATAGATTCCTCGTGTCTTTGGTTCATCTATCACAGAAGGTAGGTGCTCTCTTTGCGAGCCATTAGTTTCATCGAATCAAGACATCTACAGCTTCAACAATCTTGTAAAGAACATTGTTGAAGACTCTGTAGGTGTGCTTGAGTCCTTTCCATAACCAAGCATAAAACCTTCATGTGCTTTCGGTGCAAATTTAGCATTGTGATGAGGATCTCTAATCCAAGATTTAGCAATCAAGACTTTGAAATAACTCACATTGGGTTTCTTGTCGTTGAGGAGTTCATAGGCAGTCTTCTTGAAGAATTTATGAAGATATACTGTTGATGTTGTGTCACGCGGCATCAATTGAATAAATCCAAAATCGAGGAGGCGTTTTGTTTTCATCAAGCATAGTGCGAGCCATCTCTACTAGAGTTATGTTCTTGAGCTCCACGACGCCATTTTGCCGAGGAGTGTAGGGAGCAGATAACTCATGAGTAATACCAAGTTCATCAAGATAGTCATCAAGACCGAATTCTTGAACTCAGTTCAATTGTCACTCCCGATGTGCCCGATCTTCACACCAAAGTTGGTTGAAGCCCTCGAGGAAAATCGTTTGAAGACTTCCTGCACTTCATGTTTGTAAGTAACAATGTGTACCCATGTGTAACGAGAGTAATCATCAACAATAACAAAGCCATATAGAGATGCATCATTAGTGACTGCTGAGTAGTGATTAGGACCAAAGAGGTCCATGTGAAGCAATTCGAATGGACGAGTAGTGGTCATGATAGTCTTCGCAGGATGCTTGGCCTTGGTCATTTTTCCAGCTTCACAGGCTCCACACAAGTGATCCTTGAGGAATTTGACATTCTCAATGCCAATGACATGCTTCTTCTTTGCAAGCGCAGTAAATTCCTCATGCCTCATGACCAAGTCGCCGATGCCATAGCCAGCCTTCTCAAGCTTTTGCAAGTAGACACGGCTGGTTGTGGTCCTGTATAGAAATCAACAATATACAAGTCTCCTCTCCTAAAGCCTTCAAGACTTTGGAATTGTCACTTCCATGATCACAACACAACGATACTTGCCAAAGACAACAACTATATCAAGATCACAAAGCATTGAGACTGACATGAGGTTGTATCCTAAGGACTCAACAAGCATGACTTTGTCCATGTGTATGTCCTTAGAGATCGCAACCTTACCAAGACCTAATACTTGACTTTTGCCTTTGTCAGCAAAGATGATATGATTCAGATGTGACGGTGATAAGGGAGCATCCATCAATAGATTCTTGTCACCAAATCATGTGATTTGTACATCCACTATCGAGGACCCACTCATTGGCTTTGGGTTGATCATCCTGCAGATGAATTAGTGCAACTTACGATCTCATATACTTCATCAATGAAGAATATGATATCAATTTCATCGATGAATTTCATCAGCAAAGATAATGTATAAGCAAGATGAGGACGTGTGAAATGAAAGTTCATTTCTTCATATATTAGCTCAAGGCCCTTTCAGCATTTTTGTCGTGCCCCCAAAGAAATCCTTCTTGACGTTAAAGCACGCCCCGAGGCCCTGACCTGCAGAAGAGATTAGTTCCTTTTCTTCACCACCCACATCTCAAGGGGTGGCAAAGAGTTCATCACTCTCTGAGCTCCATATGAGAATGGTGGCATAGAGGGCAAACCATTTCGTTTCACATAAGAGTGGTTAGGGTAAGCATATGAATAAGCGAGAGAAATTCTTCGAGGACTTATGAACATATTGGTTTGAAGAATAATGCACATATTCATAGCCCTTAGCTCTACCTCACGAAATGTAGTTGTTAGCACGATGATAATCATATGAGGACTTTGATCCATGTGAGGAATTTGGTCTGTATGAGGACGTGGATCCATATGAAGAATTTGGTCCATATGAAGAGTTTGATCTGGGGTTTCTATTCTTCACAGGTGGTGTCATGAGGACATTCACCTGAAGACTTTCAAGGCACTTCTTGGGAAACCAGATTTTCTTCATAGGGGAACCGTTCTCGCAGCTTAGTGCCAACATATCTAGCAAATACTTCACCATTCTGATTTTTGAGCAGTTTATAGTTGGAGTCAAATGACTCATCAGGAGAATGAGGAGATTCACATGTAAAGCCAGATAAGTTAGATGGATCAACTGGAGGTCCCTTTGCAGCAACCCATGAGGTTTTGGGGTACCGCCAAAGCTTCCAATATGTTCCATCAAGATTGAGTTTCCTCTCAAAGGCAATACCCTCTTTCCTAGGATTCCTGTTGAGGATCTGCTTTTAAGCACATCACAAAGAGTCTGATGCCCTTTGAGGCTTTTGTACATGCCTGTCATGTACAATTCCTTCAAATTTTGCATCGTCAAGGATACTAGCAATGTCCTCGGATGAGGAATTAGTGATAGCAGAGGCAGGTGAAGAATTTGTAACAGTTGAAGCATTTGAACATTCAGTGAAGAATTAGCGTATTCACGTTCAATGCACTTTAAGCATGGAGGAACAAATTCTTCACGAGAAGCGCTGATTTGTTGAGCTAGCAATGAATCGCGCTCCTTCGAAGATCTTCATAACTCACTCTTAGCTTCTCAAGATCTTGCTTTCTTTGAAGAAATTCATAAGAAAGTTTCTCATGATCAGACAAGAGAGTGTTATGATGACCTTGAAGACTGTCAAGCCTAGACTGAAGTCTCTGAAGATTTTCAGTCAGGGCTTTAGTGCGATCCATTTCTTCACCCAACATATCATCACTTTTGTCTAGAATGTTTTGAACCTTTTCAAAAGCCCTTTGTTTTTTTACAGCAATCTTAGCAAGTTTTGAGTAGCTGGGCTTGAGATCTTCATCAGATTCATTTTCACTAGATTCAGAGGAGGTATATTTGAGTACCTTGGCACCCTTTGCCATGAAGCAATAGGTGGGAGCATAGTCATCACTATCTTCATCGACTTTGTTGTTGAGGTCATTTTCTTGAGTAGAAGATGGACTTGTCGACGAAAGCGATGGCGAGAGCCGATCGCCACACTGCACTCAGACTCTTCCGATGCCTCCTCTTCCTCATGTTCCTCAGATTCAGCTTGAGTCCATTTCCTTGCCAATGAATGCCCGAGCCTTCTTGGAGCTGCTCTTCTTGTGAGAAGAAGACTTTGAGGATTTTGATGATGAAGATTTCGACGATTTCTTCTTCTTCTTAGCGCCATCGTAACTGTAATCCTTCTATTTCTTCTTCTTTAATTCCTTTTCCCACCGAGGACAATCTTGAATGTAGTGACCAGGTTTCTTGCATTTGTGGCATAGTCTTCTCTTATAGTCACCGGATGAGGAATCACTTGCTCCTTGAGGATTTTCCAAAGCGACCACGCCTTGAGAACTTCGAATTTCTTCACGAGCGATTGCTAGCTCCTCGCTCAATTCTTCAGGATCTCCAAGGCTACTACCGTAGTCTTCACAATCAGATTCGCATACGCCCTTGGCCTTGAGGGCACGCGATTTTCCATAGCTAGAACCATAGATATCTCTTTTCACCAAGCTGGAACTCATGAGTATTTAGCCTCTCGAGGATATCACTGGATCAAGTGACTTGTAGTCAAGACGCTCTTGTATCATCGGTGCGAGTATCAAATGAGGAATCAAGCGATCTCAACAATTTCTTCACCACCTCATGGTCGGTGATGTCAAGTGGCACCAAGCGCTTGAAGCTCATTTGAGATGTCGATGAGGCGATCGAAGGTTTGTTGAACATTTTCATTGTCGAGTATTTTGAAGCGGTTGAAGAGATTGCGAAGAACATCAACTCGAGAGTCATGCCGAGTTGAGACTCCTTCATTTACTTTGGACAGCCAAATCCCAGATGAGCTTAGCAGTTTCAAAGCACTCACTCTTCCATACCGTCCTTTGCTCGGATGGCCACATATGATATTCTTTGCTTGAGAATCGAGTTGCTTGAATCTCTTCACATCGGCAGCGTTCAAAGGAGGGTGAGACAGAGGGAACACCATTTTCCACAACATACCAGAGATCATTGTCAATTGCCTCAAGATGCATTCACATTTTGTTTTTCCAGTAGGGGTAGTCCGTCCCATCAAAGGTAGGACACCCAGTCGAGACATTGATCATACCTGCGGTCGACATAACTAAAACTCCAGGTGGTTAAACCAAAATCACACAGAACAAGGGAGTACCTTGCTCTGATACCAATTGAAAGTGCGTTATATCGACTAGAGGGGGGTGAATAGGCAATTTTTATGAATTCTTCAATGAGGAATTTGCCAAAGGAGGAAATTCCTAAGTGAAGAACTACTTGCAATGAATAAGTACTCGTAAGTAAGCATAATGTATCGCGGCATGGTCATCATGATGAAATGAAGACAATCAAAGAGTACAGAAAGCGTAAACATAGGATAACACAAGATGAAGACAAACAGACTGAAGAAATTGAACTGAGGAAATTGAGAAATTCTTCAGTCAAAGTCTTCAAACACATATATGAACAAACACTCAGCACAGTAATGACGAAATGAAAGAGTTGAGGAAATAGAACCAGTTAGGTTGGTGAAGACAATGATTTGGTAGACCAGTTCCAACTGTTGTCTTAGTTGTACGTCTGGTTGGAGCGGCTGAGTATTTAAACTCGAGGACACACAGTCCCGAACACCCAGTCGCTGAGCACGCAGCTCAGGACACCAAGTCCTCACCATATTCTCCTTGAACTAAGGTCACACGGACCTCGTCCAATCACTCATGGTAAGTCTTCAGGTGACTTCCAAACCTTCACAGACTTGGTCACTCGGTGATCCACAATTCCTCTTGGATGCTCTAGACCATGACGCCTAACCGTCTGGAAGAAGCACAGTCTTCAAAGGTAACAAGCGTCGGATCCACGCAGATCGATCTCTTCGGATGCTCAATCACTTTGGGTTCAGAGGGGTTTGGTTTTGGGTTTTCCTCACCGATGATTTTCGCTCAAAGTCCTCGGAGGATGGGTTGCTCTCAAATGACAAGTGTCAAGTTCTCTCGAGCAGCCAACCAGCTAGTGGTTGTAGGGCGGCTATTTATAGCCTAGGGAGCAGCCCGACATGATAAGACATAAATGCCCTTCAATGATATGACCGTTAGGTGGATAAGATATTTTGGAACAGGTGGCGCAAGAAGACAGCGATCGGAAATTTGACTCTCAAATTCCTCGGGGCTATCATGTTCCTCACCGTGTAGGCAATTCGCCTTTGGCGAATTCCTAACTCCTCGATCGAACAAATTCCTCGTGACGGAAGAACTTCGTCTACATCCTTTGAAGAAATTGATCGAATCAGTATGAGATTTCCAATGGCTTCACTCGAAGGGATTGGTAGGTGTAGGATTTTGAGTTGAGCATCACATAGAAATTTTTCCTTAGTATTTCCTCGACCCCTTTAACAGACAAAGTGTTTCCTATGACTCAAGAAAGAGAAAACGAAACTACGAAAACAAAAGTCTTCACGCTTCATGTTCCTCAAATGAATACCAAGTCTTCAAGGTCACACCAATTTCTTCACTTTCAAAGTCTTCAAAATGTCAAAGTCTTCAGTCGAAGAACTTCATTTTTAGGGATCGACTTTCTCTGTAAATATCAAACTCTTCATAGACTTATAGACCTGTGTACACTCATAAACACATTAGTCCCTTAACCTATAAGTCTTCAATACACCAAAATCACTAAGGGGCACTAGATGCACTTACAATCTGGTTTCTTTTCTTTCTGGCCATTGCCACATTATGAAAAAGGAGGTGTTACGATCCCCATGCAAAAGCCAGTTTGCGCGACCATGTTGTAGCCAGTAAATCTCCTCTTGTTCCAACAGATTTTCAATGAGGACAAGAATCTCCTTTTGTTGCGCTTGAGACTCCGCACACATGGGTCCCCTCCGCAGCCTTTCTAGTTCTTTTTTTAGTTTGTTAATTCTTTTTTTTGGTCCCTTCAGAATATCGCGGTCCCAAATATGCAGATCCGCCTGCACCGCTCGTGTACGCTCAACGAGAGACGGCCCAATGCCCATCATTTTGCTTTATCCCATGTTGTACGTACAATTTCTACAACTGTCTCTTCTTTGAGCCATCGAGCTTCAAATTTTTTTGCTCGACCCCTTGGGCGATTAAACATATTCACATCAAAGTAATCTGTATCTAGTATGAGGGGTCGATGATCAGAGTGTATGTGTTCTTCATTTATGATCGCAGCCTGAGGAAATTTATTCGCCCAGTCCACATTGCAAACTGCACGGTCAAGTCTCTCCCTAATTTCGCCTCTCCTCCAGGTGAAGAGATCGCCAATACATCCCATATCCTCTAGACCGCACTCTTGCAAACAATTGCGAAAATCTCTCATCATAGCGTTAGGTCTGGCGTTACCGCCCTCCTTTTCAGAAGATAGTAAAATTTCATTAAAATCACCCAAGACTACCCAGGGGTGTTTGCCCTTACAATGTAAGTTTTGAATAGCATCCCAAGACAAACTACGCTCACTCCAGCTCGGACGGCCATAAAACCCCGTAAAACGCCATTGTACAATATCCTCATTCATAAATAAAATATCAATGAAATTATCCGAGACATAATTCAAAACAACTTTATTTATCTTATGGTAAAAGAAAACAAGGCCACCGGCCCGACCATCACTCTCCACTACAAACATTGAATCAAAATTTAAAACACGACACAGCTCATCGGCTTTACATTTATTCAAGTGAGACTCTAAAAGAAAATTCACATATGCCTTAGTACGTCCTTGGAGCTCCAAGAGCTCTCGAACTGTTGTGGGGGAGAGCATACCACGGCAGTTCCAACCTAGGATTTTCATTTGGCCCGGCGGACCTCCTCCTCGGAGGTTGCCGATGCGCCATCATCTCCAACCGACTCCCTCCTATGCTCCATATGCGCCTCCTCCTCCTCTATCTCCTTAGCTACATGTGTGAGTAGCCCATCCCCATTCTTCATAGTTACCACTCTGCCCGTACAGACTCGCTTGGAGGACACATTCACATCATCATACAGGATGCGCTCATAGCTCTCCATCTCTTTCTCAAAAGAAAATTCTGGTTCACTACCTGTTGGTCTAGGGTCAGATGGGATTCTCCTCTTTTTACCTATAGTTGCCTTACGGGCATTCTCTACCCTCTCAGAAACTCCCACATTTTTTCCTTTCCTCCCCTTCCTATTTTGATGGCCCTGCTTCTCATTTTTCCCAGCCTTAAAAGTAAATGCCACATTATCATTTGTTGTCTCCTGAGCAGCCAGCCTAGCAGCAACAGCCCCTGTAAGAGCCTCCAGCACACCGGGCATGAATAATAGCCCTGTGAAAAATTGCCTCCACCCATCGGATGGATCCCCTGACCCTCCTGGCCAGCAGCAGCGATCGCCTTGGCATGGCTGGGTTCTACTAGCCATATCAGCTCGTGGCCCTCCTGGCCCTGCAGCTCACCCGGATGGGTGCATCCCCGCACCGCCAGCTCTTGGCCCTCCTGGCCAAGTTTAGCAGGGGCAGCCAGAGCCATTTCCTGGTCCGCCTGACCGGGAGCAGCAGCAAAAGAGCCGGCGGACGAGCCACATGAACCCGGCCCTCCTGGCCGAGTGGGAGACCCTCCTGGTCATGCGATGCGCTGCGACGAGAGTCCTCCATGGACTTATGGCCCCGGACTGAAGCAGCTAGCGCGCCCACCTGGTCCACCTGACCAAGTGACGCATCAGCCGGAGCATGCGCCAGGACCTCCTGAACCTGGCCCTCCTGGCCGGTGGTCGTCTTGGCGGAAGTAGCGGCCCCCTTATCAGAGACCGTGAGCCCACTCACGGCAATGGCCACCTTGACGACATCCATGGGCTTGGCGTTGTTGTTGTTGGCGATGCTTGTAGTCGGATTCTTGTCGCCGCGTGAGTAGTTCCCGAAGAGGAGACCCCTCATGCTAGCACCTTGGCTCTTCAAGTAGGGCTCAACACTAAGATTTCTAGGGAAGCAAACTACTCTCTTCTCACTTGGGATTTTACAAAATCTCTCAGAAGTATGACCCACAATCCCACAACACTCACAGTACAAAGGAAGCTTCTCATATTTTACATTGAATTTAAGTATCTTTGAACTACCTAAGGGGGTAAACTCTACAGAAGTCTTCAGAGGTTCATGCAGTAGGAGCTTCACGTGCACACGCAAATATTTTTCAACGATTACATGGTTACAGTGCGATACCTCCAGCACCTCACCCAATTGATCCTCTAGAGACCACCCTATACTTTCCGTCTTAAGCACGAACAGCAAATCTCGTACCTGGACCCATATGGTCATGACGCCAAGGTCTACCTCCGCCGGGTCGCCCTTGCCATCGAACTCGGCGAAGATGAGCCCATCCCGCTTGAAGTGCCATGGCTGCGCCTGAAGCACAAACCGACGGTCACTTTCAGCGGCAAAGTTGAGGATGAACCTCCCGTCGTCCTGGCCACCTCTTAGAGGGTGGTCACCCCTTGGTTCTTCCCATGTTTCGAAGATCATCGAGGATGACCCTTGGGTTGACCTGGAAAGGAGAGAGGAGGCGTCCAACCACGAGGAAACCACCAATGGCCTTGCAGACTGCCTCCATGTCAACGACCAGAGGACGGCTCCCCGAAATCTTCGTCCCCAACTGATTATGCATTGCCATGTGGAGCGAGGAACCAGAGGCATCCACAGCATTTGTCACCCCCCTCGAACCCTCTCGATTAGTTGGTTTCTTCCCCAAAACATCAGTCACCTTCTCTCCCTGACTCGCCATGACACACTCCCCTCGGTTGTGGCAAAATTTAGAAAGAAAGGAGAGCAGATGCTGCTACACTAGCGATAGCAATGAGGAGGAAAAACCTCTCCCGAACCCACAGATATAGCAGGCCTGGGTCCCCTTCCACACAGCCTCAAGAACAAATTGATGCTATTAATCATGAGTAAAAAGCCATAAATGAACAGTTTCCTAGTAATTCCAGCGAAAAACACTCCCTTTCCCTCAAATGATTCACCAACGGGCAGAGCTAGATCCAGGAATGAGATCACAATCAAATCCCGCTGAAGACTCATACTAAAACCAGGATTCCAACAATTCCAACGAAATTTCCTACCAAGACCAACACAATTGATACTAAAAACTGCGAAAAATAAATGCTCTTGATTATTCCGTTTCCTAATAATTCCAACAGGAATTCTTCTTCTGCTGTTATTACAATTAAAATCGACATCCTTCTGGATCAAATCCGAGGCTACAATCGCTCCCCCTGATCTCTCTCTCTTATTCCTAAACAATTAGTAGAGACTACCAAATGTGCCGGCCATACATACACACCCGCAGAGGCTGGAACAGTACCTTCCAAAGAAACACTCGTGGCCAAATCCGTTGATATCTTCGCCTTCCTAGACCGGATCGAGACTTCCCCATCTATATTAGGAAGGGATTGACCTGCCAGGACGCTGGGGATCTCCTCTGCTCTACTTCTCGCCAACGCAAGACAGCGTCCCCGATTCACCGCTCGGTGGATGATTCGCTTGGATCTCGCTCAGAACTCTTCCCAATCCCGCACGCTGAATAGGCCCCCTTCGAGGCCCTCTCCAGGAGGACTACCCCCTTTTTCTGGCGGGGCCGCCGGCGCCGGCGTCTAAGACGCCATCTCACCCACTCTCTGTCTCCATCGCCGCCAGATCGCCGAAGCGGTCGCGTATGTGTGTTGATTGTAGAGGCATTAATAATATTACTATTCGTTATTGTCATCCTATTCCTAGGCTAGATGATATGCTTGATGAATTGAGTGGCTCTACAATATTCTCCAAAGTTGATTTGCATAGTGGATACCATCAAATTCGTATGAAATTGGGAGATGAATGGAAAACAGCATTTAAAACTAAGTTTGGTTTATATGAGTGGTTAGTCATGCCTTTTGGGTTAACTAATGCACCTAGTACTTTCATGAGACTAATGAACGAAGTTTTACGTCCTTTCATTAGACAATTTATGGTAGTCTATTCTGATGATATACTGATTTATAGCAAATCTTTGGAAAAACATTTGGAACATTTACGTGTCGTTTTTATTGTTCTACGTGATGCACGTTTGTTTGGTAACCTTGGGAAGTGCACCTTTTGCATCGACCGAGTATCTTTTCTTGGCTATGTTGTTACTCCACAGGGAATTGAAGTTGATAAAGCCAAGATTGAAGCTGTTGAGAGTTGGCCGCAGCCAAAAACAGTCACACAAGTGAGGAGTTTTCTTGGACTCCCTGGTTTCTATAGGCGTTTTGTGAGAGATTTTAGCACCATTGTTGCACCTCTCAATGAGCTTACAAGGAAGGATGTGCCTTTTGTTTGGGGTACCACACAGGAAGAAGCCTTCATGGTATTCAAAGATAAGTTGACACATGCTCCTTTACTCCAACTTCCTGATTTAATTAAGACTTTTGAGCTTGAATGTGATGCTAGTGGAATTGGATTATGAGGTGTGTTATTACAAGATGGCAAACCTGTTCCATACTTTTCTGAAAAATTGAGTGGGCCTAGTCTAAACTATTCTACTTATGATAAAGAATTATATGCTCTTGTTCGGACCTTAGAAACATGGCAACATTATTTATGGCCCAAAGAATTTGTTATACATTTTGATCATGAATCTTTGAAACACATTAAAAGTCAAGCAAAACTGCATCAGTAGACATGCTAAATGGGTTGAATTCATTGAGACTTTCCCTTATGTCATTAAACACAAGAAGGGTAAAGGAAATGTTATTGTCGATGCATTGTCTCGTCGTTATACTATGCTTTCACAACTTGACTTTAAAATATTTGGTTTGGAGACCATCAAAGATCAATATGTGCATGATGCTGAATTTAAAGATGTATTGCAGAATTGTAAAGAAGGTAGAACATGGAACAAGTTCGTCGATGGATTTGTGTTTCGTGCTAACAAGTTATGCATTCCAGCTAGCTCTATTCGTCTTTTGTTGTTGCAGGAGGCGCGCGGAGGAGGACTAATGAGACACTTTGGCGTGAAGAAGACGGAGGATATACTTGCTACACATTTCTTTTGGCCAAAGATGAGACGGGATGTTGAGTGTTTTGTTGCTCGCTGCACTACATGTCAAAAAGCTAAGTCACGACTCAATCCTCATGGTTTATATATGCCTTTGCCTGTACCTAGTGTTCCTTGGGAGGATATATCTATGGACTATGTTTTAGGTTTACCTCGAATAAAGAAGGGGAGGATAGGATATTTGTTGTCGTGGATAGGTTCTCGAAAATGGCACACTTTATACCATGTCATAAAAGCGATGATGACGTTAATGTTGCTGATTTGTTATTTCGTGAAATTATTCGCTTGCATGGTGTGCCAAATACTATTGTTTCAGATCATGATACTAAATTTCTTAGCCACTTTTGGAGATGTTTATGGGCTAAGTTGGGGACTAAACTGCTTTTTAGTACTACTTGTCACCCCCAAACTTATGGTCAAACCAAGTAGTCAATAGAACATTGTCTACTATGCTTAGGGCTGTTTTGAAGAATAATAAGAAAATGTGGGAAGAATGCTTGCCTCATATTGAATTTTCTTATAATCGTTCATTGCATTCTACTAGTAAGATGTGGCCTTTCATTGCTTGGAGTTTCACAAAAAATGGGTTGTTCACTGTTCGGTCGGCTTATTGGGAGGAATGGAACAAACAACATGGAACAAAATTACAATATACGAATGGTATGGGTAGATCCAATGCTAATCCTGTTTGGAGCAAGATCTGGAAGCTATCTTGTCCCAAGAAAGATAAAATCTTCATCTGGCATACATTGCATGGAACACTCACATGTCGTGTTACGCTCGCCAATAGACATGTGAAGGTCCCTCCCATCTGCCCAACATGTTCAAATGGGCTAGAAGACACGAAACACGTCTTGTTTTTGTGTCAGAAGGCGAAAAAGGTCTGGGATAAGTTGGGTTTGTATGAGGTGATCAATAGAGCTTGTGTTGTTGACCGGGCGAGAGAGGCAGTTCTTGAATTTTTATTACTTATGCTAGAGGAAGAAATATCTGTTTTGGAACTCTGGAATACACGTGAATTGATCGTTATAACAGCTTGGTATTTATGGTGGGATAGACGTAAATTGGTTTATGAAGGGAAGTCACAAGATGCATATCAATCTGCGATGGGGGCCCGTGCTATAGCGGCAAATTATGTTAAAGCAAACTCCCCTAAGGCGATCAGTAAGAAATGGGGATGGCTTAGACCTCCTATGGGTTTTGTGAAGCTAAACGTTGATGCTTCTTTTGACCATGATCTGCTTAGAGGCACGGCGGGGGCAGTCCTGAGAGATGACAAAGGAAGGTTCATTGTTGGCGGAAGTTGGCGACTTGACTGGTGTGCGGATGTTCTAACGGCAGAAGCATTGGCACTGAGGTTTGGCCTTACCCTAGCACAGAAGGCGGAGTGCAACCGCCTTATTGTTAACTCTGATAATACGAAAGTGATTGACATGATGAAGAATGGAGGACAATCGGCGGGAGCGGCGAAGGCAGTGTTCGATGATTGCTATTTTATGGCTTGCGAATTTACTATTACTAGATTTGAACATTGTAATAGGGAAGCAAATAAAGTTGCTCATGAAATTGCTAGGCTAGCGAATTTCTCTGTGACTAGGGATTGGTTTGAGGAGCCCATGGTTGATATTGTATCTCTCCTTATTGATGATGTCACTGTTATTTCTAATTAATAAAGCTTAATGTTTTCAAAGAAAGTAAGATGTGCCCTTTTGAAATTGTGTATGGTTTCCTACCTCGTGCACCTATTGATTTGTTGCCTCTTCTATCTTCGGAGAAGGTTAATTTTGATGCTAAACAACGTGCTAAATTGCTTTTAAAAATGCATGAGTCAACTAAGGAAAACATTGAGCGTATGAATGCTAAATATAAACTTGCTGAAGATAAGGGTAGAAAACATGTTGTGTTTGCACCTGGAGATCTTGTTTGGCTACATTTGCGTAAGGATAGATTTCCTGATTTGCGCAAATCAAAGCTAATGCCACGTGCTGATGGTCCTTTTAAGGTGTTAGAGAAAATAAATGATAATGCATATAAACTTGAGCTGCCTGCAGATTTTGGGGTTAGTCCCACTTTTAACATTACAGATTTGAAGCCTTATTTGGGTGAGGAAGATGAGCTTTCGTCGAGATGAGGACATCAATACCATTGTTACACCCACAGCCCCTGCTACTATACATACTGGACCGATTACTAGAGCTCGCGCATGGTAATTAAATTACTAGGTACTTTCGTTTCTTGGTAATGATTCTAATGTTCATGACAATATGATGCTGCCTAAATTGGATACATTTGTTTTGCTTACAAATGAAGGGCCTAGCTTGGAGAAGGATGAACATTGGAGCAAGAACAAGCATGGAGTTGATGGCATGCACAAGGGAGACAAGAATAGAGTTTCAAGTGATGATTTCAGGACTTTGAAGCCACCATAATGAGTGCATGAAGCCTTGGACGAAATATACAAGATGCCACTTCATAATTTTCGTCCAGAGGCTATTCTAGGTGTCGCGTCACCTTGTTTTTGGGCCAGGCCCATGTATTTTTAAAATACTTAAATATAGGTTGTTTTTAGAGTCCGTATGTGTGGGGAAACAAGAGTTAGGGTTGGTTTCGGACCCCTCCTCCAAGGGCCACGAAATTCCCCCCTCTTCCTCCATATATACAGCCCTTAGGGCATCGTTTAGACTTTGGATTTTGTTTAGATTAAAAGTTCGCCATAGCTGCAACTTCACGTACTTCATTTGTGTTCAACGACCAGACAAAGGCGTCATAGAACCCCACCTTCATTAATAAAGCCTTCCTCTTTTATCGCAATATCCAGATTGCAATCTCAGTTTCTTGCTTGTTCTTCATTTGCTCGCAGGAAATAGACCCTCGTGGTCAGGTTGATCGTGCTCCGCCATGGTCAATAACCCTCGGAAGTTGTTTTAGCAATTGCCAAGGCGCGACGTCTCACACGTTCGTAGTCGGATCGTCAAGGTCGACTCCCACAGAAAACGATAGTCAACATCTCATCGAAACATCGGGACGCCTTCGCCTCTATCAGAAAATGGCCAAAATTGGGAAAGGTGGAGGTGTTGGCGGGCCGGATGTCCAGGCGTCGGGCAGGATTTTTGGCTGCTGAGATCCATGGAAGAACTCTCGGGGAGATGAACTTGGAGAGGAAATGTTTTTGCATAATTGGACGAATTTCGTGGATGGAAATGGTGGGGTCGATGTGAAGAAGCTAGATCCACCTGCTACACTTCAAATCGATGGATCAAAATCAACGATACATCATCAAACCAACAAATCATAAAAAATGGTATTGCTATTTTTGTGGGGATTTTCAAAATTAGGCAAAAGCATACAAAATCAAGCTAGAAAGTGGGGGATATGACTCAAGATGTGAATCAACCTTGCTCTGATTCAAGGATGTCGTAGGGTGGAACCTTAGTTCATGATGTTTTCACACTTGGAGGTCAGGAAAGGAGCAAATCAAGAGACAAACACAAAAATACTCAATTGATCAAGATCCAATCACATGTGTGCTAAATTCACATACACATAGAGGGATACAAAGGTCTAAATCCAACACAAGAAGGTAAATAGGAACTAGTTCATCTTAATCCTTGAAGAAGTTGAGGTGTTGATATCCACTTGGGTGATCTTCTCCTTAAGGAGGCCGATATCCTCTAGAGGGATCTTCTCCAAGAAGAGGAGGTCTTGATTCTTCAAGAAGGGTAGATGAGCAAAGCTCCCCTTTAATTCATCATGATCGTTGCTGATCCTAACTAGATGGAGGAGGTCTATATATAGTGTTCCACGAAATAAGAGAGGAGAGGGGATACATGAAGCCTCTAGCCCGGTTGTGCATGCACAGGTGCCGGGTGACAGGGTTGGGGGCTAGATGTCCAGCCCGACAAAAGACCCCAAATGTCCGGGCCCTAGGCCGAATGTCCACACAAGCTCTTGTCATCGATCCACTTGGTGCTTGATAAGACAACGGTGGGTCCATGGAGATGAACGTGGGATAATCCACATCAGGAAAACTTCCTTAAAAAGAAAAAACAGTAGAAATCAACAAATTGGTGGAGTAAAAGGTCCAAATTGTAATATTCCATGGCACAATTCAAATTTTGAACTAAAATTGGCGAACGCTGGTACATCATCCTCGAGCAGGCACACACATGTTGGTTCGTTAACCAGGCTAAACTAGTTGCTCCACCAAAAAATAGGTGTTTGTTTGGTTGGAGCCGCGGACAAGAGCACCCAAACAGACTCTTAGTACGTGGAAACTTTGTTGGCAACCAAACTCAATCCATTCAACCAAACTCCCAAGGCTACAGCGCAATGTGAGGCCACCTTCATTTGCTGAGTTATCATTAGTTAGACTAATTGATGAAATCAATCGCATGATGTTTTAGCCTACACACCAGAACAGTTAGCGCCACCTTAACAGCTGACGGTGCACCAACCTCTCAAGCATGCGCAAAGCCTGTGCCGCAGTAGTAGTTCAAGCAGGAAATAAGTGCATGGGCAGTACACTCATCCTGTCCAACACCCATAATAGTGGATTGTAGAGGAGCAAATATCAGAGCCCATACCTTCTGCTACTGCCTACACTCCGGCTGCGGCACTCCATCCCAGCGTCTCTCATGTTCAATGACCTCAGCCGGCTTCCCAACGGAATGATACTTCGCACACACCACACAAACCAGATGATCACAGTAACCAAAAGGGAGCACCAGAAGCTTTACTTGAACAACATTGAGCTCACCAGTCCAGAAATCTGCCGCTGAGGAACTTCAGGTGCCACGGAATAGATGGACTTTTAAGGCCAACAGTGACACGAAGAGGAATAGTTCAGCATACCCCTCCTACACAGCTCCAACAACTCTAGCACTAGAGGCAGCTTCTGCTGCAAACATCTCACAGCGTGAGGGTTCTGCCAGAAGTCCTACTCTGGAATCAGCAGAATGCCCACAGAACTCAGACAGTTGTGCATTACAACCTCGATCATCTTGTACTACCTTGATGATAGTTTTGATGTTCTCCATTTTCTAGGATCCAGGGGCAGATCCATGCTCAACAGATATGTCTCCGTTCCTCAACGACTAGTTCAACCTACTAGCGTTTTGGCTTGTTATGGATAAAAGAACTCTTTCTGGAGTACCATACGAGACACTTGCAATAAAACATTAGTCAAGAGATCATAATTGACAACTTATACAAACAGAACTCCCAAATAAACTATTTCCTTGTAGGGCAGACATACCTATGCTAAGCACAGCTTATTCCATGAGAGAAATTTCCATCATGTTCCTAGAACTTCATTCCTGCACACAAACTGAATACAACTGTTAAGGAGAGGTGCCGAATGGTAAACATTTTATTTGGATCATGGCAATCACAATTTAAGCTAAATACTACTCCCAACACATAAAGGTCAAAACAAATTGTTATCAGTGAGAATTAATAACACATTTTTTTTACCAACAGTGCATATGGCAAAGCAGTTTATGAGCTTGAAACGAATATTCTGATCACCACTCCAAAATTTAGCATAAGCACAGCTAGAAACGAATATTCTGATCACCATCCAAAATTTAGCATACCCACAGCACAACTCAGGTGAATTGAAAGAAGCAAAACTGAAAAATTGAAACAAAAAAAGATAGTCTCTGATAGTTACAACGTTTGAGACACTCGGCAAAGCAGAAGTCCTCCATTTGTTCACTATATCATATCAAATGTGTGGGAAAGATTGATGCATTCATATTTAACATAACCTACGCACCAGTCAAGCCTAGCCAAACAGCAACCTGACTATTAAAAGACTGATATTTCTTCAGGTATACATAACAATAACAATCAGCAATACAGATCTGTAAAGTTGAAAGTACCAACAATTTCTAACAGATACAGTGAACTGGTTCACAACCTACATTTTCAGTCACATCTTGACTTCTAAAAGATAAGCCAAGACATGTGTGAAACAGGAACCAGCACACGAGGCTGGCATTAAGATTTACCACGACCTGGTAATAATTAAATGCAATAAGTATGGAGTCCATACGCATACTACAACTGCGCCAGCAACAATCTAGTTAGGGCTATGATCTGATAGCATTGCATGATAGCTCAATTAGTGTCCTTCTGGCTGTCATCACCAGAATGTTGCAGCTTATTGTCAAGTCCTGCCTCATCAGTTTTGTGTTGTTTGTCTCCAACGTTATCCTACAGAGCAACAAACGAAAAGAAGAAAAAACAAAACAAAACTCAAATGTTAACAAACATGCTTCAGAATATCAAACTAGGAAAAAAGTGGAAGACAAACCTTCAGTGAGCTATTCTTTGACAGAAGTTCATCGTACTCCTTTCTGATCCGGCTCACTTCATCTTTAAGTGAAGCATTTTCCTGTTTCAATACTTCAGCCCGCTGAGCCAACTCCTCACATTCAGCCTGCAAAAATACACAGTTGCTTCATCAACTTGAGGGGACAAAAGTGTATGTCTCGAGATGAACAGACAAAATACCTGCTTGCGCAGCCTAGATCTGCGAGCAGAATCCCTGTTTGACTGCTTTCTTTTCTGCCTTTTCAGTTCACGTTCATCCTGGATAATGGGTAGCCAAAATATTTAGTTTCTCCATTTGCCAAACTAAGATTTCAGATTTTTATCCACGAAACTACTGATACTGAAGTGCCTCTTCAATAGTCTTAAAACTGACTTATGGATTTATTTTGTTTATTAGTATATTTCAATAAAGTAACAATGGTTTATATTTTAGGTAACTGTAATATGACAAATAATTATCATTACTATTTAGTATTTACTAGACAAGAAAAAAGGGTGATAAACCTCCTACAGTGCATGGTATGCAAGATGGGGAAAGTAAATAAAATTCATGATGAGTAAAGTAGTTATGGCTCAGTTTGAGCTTGCTGAACTGTGATGAGCTGTGCTTATTTTTAAAATCTGCTGTTGAAAATTAGCCACAAAAGTAGGCAAAAGCGGGTCAAACAAGCACTAAAATAGGCAAAAGCGGGTGGGGCAAATGCGATTATGGTAATCCACCACAATGCTAAGTGCTAACACAGCCTATGTCCAATTATACTCCTAGTACAGAAGTTAACTTCAGTTGCATGTATGAAGTTATCCTAAACACAGAGATCCTTCGGATAGATACCTGTATCGCAAAAGATTTATTTCTTGGTCTGACAAAATATACAAGGTTGGGAACAAAGGGTGTGTATGGTTTGAGTCTACGGTTGCCCCACCAAATACTTGGCTAGCCAAAATCTTGGTCAAGGTTATGTGTGCCCAAGAGTTGGCCAACTTTGGCTAAAAAGACGGAGCAGAGTTGGAAAGGAGCAACTGGCATGGCCAAAAAGTTGGCAACCATCCAAACCAAGACCAAAGTTTTGGTCGTAGCAAAAAAATGGTATATTGGCTACAAACCAAGCAATACAAAAGTATTTATGAAGCAGAGAAGTAGAGGCTACAAAAATAGGGAAGGGTATAATCTATAATTCCCAAGATAAGGTCTTAGAAGAAACCTGCATCCACGGCTCTGTTGGGGCCACAGCCCCTGGAATTGCAGTTGGGGTCACTTTACCATGCAATGCAGGAGAGGAGCTTGCTGTATTTGCCCAGTAGTCCATTCCTATGTTCAAGTTTGTTGTTGGGCCAGGCACTGGACCACTTGATGGCATTTGCATAATTGCCAAAGTTTGCTTCAACTGCGCCTGGGATGGTGAAGGTGATACACCATTCTGGGAACTTCGGACATCTGATAGCACGCACAACAAAGTTAAGAAGCTTCATAAAGTGCAAACATGAAAGCAAGAACCATAAGAATTTTCATCGGCATACCTCCATCTTCTTCTTGTCCACTTTCCTTGTGTTGTGAATCCTGTAAAGATTACTCAAAATGGCAAAGATATTAAGACTTCTCACAAGAAATAAACACGAAATGGTATAGCATGTCTGGAATCATAAATGCCGCAAATTTAAACTCAAGGTGCATATGCTGCCTAAAAATGTACAGGCAAGTATGCACGTCTGATCAAAAAAGATTAAACGCTGCAAAACCATAGCTTACATTCTGAGAATTCGCTTCACTTCCCTCACTTGAACTTTCACTTCCACTTTCCCCACTGCAAGAAAAGAGGCAACACAAACTGAATGTTGCAAACAAGGAGGAAGTCTTGTTATTACTAAAATTGACCACACACTAACCTTTGAGAGATGGTTCCATTGGCTGATGCCCCTGAGGTCTTACCATGTTCGACACAGTTTTTCCCTGTAATCATGTTCAAGCTACCCAAACTTCCTTTGGATCTTTTAATGGGACTTTTTTCTTTTCCTTCAGAGGATTTGCCATTTGTTTCACCACCAGCAGTAGCAGCAGTGGTGGTAGTTCCCTGAAATATTAGGTCCATTAGACTCCATAATGAAAGAGAAGATCAGTCAATCTAAGAATGCCTCGTCTTACAGCAGCATCAGGATTGCCGTTTGGAGAAGTCATGGTATAGGGAGCAAATGGGTGTGCACCCTGCAGGATTATGCAATGACTCAGCAAATGTCAGACTCTAAGCAGTAGCATTTTAGGTATATACTGAAAACTACATCAACATGCTGAAGCATACCGGTCGCATTGATGGGTGAGCATAAATTCCTCCAGGAGGGTATATGACATATGGTGGAGTCCCATATGGTGGCATCATAGGCTGACAAAAGGCAACAAGAAACTCATGAGAAAAAAATACTCTTTAAAGTGCATGCCGAGTATTACAACTACACATTAGTGTTGGACCATATTAACAGTCCTTTATTTTGGTGAACCGATTGCAGAGAAGTTCCACAAATTTTGTTAGATGGTTAAACATCTCATCCTCCGGTAACACAATCACAGTGGACGTAGCAGCGGCGACAATGACGACCGGCAGCCAGCAACTCATCCCTTGCTTTCGCCACGGTTAAAGACCGGCATACACTCTGCACCGGTGGGCAATGAGCAGATGCGTCTCATATCCGGCTACGGCGACAGCCAACTCCGTGGACGGAACAAGAGCGCCGCCCAACTCTCGTCAATGTAAAACTTTTGCATCCCTGGTTATCATAAGGAATAGCTTTCTCGCTCCTATTAATTCATATATGCATGCACGCAGGATTGCCCAACCAGGATGGTCGACTAAGATAACAGCACTACCACAGTGAAGCACATCAAGCATCTTCGGCCCAAGATGCATCAGTCTTTTGGCAGACACATCTGCTTCTTTTCCGTGCCTAGTGTGTCAATTGAACTCCTCCCACACGGCGCCAGTCAATTGATCAGCATGATGGATCGTTGCGGCTCCGGTGGTGTTCGACGACAACGGCTTGTTTGGCCGGATGGTGCGGTGTGCTCGTGATGGACTGCACGACACATGACTGACACATCTCTTATGTGCAGCCTGTAAACTCGTGTTGTGGTCTAAAATACACACATACTCATATCAATTGGAATCTTGTTTGTTGCTGTTGTTGGATGTATGTAACGACACTTCAGATATTTAGCCAAGTTCAGTTTATTTCAGAGTCCAAACATACATCACATCCATGTGGCTAGTACGTACATGGTGTTTCTTTTGCACTTGTACAATCGAGAATATATACTCCTTCTGATGCACATATGTACTCTATCTTGGGCATGAATATACATCTCCATCGGTTGAATATACTAGTACTTGTTTTAATATATACTCCTTACAGAACACCAGTACATACTCCTTAAACAGAAATATTCGACACTCCATTAGACAATTTCAGTATATATTCCTTCGGAAAACATTCAGCATATACTCCTTTAAGAAAAAAAAACATTATATACTACTTTACAGAAACTAGTAGATAGTAATTACCATGATGAAAAATATATACTTCTTTGAAAAGGTTTACCATATACTCTTTTAAAAAGTACTCCCTCCGTTCACAAACATAAGATGTTTTAGATATTTCAATATGGACTACAAACGGACCGAAATGAGTGAACAAACACACAACCATATATACACATCCAATTCACAAAAAAGTTAGAACATCTTATAATTGTGAACGGAGGGAGTAGTAGTATATACTACTTAAAAAACAGTATATACCCCCCATGGCAATATATATACCAAAATTTTATCGGTAATGCTCAATATCTCATATAATTCAATATAAATTCCCCATCACTGTTGACACCAGATTTTGGCACGGTCAAAAACTTATTTAAGATGGACTCAAATTGAGAAGTGATCTACATGAAAGAATTCCGTATTGTTGATATGAACATCTTTGAAGTTTGGGCCATCGCCGTCCGATTTCATCTCGATGGCCGAAACTATGCTCAAAGTACTAAGATCTTATATTTAAAGTACAGTTTGGCCAATTAAGCCCCCAAGACGACCTCATATGAGAAAATGTTCTACACGGATTGTCTTCGTCTCGTTGAAACGATTGATTTTGATATAAAAATCATCTCAATTCGAGATCGTATGCAAAAGTTAGAGCCATTCGAATGCAGCTCTGCCAGGAGGCTACATATGGCGTGCCCCACCAGACATGATATGGCGCGCCCCACCAGACATGATGTCTGAATGTCTGATGAGTAGCACCACCAATCGGCTGTCTTGCGCGAGGCGCTCGGCCCTGAAGATGGCCTCGAATCGAAAAACGATCAACATGAAAGTTGTTTGTATCGTCGAAACGGTTAATATTGCTTTTAGGCACGTCTTCATCCGAGGTCATTTGTGGCCTGTGAGAGTCAAAAACCGAACTAATGTCCCAGACTTACCTAAATCCGAGTTCGGTCAATTTTGGAAAGATTTGGACGTGATTTGGAGTCCTTTTCTTGTACGGGAAGTCCATCCGCCTCTTATATATATAAGGGGTGACGGCCGATTGAACAACACACAATCGATCAATTCATCTACCACTTTTTACCTTTACTTTTATCTCTCTCCCTTGTTCTTCTTTTTCCTCGTTCTTCGTTTGTTCTTCTTGTTGCAGGGCGACGAACCTCGAGGCCCTAGGGGCGGTCAGGCCAACCTAGGGCAGCCCATAGCTGCCGCACGCCCTGACGGGGTCCCTCCCGGGCGTGTGAGGTTGGGTCTACAAAAGCACCCGCCGGATTGCCTGCGTACCGCACTTCCAGCTGGGTCTCCTTCGACGTGAGCTGTGATGCATCACCCCGAGCGTCAAGGGTACACAGTGACGTGTTTGTGTACGAACACACTTTTTGGCGACTCCGCTGGGGACGAAGCTTTGAACAGTCTCCAGCCTGTTCTTGCTACGCGGAGGGCGTCATCAAGCGGCTGCAATCTACAACGGTAACATGTATCATCAATCTCTTTACGTAGATGCAAATAGCCATTATGTTGATGTTGCTAGATCTTTCAATGGATATGTCATGTCGGCTAGCCCTAATGAGCAAAGGCGACTAGTTATTCCGTTGGAGAAACTTGAATTTACAGAACTGTGACATGCAACTTATGAATCTGAACTTTCGTGCATCGGCAACACCTTTCAATATGCCGGTGAACAACACGATTTGTTCGAGTGATCAATATATGACACCTCATGTACATGAGGGAATCTCATAGTTTTGTCCATCGGCAGCCGACTCGCGATATGCGAGTTCATCCCCAAACTTGCCGATGGACGAGGGAATCGGCCATGCTTCCTATAGTTATTTGGCTGGTTATCCTCAATCATCATATACTACACCTTATGAGATTGATTGTTTAGTGGGATATGCAACTAAAAACATTCATGACTCGGCTCACCTTCGTGGTTATGGCCGAGTGAATGGAGTTTCTATAGGAGCATATATGCCTAATATTGTAGGAGATGAGGTAGCTTTGGCTGCATTAAAATGTTTAACCAAAAATAAGAAGATTAGCGCACTTTGCCTTGAACAACATGAAAGGGGGCTGGTTCCTGATAATGAGGCAATAAGAGCTAGGGTTTTGAAAGAAGACGAAGCGTTGCCAGGTGATCAAATTAGCGAGAGAAAATATTCGACAACAGTGCATACGTCTTCACCTATCATTGCAGCATATTATACACCCCATGTAGAATTGCCAAATTTCGGCAACATCAATTCATTGCCGAAAGATCCTAAGAGCATTGGGGGGCATGAGGATCCAAGTAGGGCTGAGTCTAAAGAAAAATATGTCGCCCGAATGGATGGGGTCAAGCCAACTCTCACGGGGAATAGCGTCAATGGCTTTACTACGCCAACTCTTGAGGAATTACCAGCAGAATATCGACAAGCTTATGAAGCACTCAAGAAGAGGCGTGGAGAGGAATATTTGCAAGAATATGTGAAGTCCCTTCTTCCATTCAGCAATCATGATGGCTCCTCTGTGATGTTGAGGCAAGCCAAGAAAGAAGCTTTGCAAGCAAACCAGCAAGAAAGGGTTCACTCGGCTAATACGGTTGATTCGGTTGAAACCGAGTTAAATATGAGCAAGTCGTCTACAGCCGAGTTGAACGGTTCCTTTAGTGACAAGACAATGGTGGATTCAATTGAAACCGGATTGAGCACCGAGACATTTAAGGTCGAGTGTGTTGCATCGAGCCAGCTGAGTACATCATGCCAGCCGAGTGCATCGTTCCAGACGAGGGCATCGCCGGCTAAAGTCGAGTGCATCAAGCCAATTATTGCCGCGTGTACCAAATCAGAAGATGCAAGCTTTGCCGAGCAAAGGAACGGTAAACGCAACAAATTGGCCGTGCTAGATTTTTCTGGATGTGAGAGAGCTTACATGCTGCCCTATGAGTTCTGTGCCAAAGAAATTGATGAGCATCAAGAGAAAAGTTATATGGCCAAACAAAGTTTGGCTAGCGATGAAGATCAAGAACCAGAGCGTGCAGCAGAACAAAGTTTAGCTGACGAAGAGCGGCCGAGTGGAACCCATTTGGGTAATCCGAGTGAAATCTATTCGAGAAATCCAAGTGAAATCTACTCAGGAAATCCGAGTGATGAGGCACGAGATCCAGAAAAAGAGGAAGAGGCGTTGGAGGATTATTCAAAAGTGGTGAAAGGTATTGTTCCAGTGGTGCAACCATCTTCTCCTTCCAACGACTTCACAAAGGTACACCTAGCCGACAGTTTACTCAATTTTCGATTCGGTCAAAATCATATTGTTGATGCACCCGTTAGTAAGATTCTAATTAATTTTGAAAGACCAATCGAGATGAGTAATCTATTTGTTTTGAATTATCTTGTCACTAATCACGCTCATCAACACATGGCACCATTCATAGAGGCTAATAGTGACAACTCATCGCAATCAAAGTTGTTCCCGTCATGCCAACTAAAATTTATATTCATATGGACAGCTTTGTTTGTTTCATGCCTGGCTAACATTTGGTCTCAGATGAGACGCATATTCTGTAATTATTTTGGTTGCGGGAATATAAAGTCAGGTTCAAAGTCCTCTAGGATAGCCGATTCAAGAGCATCGGAAAAGGAGGATGAAAATCAATGCATAGCCGAGTCAGATGATGTTAAACCGACACCACTCGGTTGTTTAGTTGCAAAGCCGATATCACACAATCGGTTAGTAGATGAGCAATGTACCTTCAGTCTAGGTATGTGTGATCACATTGTCGGTGCATCACTGACTAATCCTATTATTACTATTGATCACGATGTCGAGCCATCAAGACAAGAGCAAATGCAATGTTCATTCGAGCAAAAGTTTAAAGACTACAATGTGATTCATAAAGTTGCACAATCAGCCAACACAGGACGATTGAAGTTTGTTCAAGAACGAGCATATGGCCAATCAGATCAGATTGGTCTTGATGGCGGTCAAATGTTGACTCGGCTATCTCAAGCCGATTCATCTAAAGGACGACAGGTACACACCAATGATGATAGGGTCAAGTCTTCGAGCAAGGATATTGTTAAAATGTGCATTAACAACAATCTTGAAGACGGGAATTCCATCAAAGCTACAATGGCGACATCTAGCAATGGGGGGCAACGAGAAAATTCAAAGACCGATGCACACACAACTAAAGAAAGCAAAGGCCATGGTAAGCACAAAGGTAAAAGGCTGAAAGTCACTTTCACGAAGTTATTATAAAAATATCAGAAGATAAGTGAGGCAAAGAGTGCTTATCGGCCGAGTGAAATAAAAGCATCGAAGTCACCCCCAAGGCACAAATCTGAAGACCGGGATTGGCGAAGGAAGAAGTTGAGCAAGCAGACTCCGTATCCTCCTTTTGGGCCACCAATGCCGATGTCATGGATACCTCCCCATGCTGACTCTTATTCATATATATCATGGAACAAGAATAAATCAAGGGCACACCGTCCATCATATTCTAAACCACATCAACAAAATTATGCAGCTCCGAGAGGATCATCGTTTGTTCAACAACCACATGTTAAAGACCGGCTCAACCAAAAAGAATCGGTCCGGAGCTCGGCAAAAAAGATGGACGTGATCAAGCAAGTGTACAGAGTGAAAAAGGATGGCCGCAAGTGTGCTATTTCAGGTCTGACTCTAGATGAAAAAAAGCCTGTCGAGGCTATGTTGGCTACTAAGGACAAGAAAGTGAAGCAAGTAACTTTCAAGGATTCAATCGCCGAGTTTGGACAGGCCAAGCCGGAGATGCCCAAAGATAGAAAGAAATTGCCGATTACGTAACAAAATCACAGTGTGATGCTCACTCGGCTTATCACATTGGCAAGAAAGAAAAGCTGCGGCTCAGGGCCAAAGAGTTAGAGAAGAGGAACATGTCATGGGTCCCCAAGGGAAGCCGTCGAGGCGAGAATGATGTACCAGCTCCTGTTGCGAAACAAGCAGAAGTAAGGGAGTACAAACGTAAAGCCTGTAGGCGAGGACGACAATTTTCATCTCACTATAGGAGACTCCAGGAGGCTTGGCATCCACACTCTTCAATCGTACCATCAAAATCAACGCTATGGAATTTATCCTCAGCCGAAACATCTAACTTATTTCGGCTATTCACACTTTGGTGGACGGACTCCCGAGCTCCTTTGAGATGAGAACGCATGGCCGATATTTGCATATCGCCCTCAGAGTTCATTGTGTTGGCAAAGCCGCACACTGCTAACGGTGTTCACCATGGTTGATCTCCTACTCCTATAGCCGATGCTCAGTGTTTGCCAATACTGGCAAGGCCGACTTAATTATTGAGTCAGCCACTAATCAAGGGTTTAGTGCATAAAAAAGCTCCGACTCCTGATGTTAGTTATTTGCAGGATCCAAGTCAGGAGACAGACGTTGTTCGGCGAAGGCTTGATGGTGTACTTTGATCAATAGTGAGTTGAGTCGCCGAACAGTTGACGATATTCCTTGAGGTGCATGGTCATAACCGCTCGGCAACCGGCTTATCGCCGAACAGTTCTAATATTCCCATGGAGTGCCTGGACAAAGCAAGGTCAGGATTGACATAAGAAACTTACGTGGAGGTCTTTGTGACATCCAATGGTCGTTCTCAGACGACTATTATCCAAGAGGCTCTACCCAAGCAGCAACAAGCCTGAGCATATGGACGATAAAAATTATCGTACTCAGCATGCACAGCCGATGGAGTGTTGGCATTGTGCTTAAACATTACCCTAGGCAAAGTATTTTCTGGCACGCAAGCTCTGCCAGAAAACAGGGGGGCATGTGTTGACACCAGATTTTGGCACGGTCAAGAACTTATTTAAGATGGCCTCAAATGGTGAAGTGATCTACATGAAAGAATTCTGTATTGTTGATTTGAACTCTTTGCAGTTTGGGCCATCGCCGTCCGATTTCATCTCGAAGGCCGAAACTATGCTCAAAGTACTAAGATCTTATATTTAGAGTACAGTTTGGCCGATTAAGCCCCCAAGACGACCTCATATGAGAAAATGTTCTACACGGATTTTATATACCTAACCTAAGGGGTGACGGCCGATTGAACAACACACAATCGATCAATTCATCTACCACTTTTTACCTTTACTTTTATCTCTCTCCCTTGTTCTTCTTCTTCCTCGTTCTTCGTTCGCTCTTCTTATTGCAGGGTGGCGAACCTCGAGGCCCTAGGGGCGGTCAGGCCAACCTAGGGCAGCCCATAGCTGCCGCACGCCCTGACGGGGTCCCTCCCGGGCGTGTGGGGTTTCGGGTCTACAAAAGCACCCACCGGATTGCCTGCGTACCGCACTTCCAGCCGGGCCTCCTTCGAGGTGAGCTGCGGTGCATCACCCCCGGCGTCGAGGGTACACGGTGGCGTGTTCGTGTGCGAACAATCACCATATTTAAAAAGGAGAGTAGATGCGTGTTACAGTACAAATCATCACCGTATTTTTTTGATTGAAAACCCATATACCTCCTTGATAATAAGATCAAGTAGTCACATGCCGCCATGCACACACAGCAGGTTGACTTTTTTCTGTCGGTTAGTTTTTTATTGGGTATATCCAACTCAAACTATCTGGGTGGGAGTATGTACTCCTAGGGAGTACAAAAGAGGTGTCCGGGAAAATAAATCTTACAACCAAGGGTAGTTACCCCCACGATTACTACCTTCTGATCTTATTCAGATCTTGAATGTTTTTAAACAGGTCGCATGCACAGAAAAGTGATCTTTCTTCGCCTGATTAGTTGGCCCACGGGTCTTCCTATTTTCTTGGTCATTCCAATCCTTTCTATCATAGCTGTAAAATTAACTGGATCTGCATGCAATCTAAACAATTCTATCTCTCAGCGCTATTTATTTCTGTCTCTCTCTCTTCTCTCTCTCCCATGAACCAAAACCAGTGCCGGCAAAACAATTGGATTGTGAACGATGTGAGCAACAAAAGAGGTAGTACGAATTTATGTGATTCATTTCTATACATGTGTCTTGCTAATTGCCTTTTTGATTTTAGATGGACACCCTGCTAAGCATTGGTCTTGCACGTCTCCCGGAAAATATACCATCGGATTAGGTGGACATGGCAATGGCCGTGTGCCAGATGAACGCCGATCTCCCCGGTGAGACGGTCTAAACTTGATGTTTTGCTCTCTCCATTGGTGTTGCAAACATCATATCTGGTACTGGAGCATGCATGTATGTTTGGAAGGCACTGGTTGATTAAAATGCGAGGATGTGCAGCTTGCTAATTGGTGTCTTATCACACTCATTTTCCTTTTGCAAATCTGCAGTCATGCGTCATGCCATCAACTGCATGACAATGGTCGCCAGGATCCCAAGGTGGAGCAATGCAGGTGCCGAGCACGCACGCTGAGGCAAAGACATTTCACCTCGTCCGTGATTGATCCTCGACGGCAGTGGAATCATGACATTATAGTGGCGTCTACACATGATACTCCGATGTCGAACTCATCTCTCATCAGCAGGCTCTAGCCACTGTGATCTTGTTATCACCTAGGCTATAGTGGTGGACATGGGAAGCCAATGCTGCTGCAAGAGTGCCTGCCTCAGTATGTGTGGATGAATGCGTACCACCACATATGTATGGCGCATGTACATGCCGTGTCATGTAGTTTATATCAAATATCTCAAATATCTCAACTAGACGTACACCACTACAAATGATTATCTCCATACTACTTCCAACATAAAGGATTGTATAAACTTCATACTCCTTTCCTGTAAGCACTGTATATTCATGTTCGTGATTAAAAAGTCCAGACTTGTTAATCACTCTATATTTATGTGCAGTTGGCGCTGGCCGTACACAGTACTAGTTTGTATTATGTTTGTCTTGGATGATTTATGCATGTTTGCATGCCATGGCATTGGATAGCCATGAATGTGCCATGTTCAGAACGTCAGATAATGATCATGGTATAACCCCATGGTCGTGTTTGTGTGTTAAATTCACGGCAGGTTGTTCATTCGAAGTTGCACTTCACTTCCTCTACAAGAGTGTGTCAACATGGACGCCAATGACCGAGCTGAGTTCATGAGAAAGATGCATGCAGATAAAAGGACCGCCATCGGCAAGTCCAAAGGCATGCCTCCAAGGTCACACCAACAAGAAGCCCATGGTGTTCCAACTCAGAGATCTTGTTTGACTCCACATTCACAAAGACCGCTTTCCAGAAGAGCACAAATCCAAATTGCTTCTAGGAGTCAATGGACCCTTCAAGGTGCTACAAAGGATCAACAACAACGCTTACAAGATCGACAATCCACTCAACAAGTACTCAGTGAGTGACACCTTCAACGCCTTCGACTTGGTTCCATTCCATCGTGATGAGGTTTTGGGTCCGAGGACAGATCTTCCCCAAGGGGAGGGGGAAGGGGATGGTGTGGAGCAGCCCATGGACATCACCATGGATCCTCCAACAACACCCCAAGCGCCAATTGGACCAATGCTGGAGCCCATGCCTTTACCATTGAATACGAGGTGAACACTTTCCTCTTCAAATTTCCTATGCATTCACTCGAGACCTGGCTACTACTTCAATCCGAGACCCTATGCATACTCAGATACCAAGGATCCTTCCATGAAGGAGCGATGGAAGAAGGCCGCATCATGGAGGAGAAGAGGAAGAAATGATCCACAGCTTTAGCGGCCGAACTGTCTAGCTACCAACCCGAATTGCCCGACATGAAGTGCTCGGAACATCAGTACCCACAAATTGAAGCCGGGCAAAGTCCTCTTGACCTTTCATCCAGCTCTTCATCTAGCCATTATCACGGACCGTCTGGTAGCAACCTGCACTATCCGCCCTTGAGATTGCTCGCCTCGAAGACTTCGCCACAAAACCAAGCATGTTGCCGCCGGACTGTCCAAATTAGCAACCCTGATTGTCTCGACCACTGGGCCAGACTATCCGCCACCAACCCGGATCGTCTAACACCGTCAAGATGTGTGTCCGCCAAGAGGCAATGTATCCCCTCTCACCTACCCTTTCGCCTCTTAGCTATATATAAACCGTACCATGTACCCATATTAGAGTTAGCAAAGCATATATCTAGACCTTGGGAGAGCTTTGCTCATCTTGCCACCTCCTAGAGGATCAAGACCTCCTAAGGGAGAAGGATTCTCCACAGGATCAAGAACAACCAGGGTTTGGAGAAGAACATCTCTCAAGGCCCCATCTCTCTTAACGATTTGGGAAGAACTCTATCCTTTTACCTTTTCCTTTGTTGATTGTGGATCTATATGTATCTCTTGTTTTGGATGTTTTGAGAGAACATGTGTGATGGAAACTTGTTTGTCTAGTTTAGAGTTATTTGTGTTTTTCCCCTTGGTCACCTCAAAATTGTAAAGATTGGGCATCAATTAAGACTTGGTCCTATATCAACCTAAGTATGTATGGAACTGAAGAACAATGACTTCTTGTTTATCCATGTGTAACTTCTCACCTCTGAATGTGTGTTGAATCGCTTCGTACATGGCATTCTAGCACAAGGCAAAGAGTGTGGCCCAAGACCAAAACAAAGAGTTTCTGCACCTAGTAGCTATAGGTTCAATTGGATGGAGTGCTTGGATCCGTCGTCTTAGCTGGACCAAACTGTTATTTGCGGGATGTCGGGTACCACATGGGTAAAAAGAGGGCCGTGATGTGTTCCATACATTGCAGAACATGCACGCCTGCATTTTGAAGATGTGGAACCTATTCTAGACACGTTCGTGACAGCGATTCAAACAAACGCGTGGACTGTGACCACCTGACGCAGGTTTCTGTCAGCACCAATAGTGGTCTAACATCTATCTCCAATAATTCACCAAATCGGATGGAAAAGGAACCCAGCCAACGGTTCGAATCACGAGCCGGATGCCGACTATTCCCACAGCTATTTCTCTAGTAAAGGTTGATAGAAAATCCTCCTCCTAGCAAAAGTTTGACCCACATTTGATATCTCCCTATGATGAAGTATTATATATCTTTAGAGGCTCTGTGCTCTATCTTCTGAGGTAATACCACAGACAGAGAATAGGGGAACAAAACTATAGAGTAGTTAACTGCCATTATAAAAGAAACATGAAACCTTACCTGAGGTCCCCACATGTATGGATGACCCTGTGGGTTTGACACCACGGGAGAGGGAAAGAACCCATGTGGTGGAATTGGAGGATATCCCTGAAAAAACCAATGGAGAACATGATGAGCAGCCTAGGGTAGATAGTACATGTGATCTATTTATTAATGATAGATATATTGATATGTGTGAATCAAGAAGGGAAATAAGTGCAACGAGAAAATAATATGACACACAAGAAAGCTATTTTGTCAATTGTAACCAGAATTAACAAAAGGAAAAAAAATAGAACGACCACATTGCAGCCAAAATCAGTAACGATCCTTAAAATTGAGGGTGGGTAGTTGTATTTGCAATTATTATCGAAAAAATGTCGCTGCCTAGTACTTATTTCCCACTTTCCTTGTGTTTTCACACAAGAGGGATACATGTTTTGAGTCATCCATCTCCAAAACAGGGAAGAGAACTTCCTCACCTGAAAGCTGGTCCAATCTGGGTAAACTGTCGGTGTTGCAGTACTTGAAGTAGCAGGTGGCTGCTGCTCCTGTTACAGGGAAGGACAAATTTTTAGGAAGACACATTCACTATTTTTGGTATAGACTACAGAGATAATGCCACAATTCCAGCATTGAAAACCTGAGGTGCGGATGCCTTGTTTGCCTTAGCAGGTGTCTCTGCTTCACTGCTTCCCATGGTGACTCACAGAAAGAGGGCAGCAATCACTCCATTGTCCACAGTCACACAAAGTGGCATAAAGTGAAACCTGAATTGGCCATACAAAGAACATAAGTAAGCTAAAATTTAGCAAAACTGTATTACGTCCTCGATTGGAAAAGGTGCTAGGCACGCTAGGTGACAGAGAAACGCCTCGCCTAGAGCATAAGTGAAAGTCTAGGCAGGGCAAGTAAGAAATTGTCCACTCCAGCGAGAAATCATGCCATGTCACACTGGCAGGCCAAATGGACCATTTTCAGATGGGCAATAGCTGGTAGTTTACTCATTTCATGCTCTAAATTAATGTCTATACGCATATAATACCCCAAATACAACCCTGCTAGTCAAAACTGTATGACCGCCTAGGCTGCGCCTAGGGCGCGTAAGCTCCACCTAGGTGCTAGGCAAAGGCAACCTACTTATGCCTGGCGTTTTTTTAAACCTTGATTATGTCAGCCACTTTCTCAAGATCCCATCTATTTCATGATCTCAAATTCTTCCAACAGTTGGGAAGGAAGTATAAAAGGCTTCAAGAAATAGTAGTGTACAAAACCGACTTGGGTTAACAAATTACAATAATGAAGGCCAATTTAACTGCTCAAAATAACTATAAAGCTCCTTTGTTAAAAATATTAGCTTGATTTTCGTCAAGGTGACCACAACATAATTGCAACACGGTTAACTTAGATTATCCTTTTATCACAAAGTACTGGTTGAGTTACCTTCAGATTACACAGTTTGTGGTTCATGTCCTTCATAGAACAGAACAAGCCACTGCTCTCTCAAAAAAACGCAGAAAATCCCATGGACCACAGAATTTAAACCTTTTAGAAACAGCAAATCTGAACCCTCAAAAAAAAAACCGCAAATTTGCCATAAACCCAACAGCTACAATTCTACTACAGCGCTGCATTATGCTACCCAAAATCTACAAAAACAGTAACATGTGGTGTTTTAAAACTAGTTCCAGGTGCTACCAGCCACATATGCAAACTCAATAAAGCACCAACAAAACCCTAGTAGATCCCCAAAATAGAATGGTGAAAAATATAAACCCATGAACCATCCAAATCTTCAAAACCTACATCCCAACATGACGATTGGAAACACAGCGAGGAGTGAAGCATTAACATAAACTACATACAAAGAATCTTGAAGGCTTGAAGCAACCTCTAATAAAAAAATAACTACCGCGCCTGTCAGGTTTCCTACTAAAGAAGGCCAATTACTAGTCTATGTTACTACCTCTATATGTAGAAGTGCATGCTCTAGCCAATGCAACCAAAAGACCGATCTGATGGAAGAGACTAGGCAGCACATTATACGTCAACACTCCCCCTCACGTGTGGCTCCCTCAGGCCTAAACGTGCACCGAAAGTGGGCTGCAATATAATTGCACCAGCCGGGTCTTGAACTCAAGACCTCTTGGCTCCGATACCATGTAGAAGTGCATACTCTAGCCAATGCAACCAAAAGACCGATCTGATGGAAGAAACTAGGCAGCACATTATACGTCAACACTATAGTGGGGAGTAACATATGTGTGGTAACATGCAACACTTCATTTATTAGGCTATAGACTCATTTTGCCTTGATATGTGTGATGTTACTCATACTACTAGTAACTAGCTATGTTACCACTTTCCTCCATTTTTTCATTTATTGCTTGCTACATCATCTATTTTATCTAGATATGTGTAATGTTACTACCTAAGTTACTCCCACTGTGGGTAGTCTAAGGCTGGTCATAGTGGGGAGTAACTTAGACTAGTGTCATAGACACTAGTCTAAGTTACTACCTTCATAATGCAAAGTAACATGATAGTAGTGTCATAGATGGCTTCATTTATTAGCTTGTAGACTCATCTTGTCTTGGGACGCGCTATGTTACCACCTCACATTAAATACTTGCCACATAAGCAAAAAATTCTTGGAGTGCGCTATGTTACTAGCTAAGTTACTCCCACTATGACTAGCCTAAGCACAAACTACACCTAACAAAACCCTAGCTACTATATTTAAAATCCAACGCCTAAACTCGAAACCTGTACCAAAGGGGCTATGCTGCTGAGACAAAAAAAATCTAGCCAGGTCTCACAAGTCTCGCATCAGGTAGACACTATCTCGCCGCGAATTACACATAAACCCTAGCACCCTTCACCCTCGCTCCGACCAAAATCAGAGGCCCAAACTCGGGAACCCCCGACTCCAAACTACCAACAAAAATCACCCAGACCAAGGAAATCACCACCCGCTGCGTAATATAATTTTAAAAGGCCAACGGCCAGATCCGGCGAGGCGGGCGATTCGAACGTCGGGTACCTCTCGGGCGGCAAGCGGACCCGCGCGGTGGACCTCGAGATCTGGAGTAGAGCGGCAGGAGAGAGGGTAGAGTAGTAGGGGTGTGGCGTGGTGTGGCGCGAGAGGTCTTCCGGTTTGGAGAGAGGAAGACGACGAGGACACGATGGACGCCGCGCAGCAGCTGCGACCAGCGACTAGGCTTCGGTGGTGTGCTAGCTAGGCAGGCAAGCAGGCCAGCTCAGTCAGTCGGAGCGTTTGTTCTTGCTCGCGTTGCTGTCTGGTTTGTTTCCCTCTCAGTCGTGACGCTCTTTTTTTAGAAAATGTCAAAAGAAAAACATCAATTTTATTAATTAGAAATGATAGTTACGTTGTCAATGCGAAAAGGTACAATATCACTCGTAGGTTCCTCAAACCAATCTCTAGTAACGAAAAATTTCGTTAGCCTAGCAAATTCATGAGCCACCTTATTTGCTTCCCTATTAAACCTAACAAGAAGAAAATCAAAAGCTATGAAATAGCAATCGTCGAACACTGTCGCTGCCGCTCCTGCCGAATGTCCCCCATTCTTCATTGTGTCAATCACCTCCATATTGTCAGAGTTGACGACAAGGCGATTGCATCCCACCTTCTATGCAAGGGATAGGCTGAATCTTAGAGCCAAAACTTATGTTGTTAAAAAATCAGCACACCAATCAATCCTTTAGTTTCCACCAACAATGAATCTTCCTATGTCATCTCTGAGGATAGCCCCAGTTGTGCCCGTAAGCAATTGAAAAAGGCATCTACATTCAACTTAACAAAACTCATAGGAGGTCTGCTCCATTCGCGTGTTGGTGTGCATCCTGTTCCATCATAAATACCAAGTTGTAATAGCGATCAATTCACGTGCATTTTGAGAAGCCACTATCACTAAATCTTGATCTTGCATAAGAAGTAAGAATTCCAATACCGCCTCCCCCGCATGATCAACAGCACAAGCTTTCCTGATCACCCCATGCAATCATAATTTGCCCCCACACCTTTTTTGCCTTTCGACACATAAATAAGACGTGTCTTGTATCTTCTGCGCCTTTCGAGCATGATGGGTAAATGGGTGATACTTTCATGTACCTATTGGCAAGCATAACATGGCACGGGAGGGGTTCCATGCAAAATATGCCAGATGAAAAAATGTATCTTTGCAGGACAAGATAGTTTCCAAATATTACCCCCAAATAAGATTAACATTGGTTCTTCACATACCGTTTACATGTTGCAATTTTGTCCCATGTTGCTTGTTCCATTCTTTCAAATAAGCCGATCATACAGTGAAAAGGTCATTTTTCTCTATAGCTCCGAGCAATGAAATCCGATATATTATGCATCAGAGAAGGATTGCGAGCATCCTTTGAGCATTAATTGGCCACAACGTTTTGTCAAGTTTGTTTCTTTTCTTTCTGTCAAACTTTTTAGAATTGACTGTGTGCATCTTAATTATGCAGAGGCCGGGTGTCACTCATAATGCTTTTTGTATCCGCTTGATGCTACATTTTTTATAAAATAAAACGCCCTTTATCAAGAAATTGGCCACAATGTTTGTCTCACCAAATCTTCATCCCAAGAACTCGTGACTGGATCAGTGAGATCAGAAACCTTCTGCAAGAGATGCCCCTTCTAGAAGTAATGACTCCTATTCGCACAATTTGAAATCCATGCATCTCTCCAAATATCAATATTTTGTCCATTTCCAACCCACCAGATATAACCATTTTATAGAGAATGCACTCCCGCCATAATACTTTGCCAAGTAAAAGGGGAACCTTTCGAGGTTTGCATTCATTAAATCCCCTTCCGGGAAATATTTAGCTCTCAATATAAAAGCACATAAGGAGCCGGGATTATCAATCATACGTTGTGCTTGTTTGGCTAACAAAGCCAGATTGGAACAATGTATATCTCTGAAACTCATACCTTCATAATTTTTTGGGACACACATCTTCCACCACACCATCCAATGCATCCTTTTCTCGTTGTCCTCGTCACCCCACCAAAATTACGACATCGCGCCAATGATTCCTTTACAATTTTTTTTAGGAATTTTGAAGACTGACATGGCATAAGTTGGGATAGCTTGTACAAAAGATTTGAGCAATATTTCCTTTCCTCCAACCGATAACAATTTTTCCTTCCATCCATTTTTTCATGATAATTCAATCAATCAAGAATTGGAAGCAATCACTTTTGTCCATACCCACATTTGCAAGCAAACCCAAAAATTTATCATTGAGTGCTTCAGTCATAATATTCATAATTGTACATATTTGCGCCTTATCTTCCACCTTTGTATTGAGACTAAAAAATATACTAGACTTTTCAACACTTACAATTTGCCCCGGGGAGGCACAATATGAATCCAAGACTGGTTTCAAAGCCTCCGCATTCATAGTACTTGCTTTCATGAGGATTAGGGAATCATCAGCAAAGAGAAGGTTTGAACCGAGGGTGCATCTCTACTAACCTTTATTCCAGATATATTTCCGTTCTCCTCCGTGTTTTCTAAAAGGGCAGTCAGTCCCTTTGTACATACCAAGAATAAGTATGGAGAGAGGGGATCTCCTTGCCTCAATCCTCTAGTAGGTTTAAAACTCTATGTTTCTTCCGTATTAAAATGAACCCGGTATTCCACAGAGGATACACATTGCATAATCAGATTTACCTAGTTCTCTTTGAATCCCAATTTGAGCATAATGTCCTTCCTTCAGAAAAGGCCACTCTACTCGGTCATGCGCTTTGTGCATGTCCAGTCTGATAGCGCACAGGCCTTCATTACCATTATTTTTTTCTTTATTGTATGGAAGCACTCATACGCCACTAAAATATTATCAGTAATCATACGCCCGGGCACAGAAGCACTCTGAGTCGTACTAATAATTTCTGATAGGATTATCTTCAAGCGAGCTGCAATCATTTTTTAGATAACCTTATACGCCACATTGCACAAACTTATTGGTCTAAACTGAGTTACCTTTTCTGGAGAATTCACCTTTTGGATCATTACAATTGCAGTATCATTCCAGCCATCAGGAATAGAACAAGTATTTACCGCCTGAAGTACCTCTTTAGTCAGGTCATCCCCCGACATGGACCAAAATCTTTTATAAAAAATAGCGTGCAGACCATCCGGACATGGTGCTTTTAAGTCTCCAATGTCAAAGAGGGCCTTCCGAACCTCCTCTTCCGTATAAGGTGCAAGAAGCTCATTATTCATTTCATTAGTCACTTTCCTTACTACAAGAGATAGAACCTTCGAATTCAGTTGGGCATTTCTGAGGTGAAAAGCTTTGAAAAATACCCCATAATGTGGCTTTTCGTCTCCATATCTTGCACCCAAACACCATTCTCATTAAGTAATTTTTTAATTTGATTTCTCTTCTTTCTAGTCGTTGCCGCATTGTGAAAAAGTAGGTGTTACGATCACCATGTAATAGCCAGTTTGCTCGGCCCCGTTGTAACCAGTAGACCTCTTCTTGTTCCAAAAGATTTTCAATAAGGAGTAGGGTATCCTTTTGTCGCGCTTGAGTTTCTGCATTCATAGGTCCCCTTCATAGTTTTTCTGAATGTTTATGAGTTTATTTATTCTTATTTTCGGTCCCTTCAGTACATCACAATACTGGGTACGCAAATCCGCATGCACCGCCCCAATACGTGTAGCGAGAGACGGTCCAATACCCAACATTTTCGCCTTTTTCCACGTTGTGCATACAATTTCTACCACCGTGGCTTCTTTGAGCCATTGAGCTTCAAACTATTTCATTTGACTTCCAAGTTGATTAAACATGTTACCATCGTAATATTATGTGTCCAGGACAAGGGGTCGATGATCAGAGTGGACATGTTCTTCGTTTATGATTGCAACCCGAGGGAACTTATTCGCCCACTCCACATTACAAACCGCACGATCAAGACTCTCCCCGATCTCGCCTCTCCTCCAAGTGAATAGATCACCGATATAGCCCATATCTTCTAGACCGCACTCTCCCAAACAATTACGGAATTCTCTCATCATTGCATTAGGCCTCGCATTCCCTCCCTCTTTTTCCGAAGAAAGTAAAATTTCATTAAAGTCTCCCAAAACGACCCAGCGGTGGTCGCCCTTATTATGCAGATTGCGAGTATCATCCCAAGATAGATTACGTTCATTCCAATTCGAGTGACCACAAAAACTAGTAAAACGCCACTGTACAACATCTTCATTCATAAACAGAACATCAATAAAATGAGCCGACACATAGTTCAAAACAACTATATTTATCTTTTGATAAAACAAAACAATGCCACCGGCCCAACCATCACTCTCCACTACAAACATTGAATCGAAACTTAAAACACGATTTAGCTCATTGGCTTTACATTTATTCAAATGAGACTCTGAGAGAAATACTAACTCGGCCTTGATGAGCCCTTGTAGATCCAAGAGCTCGCAATTTGTCGTGTGGGAGAGCATACCACGGCAGTTCCAACCTAGGGTTTTCATTTGGCCCGGCGGTCCCCCTCTTATATGATGCACCAACATCCCCTTTCTCTTCTCCAACATATTCCTCTTGTTGGAAATATGCCCTAGAGGCAATAATAAAATGGTTATTATTGTATTTCCTTGTTCATGATAATTGTCTATTGTTCATGCTTTAATTGTATCAACTGGAAACCGTAATACATGTGTGAATACATAGACCACAACATGTCCCTAGTTCTAGTTGACTAGCTCGTTGATCAATAGATGGTTATGGTTTCCTGACCATGGACATTGGATGTCATTGATAACGGGATCACATCATTAGGCGAATGATGTGATGGACAAGACCCAATCCTAAGCATAGCACAAGATCGTGTAGTTCGTTTGCTAAAGCTTTTCTAATGTCAAGTATCATTTCCTTAGACCATGAGATTGTGCAACTCCCGTATACTGTAGGAGTGCTTTGGGTGTATCAAACGTCACAACGTAACTGGGTGGCTATAAAGGTGCATTACAGGTATCTCTGAAAGTGTCTGTTGGGTTCACACGAATCGAGACTGGGATTTGTCACTCCGTATGACGGAGAGGTGTCTCCGGGCCCACTCGGTAATGCATCATCATAATGAGCTCAATGTGAATAATGAGTTAGCCACGCGATCATGCGTTACGGAATGAGTAAAGAGACTTGTCGGTAATGAGATTGAACAAGGTATAGGGATATCGACGATCGAATCTCGGGCAAGTAACATACCGATAGACAAAGGGAATTGTATACGGGATTGATCGAATCCCTGACATCGTGGTTCATCCGATGAGATCATCGTTGAACATGTGGGAGCCAATATGGGTATCCAGATCCCGCTATTTGTTATTGGTCGTAGAGGTGTCTCGGTCATGTCTACATGGTTCCCGAACCCGTAGGGTCTACACACTTAAGGTTCGGTGACGCTAGAGTTGTTATGGGAAATAGTATGTGGGTACCGAAGGTTGTTCGGAGTCCTGAATGAGGTCCCGGACGTGATGAGGAACTCCGGAATGGTCCGTAGGTGAAGGTCGATATATTGGACGAAGGGTATTAGAGTTCGGAATTGTTCTGGGAGTACCGGTGATTTACTCAGTGACCGAAAAGGTGTTTTGAGGCCCGACAAGCGTTGGGGGCCTTATGGGCCAAGGGAGGGGCACATCAGCCCACTAAGGGGTTGTGCACCCTCCCACCCCATCTCACGTAACGTGGAGAGGTGGGGCGCCTCCCTAGGGGCAGCCACCCTCCCGGCTTGGGGGCAAGTTTCCTAGGGGTGGGCGCCCAAACCCATCTAGGGTTTCCCTGGCCGCCACCCCTCCCCTAGGGAACCCTAGGGCGCCTCCTCCACCCCCCTTCCCTCTATATATAGTGAGGGAGAGAGAGGGCAGCCGCACCCCTTTCCCTGGCGCAGCCCTCTCCTCCTCCATAGTGCTTGGCGAAGCCCTGCCGGAGAACCACGAGCTCCACCACCATGCCGTCGTGCTGCCGGAGCTTTCCCTCAACTTCTCCTCTCCCCTTGCTGGATCAAAAAGGAGGAGACGTCCCCGGGCTGTGCATGTGTTGAACGCGGAGGCGCCGTCCGTTCGGCGCTAGACGGATCTTTCGCGATTTGAATCGCTGCGAGCACGACTCCATCAACCGCGTTCTTGTAACGCTTCCGCTTAGCGATCTTCAAGGGTATGAAAATGCACTCCCTCTCTCTCGTTGCTAGCATCTCCTAGATTGATCTTGGTGACACGTAGGAATTTTTTTGAATTATTACTACTTTCCCCAACAGTGGCATCATGAGCTAGGTCTATGCGTAGTTTCTATGCACGAGTAGAACACAAGTTATTGTGGGCGTCGATTTTGTCAATTTACTTGCCGTTACTAGTCTTATCTTGATTCGGCGGCATCGTGGGATGAAGCGGCCCGGACCTACCTTACACGTACGCTTACGTGAGACAGGTTCCAGCGACTGACATGCACTAGTTGCATAATGATGCGGAGCATCCTATGGACATCACCATGTCAAGAGTTCGTTTGGCAAGTGACACGTGCGACATCTACTTCACATACACAAAGGTGAATCATCTCATTTACACGTGCTCACTTGACCCCTTCGAGGATGGTATACTACTTGACACCCCACTCGTGTGCATGCATAGGTATTGTCGAAACACTACGGACAACGAGGAGGAGTACAAGCGCCAAGGAACAACTACACCATCCGCGAGGGAAGCCTGAAAGCGACGACGGAAGAAGACGGGGCTGCTGAAGCTACAGCGGCCGGACATCCGGGCCAAGTGCCGGACATCCGGCGCATGTGCAGCCGCCCAACAGCTGCACCAATAAAAGGCCGAACAAGCTTCAGCGGCTGGACATCCGGCGCCAGCCCCGGACATCCAGCGCCTCGCCAAAGCCCGGACATCCGGCGCCTCTCCCGGAAATCCGGCACCGAATGACAGAACGCACCCGAAGTTTGGCCACTTCAGCCCGGACATCCGGCGTGAGCCCCGGACATCCGGTGCCCCACGAACGGCCGGACATCCGGCCCGGACATCCGCGCTGTCACAAGCCCGGGACAGAGGCCCATGTATCCCTTTCCCACGTACCCCTTCGTGGCTTAGACTATAAATAGACCACCCTCTCTTCCATTCTAGGGTTAGCAAAGTGATAGCTCATTTGTGTGTGAGCTTTGCTCCTACCTTCCTCTACTCTTGAGAGAGAGAGAGATAGACAACTACTCCTTTGGAGGCCAAGACCTCCATCTTGGAGAAGATCCTGCGGGATATATCATCAAGACCCCCTCTTGGGTGGCCCCCTTCAAGACCTCCTCATGGAGATGAACTTTACCTTGTATCTTTCCCTTTGTTGTTCATGTACCTTCTGGATCTTGTGTGTTTGATTGTCTAGTGGATGTGTGATTGGACTTGTTCTTGAGTGTTTCCCCTTGTGATTTCTCTCCGTTCTTCTCCGTGTTCATCGTGTTCTTCGAGGGAACCCACTCCAATCGTGAAAGATCGGCCTACACCGGGTTAGCCCCGTATCATATGGTATCATGAGCCACGTTGATCACGTAGTTGGAGTCCCTCCCACCGTTTTCTAGCCTTGTTTTGTTTGATTTCATCCTAAATTCAAAAATCCCCACCAAAAATAGCCCCCAAATTTTTTTGTGATTTGTTGGTTTGATGATGTTTTGTTGATTTTGATCCATGGATTCGCTTGGTTTCGAGTGGATCTAGCATCTCCCCAAGTTTCCCCACTTTCCATCCACGAAATCTCTCCAGTTTTGCCCTTGAAATCATCAATTTCCGCCCCCAAATCGAGTCCAAATCCCGATCTGGAATCGTCGGGCCGGACATCCGGGCCCCAAGCCGGACATCCGTCTTCTGGAGCACCAAATCTGCACGGTTCTGGACACCGACCCCCGGAAATCCGGACCCATCCCCGGATGTCCGACCCCTGTAGATTTCAGCCTCCCGTGTTTCACCGTTTGACCATAACTTTCACATCCGGAGTCCGATTTTCGCGTTCTTTAGCTCGTTGAGTAGCTATTGACATCCCCCATCCATCTAGATAGGTTTCATCACCATTTGACTTCATCTAAATTTTGGCATTTTGGCATCTTTGCCTAGGGCTTCCACCATAACTTCCGCAAAACCACCATAGGCTTCCGCAACCTAACCAATTTTGTTTCTTATAGCTTTAGTGGTTGTTTGAGTTGCGATTCGAGTCTCCTAAGGTGTTTCGGCTACTTAGGGACGGTTGCTTCTTCATCAACCACCACCACCACTTCCGCATAACCTTGCCCACCATAACGTCCACTTCAGCATTGCCTACTCCAAAGCCCATCTTTGTCTAGTGCAAAAACCACCACTGCATTCCCGCTACCATCATTTTGACATTTGACGTTTGAGACTTTGAGTTCGCGGTTTTTCCCGTTTCCTAAGGTGTTTCGGCTACTTAGGGACGAGTCTCCATCATCTTGGTATCAACATCGAGAACACCGCCACTCATCATCGCCACGAGGTCGTCATCGACATTGACCACTTCACAATCATCCGTCTGTGTCTTACAAACGAGAAAACCCTCGACGGTAACCTCGACGACATCATTGTACATTCTCCCTTACCATTACATTGTTAACCCCTAGCCCATTTTACGTCACTTGCCTATTGAGACTAGCCATTTGAGTATTGCCGGCAACGTTACTTGTGCACATTAGTGATCATTGGTCTACACCTTCCATTGCATATATACCATATCATATTGGTATCATCTTGCTATCATATCATATCTTGTGTCACAAGTTTGTTCCCGCATATACACAATTGCTATCTTGGTTTGTGCATCGTGGCCATACAAAAAAAAACAAGAATAAGCTTTTAAGCAAAGAAAAAGAGTGAACAAAGAGCTTGTAAGCAATAGCCATAGCATCACAATATATCATATGGTATCATACTTGATCATCTTGGATCATCGTGGGAGAAACACCGGGAACCATACAAAAATAGCATACTTGGGATAGAAAGTTTATCCATTTTTGCATCTTATAGGTTGTGCACAAGTGTCGTATCCGCCTATTGAGCAATCGTGCTAGCGTCTCTCTTGAGTTGTGCAACACGAGCGTTTTCCGTGGACTCCACATTTTGTGCTCATTCCTTGGTTGCACGACCCCATTTATCTATCCGTGTGTGTGTTTCTGCATGCCACATATTGCTATTGGTCTACTTGTTTCACTTGCGAATTTGTGAATCTCTTTCAACATTATTGACTCTTGCTAACATTTTGCATTAAATTTTTGTGCCACTATCCTTACCGAGCTACTCCATAAGCTTTAGTTTGTAGGTGTGAGTGAACAAGTCCGTACCAATTCCACTATTCTTTCATCTCACATTGAGTGAAACGGGATACATCCTCAACTTTGGGAAAAGGTAACTTGGTATTGTTTATCTCATTTCCTACTCACCTCTACTCGAGTCTTGTGATGGATAGGCACGGCATTTCACCTTCGGTCTACAACAACAACAAAGAGTTCGATGCCACGAACAACTCCAACGACGCCAAGATGAATGCTCAAATGGAGGAGATCAAAGCCCTCATCAAGTCCTACAAGCAATCTTCCTCATCTTCAAGAAGACGCTCAAGAGCACATGCCTCCGAGCTACCATCTCCAGCAAGGTCACATCGGCATCGACACCATCACCACCATGAACGTGAAGGTCAAGAGCTCAACACCAACAACCGCTCAATGACTTCACCATCTCCCTTGGCATCTTCGCCAAGCGACTTCAAGGCATCTTCGCCTACGGACATACGACATCTTCGCCAACAAGCACCTCAAGACTACGCTCAAGAGAAGCTCCCCAAGCTCAAGTCCGCGACTTCCACGAGCTACTACGACCTCGACACCGACCACGAGATTCCTTTCTATGGGACTCAAGAACCCGAGGAGTATCTCGAGTGGGAGCACCTAATGGACGACTACCTCAAGCTACATCAAGTTCCTCCTGAAGATCAAGTGAAGTGCGCCACAAGAAACTTCCACGACTACGCCTCGACATGGTGGCTTCACACACCTTCGGAGAGCTACGACATGAGTTGGCCCAAGACGAAGAGAGCTTTGTGGTGAGAGTTCGTGCCTCCAACCTACACGGAACAACTTCTACGCCAATTGGAGAACAACATCCAAGGATCCAAGTCCATCGACGAGTACTTCAAGGAGATGAAGAAAGCCTTGTGACGAGCCGGCGTGGACGACCCCATGTCAATGAAGTTCCACTTCATGATGGGATTGAACAACGACATCTCCAAGACTATCTTCCTCGAGAACTAGAAGTCCCTCGACGACAACTACATTGGTGCTCTCAAGGCGGAACAAGAACTCATGAAGGCCAAGGCTTCTCCACCCCAAGCACACTTCTTGCAGACCAAGCTCAAAGACGATTTAGCATGAGGCTAGTACCACCAAGATGTCCAAGCCCGATGAGCTCCAAGACGATGCTCCCGAGTTTGACTTCACCGCCATCCCTCTTTGTGGCATTGATGATGCCGAGTCCTCCACGACTCTTTTTCAAGATGGTGCGGCGACGAGTACGACTACGGAGACCTTCAAGGACCACGCTTTGGAGGCGAGCGACATGGTGACGAGCAAGGATGATGCTTCCATCTTAGGAGGCGAGAGTGATGATGTGCCATCTTCGGCCTTCATCCACGGCGACGGTGACGAGATGATCGAGCATGGGATTTTCCCTTCGGTCATGGAGGATAGTGATGTTGTGCCATCTTCGGCCTTCATCCACGGCGACGACGATGAGATGGTTGAGCATGGGATTTGCCCTTCGACCACGGCGACGTATGATGACTTGAGTGACTTGTGCCACCATACTGAGAGTGAGAGTGACTTCACCACTAGCCCCATATATGATGTGTTGCCCCAATTCCCTTGTGAGGAGAGCCTCAACCACCACCACTTGAGTGAGATGAGTGACTCCACCATATGGGAGTTTGAGTGCACCTACTTTGAGGGAGTGAGTGAACCACCACATAGAGAGAGTGTGATAGTTGATAGGGCATGTGAGGCCATTTCAATTTCTAACAACTTGACCTCTACCTCTATTGTGTCTTCTCATTTGGTGCTAGGTCCCATATATGATGACGCGCCGATTCGCGACGACTACGTCCTTCCTTTGGACAAGACGATGGCCATGATGGAATACGATGCACCCCCCGCATGGTTCCATCAAGATGAAGATGACCATCATTTGGTCTTTCCCACCTCACCTACACCACGTGAGTGGAATGAGAACGGTAACATAGGTGATGGTGATGCTCTAGTCCCACTAGTGGACATTCTTGACATTTATTGCTTGCATGATGTTGATCAACCTATTGCCATGCTTCATGCTAGTATGATTTCCCCATGCGATGATTTACCCATTTATGATGAGTTTGATGATTGCCATGTGGAGTCTATTAGTTGTGATGCCATGTTACATAGGATTTCTTGTGACAATTCTCTCGGTCACATCATGTTTGACAATCCGCTTGACTTGTCATATGCTATGCATGAGATCAACAATATGTCATATTTGCAATCTCTTTATAGTGACTATGCATATGCCATTAAAATAAACCCAATTTGCACTTATGGCATAGATGACAAGCCCATGGTTATTGGCATTTGTTTTTCTTGTGATGATATTGATATGCTTCCTTTGCATCATTTATCTCATATGCCATGCCATGACCACCTAGATTCGGATATGCATTGTTTTGGATGTTGTCCATTTTCTCCATATGATGTTTCCAATATTGCTCATGAGGAGACCCCCATAGTTTCCTCATACATTTTAGGAGATTTTGATTCATCCTATCCATTGCATGATCCAAATACTTGTGTGCACAATATGTGATGCGGAGCATCCTTCCATCATCCCCATGGACTCTACATCGACACATCCAACCCCATGAGGACCCACGACGAGAGCTCGAGCACGTGCTATTCAATCCGAGGTTAACTCTCTCCTTGTTGAACTTCACTTTGACCCACTTGAGACATGGCTACTACCTCAAACGGAGATGCTTTGTGTGCTCAGGTACCAGGTAAGCAACCAAGGAGAAGGAACGGTGCAAGACGGACATCAAGATCAAGGAAGAATTCGGACCAACCGAGGGACCGTACAACCGCCCACAACCGCCCAAGCGGAATAACCGCCTACTACCGCCCAACAACCGGACGCTATTCGGTGATCAAGCGGTGCAAGGCTTCAGACACCGGATGTCGTAAAACCCAAATGATCGAACTACTGCCCCACGACCGGTACAATCATTGGGGCCCCGACGCCCGCAGAAGTTAACATACTGACCCGGCGGTAGTACCGCCTTCCTCGACCGTACTTCCGCTCCCCTGGATCGCCCAGTACAACCGCCTCGACCGGAACAACCGGCTGTCTGCACAAGACAGGCTCGGGCATGAGGCCCATGTACCCCTTCACTTCGCCCCCATTTGCACTAAGACTATAAATAGAACTCCCCACCTCCCGATTAGGTTAGCTTAGGTTTAGCTCATGTTTGTGTGAGAGCCTTGCTCGTCCACTTGGTTACTTCTCCTCGAGCTCAGACCTCTTGGAGAAGATCCCCAAGCGGATTCAAGACCCCTTCTAGGGTGGACCCCATCAAGACCTCCTCACGGAGAAGAACGGCTACCGTTTGTATCGTCCTTTGTTGACCTTGAATCATGTATCTCACCTTTGTGTTCATTGATCTAGCACTTGTGTGATTGATCTCTTGTCGGTTGAGTGAATTCTCTCTTGTTTTCCCTGTGTTTCCCTCTTGTTCTTCCGCGTGTTCTTCGTGATTCACCGTAGGATCCGCTCCAACGTGAAAGATCATCCACGTGAGGGTTCCGCCTACATCATCTATGGTATCGAGCCACGTTGATCACGTTTTGGAGCCCCTACCCTCTTTTTCTAGCTTGATTTTGTTGTTTTGTCCTAATTCCGAAAATTCCCCACAAAAATAGCCCCAAATTTTTTTGTGATTTGTTTGTGAGTTGAGATTTTGTTGGATTTGGTCCATGGATTTGTGTTGCTGCGTGTGGATCTAGCTTTCCCCACCCTCCCCACCTCTTTCCATCCACGAAACCCACCAAATTTTGCCCCGAAATCCTCCATTTCCGCCACAAAATCGTTTCCCGACTCGAGCGGTACAATCACCGCCCTCCGAAAGCGGTACCACGCTGAGTACCTCGAGCGGTACAACCGCCCGTCCGAAGCGGTACTACCGCCCGTGCCAATTTCAGCATTCTCGAAGTTTCACCATTTTCAAAGATAACTTCCACATCCTGAGTCCGATTTTCGTTAGTTAGCTCGTTGAGAAGCTATTGACATCCCCCATCCACCACCACTTTCCGCTTCCACCATTGTTGCTTTTGGTCTTTGAGAATTTGAGTTGTGGTTCCGTGTCCTATTGTGTTTCGGCTATATAGGTATGGTTCGACGTCAACATAACCACCGCTCATCTTCGCCAAGGACTCATCATCGCCAAGGACGGTAACTTCGACGACATCTTTGTCATACCTTGAAATTGCATTGATAACCATCATAGCCCATCTTTTGCGTTGCTTACCCATCGAGACTAGCCATTGAATATTGCCGGCAACGTGACTTGTGCACATTAGTGATCATAATCCATAGCATACATACCATACCAAAGTGGTGCATATCTTAGCATCAACTTGTGTGTCACAAAGTTGTCATCGCATACACAATTGCTATCTAGGTTCGTGAAATTTTGCATGAGAAAAGAGCTCAAAAGAGAAAGAGCCAATCAAGCTTTTAAGCAAAGAGAAAAAGATAAGCAAAGAGCTTACGAGCAAGAACCATAGCATCATACAACATTAAGATTGTCATACTTGATCATCTTGGATCAACACATCGAAACACCATACATATAGCATACTTGGGATAGAAGTCGTTGCATTTTTGCTTAGTAGGTTGTGCACAAGTTCAGATCCGCCTATTGTGCAATCGTGCTAGCGCCTCTCTAGTGTTGTGCAACAAGAGCATCTTGGTGAATTCCACATTTTGGCTCATCCTTGGTTGCATAACCCCATATTATCTATTTGCGTGTGTGTTTCCGTGTACCATATCTTGCTATTGGTCTACTTGTTGCATTTGCAAATTTGTGAATCATTTCCAACATTATTGACGCTCACTTACAATTGCATCAAATTTTTGTGCCACCATCCTCACCAAGCTCCACCATAAGCTTTTATTTGTGTAGGTGTGAGAACCGACAAGAATCGGTACCAAGATTGCTATTTCATTGTCCGCATTTGAGTGAACTTGATTCATCTTCAACATCGGTCAAAGGTACATTGGTATAAGTTCTTTTCCGTTCTACCACTCACATTTTGCTTGGAATGATGGATAGGCCAAGTACCTCTACCAACCCACTCTTCACCGAAAGCAAGACGACGACATGCCATCATACGTCACCAAGAGCCACCTCTTTGGTGCACAACGAGCGTTGCACCAAGAACAACAAGCAATGAGCGACCGATCGACAACCTCGCCACCGACTTTTGCGATTTCTCCGAGCAACGTGCATAAGAGACTACTTCGACAACAAGTTCGACGCTCACAAGCAAGAGAACGATGCAAGAATGGACGAGATCCGCGCTTTGATGAGAAACCGCATCATTCAACTTCTTCATCATCAATACGAGCCGCCGAGTTTATTAATTCGACGACACCTTCTACGATTGTAACATCCCAAAATTCTAAATTTTGGAATGTTATAAACAAATAGATAGATTTGATTGATTGCTTGATTGATTGACTGAAAGTGAGTGAATTCGAAACTTTTGAAAGTTGAATGAGAGGGAATAAAAGGACTTTCCCAAACTTTCATTTTTGCTTTTATGATCTTCGTGAATTCAAATTCTTTTCACCACAAAACCCTGGAGAGAAGATGACATGACTTCTTCCATTTATTTAAATGACAAGGGTGTTGAAAATATTTGAAATTCATTTGAGAATATTTGCAATGCTGAAACTTTATGCAACTCAATGATTTTCACGAGCGAAGATAAAATGACTTCTTCAAATTATATGAAATATGAGTTGGGAGTTTCAAAGAATTAAATTCAAAGTTCTTTTGAATTTATTTTTCAATTTGGAGTTATTTGAGTTCTATTCAAATTATTTTTCTCCAAAAATAAAATACATGGAAAATAGGGTAACATGATTCCCTACATCGTAAAAATGGAGAGAAATAAATTTGAATCAATTTTGGTATTTTTAAAATGATTTTTTCGTTGGATTTTATTAGACCAGTAGCACTCTTTTAATTATCTGAATTTGTGTGGACTTTATTTGGAATTCTAATAATGTCCATGTTGTAGGAAATCTTTTCTGAAAATTTTGATATATTATATGCCTATATAATATATTTATTTATTTGGTATTATTATTTTCTTTCGTCTGAAATTAAAAAAGAAAAAAAGGGCCTTGTTGTTGGGCCAAAGGCCCAAGCCGTAAAGCCACCGGCCGTCAAGGCCAAGGCCATCGTGACGCACGCACCTAGGGAGCCAGGAGCCCCAAGTTTCCTATTCTTTTACAAATCCTAGTAGGATTTGATCCCGTTTGTTATTCCGCTTTTTATTCCTAGGATTCCTAATCCTAATCTATTTCTTGTCCCCTACCCCAAGCAAAACCCCTCCTCCCCAATATAAATACCCAAGCACCCCTCCAACACATCAAATCAACTCTCCTCCTCTCCTCCTCCTCCTCACTTGAAGAAGAAGATTGCCTGCCATAGCCGCCGCCGCCCCTCACCGGCCGCCCACGCCCTACACCGCTGCCGCCCTCGCCCAGCCTTGAGCCCCTCGCCTCTTGAGGTACTAGCCAGCCACGTCACCTTTTCTTTTCCTCGGTTCGGTTTTTCAGTAATCATTCCGATTTCCGTTCCGGTTTTCTAGATCGGTTTTTCGTTTGGTTTTCTTCCAAACCCTAGATCGGTTTTCTCGGTTTTTCTTTCCGGTTTTGTTTAGCGGCGTTAAGCTCGTTAGATTTTTCTTTTTATTTTTTATTTCCGTCATGGACCTATCCGTAGTGTTATTTTTAGTCCCTAATCTTCAAACGCTCATAACTTTTTACTCGTAAGTGGGAATCCAACGAAACCAACGCCCACTTCTTCGTTATGATCCCCTCTATCCAGTAATCCAACTCAAACATGTTTTTGAAAGTTTTAAAATTTGAATTAGATCAGATTTGAATTCAAACTTCGTTTGATCATAACTTGACTTTCGTAACTCCGATTTAGTTGATTCTTTTTGCAAATCGAAGCTCTTGACCTAAACTTTCTGATAAGGCAAAATTCACATAATTTTGGTACTGTTAGAAAATGTTTTATGTTGCAAGAGTTATTTTCTTGGTTTTGATGTTTTCTGAATTGTTTTCTTCGATCTTTCTGATGTCTTGAGTGATTGCTTATGTGTGGCTACTGTTGATTGCTTACGATAGATTGACCGGAGTGTGATGAGTAGATCTATCAAGAGTTTTGAGTGCGTATCATCTTCATCAACTTTGCAGGCAAGTAACACTTGATCATACTTTTTCTACTACCCAGTTTTATGCATTAGATCTAGTCCTCAAACACTTGCATGATTAGGATCTAATTAAATCGTGGGATGGGAAGTAGATGAGGTAGTACCTATTACCTGTTTTATTATCAAACCTTTGGGAGTTACTTCTACGTTTGCTTATTATGCCATGCTATGCAAGTAGACGTGGATTGGTTGAGTGAATATCCATGATGTATGTGAGGTTGATAATTAATGGTTTATCTAAGGTGGCAACTTAAACACACATCTGGGTGGATTGAGGCACTGGTTACTCCAGACTTGCCTGCCTAGGCACTGGGTTTCGTGACTTGACTGTATTTCTTTTGACCTCCACCCAGGCTCAAAGGGATCATAAGATTATTCAAACTAGAAACTTCCGTGTGCAGCCACAAGCCATTATGGGCTCTGGCATAGTTGACTAAGTTGTGCGAACTCTTACGGGTAGACTAGCAGATGTAGGGGTTGTAGGTTGGTACGGTCTACCCACCAGTAAGGTGCTAAGCGCTTCGAAGACTATGTCTCGGTCATCCGTCTCTCAAACACCATGTAGTGCGAGAAACCAAATGGAGGCGATCGAGTCTTGTGGGGAAAAGTGCGCAAACCTCTGCAGAGTGTACGAACTAATCATGATTAGCCGTGTCCCCGGTTATGGACAATTTTGAGTAACTAGTTCTTGGATTATCCTGTTGATCTCATCACGTTACTTAATATAATTTGTTTGGGTTTAATGAGTACTTTTAATTGGGATTGAGGATGCTGTCAACCATTCTCAATGTTCAACAACCACCATGATAGTTATATAAATTTACTCCTTTGCAAGAGGGAAAATTGGCTTTTCGCAAAAAGCTGTAACCATAGAGCTTTCCACCAACCATATATGCATGTAGTATAGCCTATTCCTTCATTACTCTCTATGTGTTACATTGCCAAAGATATTCCATGTCTTGACCCGTTTTGGCTGCAACTTTTCATGTTGCGAGACTTCTCGATTTACGAGTAAGTGATACGTTAGGGTTACGATTTCCTATACTCAACTTTGCCGTTGGTGTTGATGGGAATCCACAACCTTGTTGCTTCCGCTATATTTGGATTGAGGTAATAGTATTTACGTTACTTTATACATGTGATTTACCTCTGTTATAAATCCTTCGAGTATTGTGTGTGTCAAAGATACCGATCCGTGGATGACACGAAGCACGTAGACTTGATCCATTCGGTCGGGTCGCTATGCACTCAAAGTACACCTACTTGAACACTCTTTCGTCGTGTCACCCGTCAAGACCGTCATGCATCTCGCAACCCGCTACATGACAAGCATTCACAAGAGCAAGTTGATGAGCAAGTCCCTCGTCCTCAATCAAACCAAGACGCTTTTGCTCAAGCTCGAGAACGACAACAACTACGGCGACAAGAGGAAGAACGAGCGCGTCTACACCAAGACGAACAAGACGCCAAGGCTCAACGTCTTCAACTACAACAATGTGAAGCGCAAGCTCTTGAGGCGCAACGTGCCCTTCAAGAATCACTAGAGCCTTCGCCAACCGCAATCGCGAACGGCGCAATCAAGAGGAAGCCCTTCGAGAAGAAATCCAAGAGAGGAACTACCAACCTCATGGACAACGTCAAGTTCCTCAAGCCCCTCCACAAGCTCGTCAAGCTCCACCCCAACCTCAAGTTCAACAAGGGCAAGTTGATCATGGTCTTCCTCCACGCCAAGAGCAACATGAAGACGATTACAATCCACGTCAAGGACGTCATCATCAACATCGCCAACAACACAATGAAGAGCAACGCTACGGCAAGCTAAAATTCACCATGCCCAAGTTCAATGGAAGCAATGACCCCGAAGACTACCTCTCATGGGCATTGAAGGTTGACAAAATCTTCCGGTTGCACAACTACGAGGAAGCGAAGAAAATCGCTATGGCATCACTTGAGTTCCAAGACTATGTGCTCATATGGTGGGAACAAATCATTGAGCGACGACAAGCAAGAGGTGAACCTCCAATCACCACTTGGGCTCAAATGAAGGATGTCATGCGAGCACGTTTTGTGCCAACCTACTACAACCGCGACCTCTTCAAGAAACTCCAACTACTCAAGCAAGGAACAAAGAGTGTTGAAGAATATTACAAGGAAATGGAGATAGCCATGATTCGAGCCAATGTCAAAGAAGATGATGAGCAAACTATGGCACGTTTCTTGAATGGACTCAATCATCCCATCAAGAAGATCGCCGACTTCCAACCATACTCAGCCCTCATTGAGCTCGTGCATCAAGCTACAAAGGCGGAACGCCAAGTGCAAGATGACTTCAAGTACGCCAAGTACTCATCCAAGACCTACGGCTTCCCCAACAACCAAGCTTCAACGACTCCTCCAACATCTACATCAACCAAGCTTTCTTCAAGAAAGCGACGACAAGTCAATTTACAAGAAGACTTCGACAAGTTCAAGTCGTCCTCCTCCTACTACAAGCAACCTCAAGCCGTGCTTCATCCTCTACTCCGACCGATGAGACCATCAAGACAAGCTCCTTCAAGTGTTTCACTTGCGTGGCCGAGGCCACAAGTCATCTGAATGCACCAACAAGCGCACCATGATCCTCAACGACGATGGCACATATGACTCCATGAGTGAAGAGGAGATGGAAGCTCTTGAGCAAGTGGCCATGCACCAGCGAGTGAACGAAGATGAAGATGATCAAGTCTTTTGTGATGAGGATTCGAGCCCCGCTCTCGTTGTCTCCAAGGTCTTGACTCTTCAACATCAACAAGAAGAAGACCAACGATGCCACATCTTCCACACAAAAGCCGACATCAATGGACGGTCCATCAAGGTCATCATCGATGGAGGTAGTTGCCACAACTTGGCAAGTGAAGAACTATGCTCCAAGCTCCAATTGGTAAAGAAGAGGCACCCGCACCCTTACAAGGTTCAATGGCTAAGTGACTCAAGACTATACGAGTTGAGCATACGGTCCTAGTCTCTTTCAAAATTGGTGCATCTGAAGACACTTTGGAGTGTGATGTGGTCCCAATGACCGTTTGTCACCTACTTCTTGGTCGACCATGGCAATTCGACCATGGTGTCATACACAATGGGCGTACCAATCACTATAGCTTCAAGATGAAAGGGAAAGAATATGTGCTACGACCTATGTCTCCTAGTCAAGTGATAGCCGACAAGCAAGCCACACATCATAGAGAAAAGAGTGAGAAAGTGATCCACCCAAAAGTGAGTGAGAGCCATAAGCCAAATTGAGCGACTCTTCGCCTAGAGAGAAAAACCTCATCCTATTTGCCACCAAAAGCGAGATGAGAGAAGTGTGTGAGAACCCATCGAGTGTGATGCACTTTGTCCTTGTGTGCAAGGATGGAGAACCAAAAACTAACACCATTCACGAGCTACCTTTGGTGTTTCAATCTCTTTTGCAGGAATTTCAAGATGTTTTCCCGATGAGCTACCTCCGGGTCTACCTCCTCTTCGAGGCATTGAGCATCGAATCGACCTCATCCGGAGCGCCTCTACCAAACAAAGCTCCATACCGAGTCAATCCCAAGAAACCAAGGAGATTCAACGGCAAGTACAACAACTCATCGACAACGGCCATGTACGTGAAAGCCTAAGCCCTTGTGCCGTTCCAGCTTATTCTTGTGCCTAAGCCCGATGGAAGTTTTAAACGTGTTCCGATTGTAGACCTATCAATGCGATCACCGTCATTATAGGCATCCCATTCCTCGCTTAGATGATATGCTTGATGAACTTAGTGGAGCCAACTTTTTCTCCAAAATTGACCTTAAAAGTGGCTATTATCAAATCCGCATACAAGAGGGTGATGAATGGAAAACGCTTTCAAAACCAAATTTGGTTTATATGAATGGTTAGTGATGCCTATGGGTCTTTCGGAAGCTCCGGTACTTTTGTGCGTCTTATGCATCATGTGCTTCATTCCTTATATTGGAGTCTTTGTTGTGGTTTACTTTGATGATATTCTTGTGTTTAGCAAAACCATGAAAGAGCACATCAATCATGTAAAATCTGTGTTGCAAACTCTTCGCAAGGAAAGTCTTTATGCAAACTTGAAAAAATGCACTTTTGGAGTTGACAAAGTGGTTTTCTTGGGTTTTGTAGTATCCTCAAAGGGTGTCCATGTTGATGAATCTAAAATTCAAGCAATTAAAACTTGGCCCCAACCAACCAATTTGCAACAAGTGCGAAGTTTTCTTGGTCTTATGGGTTTTTATCGTCGCTTTGTGAAAGATTTTAGCACAATTGCCGCTCCTTTGCATGCCTTGAGTAAGAAGAATACTCCCTTTGTTTGGGGAACTTTGCAATCAACCGCTTTTGATGAGCTCAAGTCTTTGCTTACTCATGCTCCGATTCTTGCTTTGCCCAATTTTGACAAAACTTTTGAGGTTCATTGTGATGCAAGTGGTGCCGGAATTGGCGGAGTTTTGATGCAAGAAAAACGAGCCATTGCTTATTTTAGTGAAAAACTCTCCGGTGCTCAACTTAATTATCCCATCTATGACAAAGAATTGTATGCTTTAGTGCGTGTGCTACATGTTTGGGAACATTACCTTAGACCTCATGAGTTTGTCATCCATACCGATCATGAAACGCTTAAGTACCTCAAAGGTCAAACTAAATTAAACAAGCGTCATGCAAAATGGAGTGAATTCATTGAATCTTTTCCTTATGTGATCAAGTACATTAAGGGTAAAGAAAATATAGTTGCCGACGCGCTTTCACGCATATGCATGCTTGTCACTCAACTTGAGTTGAATGTTATTGGTTTTGAGCATATAAAAGACTTGTATGAGCATGATCCATCTTTTGCTTCTCCTTATGCTAAGTGTTTGGCCGACATACGTCTTGGGAACAATATTACATCAAGGATGGTTATCTTATGAGAGCTAACAAACTTTGCATTCCCGAGTCTTCTCTTCGTTTGCTCCTTTTGCAAGAGGCTCATGGAGGCGGACCCATGAGACACTTTGGACGCGACAAGACATTCGCCACGCTCTCCAACAACTACTTTTGGCCCAAGATGTGCCGCGACGTCTCACGTTCACCAACCGATGCTATACATGTCGCAAAGCTAAGTCTAAAGCTCAATCTCATGGTCTTTACATGCCTCTTCCTATTCCCTATCAACCATGGGAAGACATTAGTATGGATTTTGTACTTGGTTTGCCTAGGACTCAAAATGGCAAGGATTCCGTGTTTGTTGTTGTGGATAGATTTTCTAAGATGGCACATTTCATTCCTTGCAACAAGATCGACGATGCTTCACATGTTGCACATCTCCTTTGTAGGGAAATCTTGCGACTCCATGGCGTACCAAAGACAATCGTCTCCGATCGTGACGTCAAGTTCTTGAGTTACTTTTGGAAGACCCTATGCGCCAAGCTCGGAATAAAGCTCTTGTTCTCCTCGGCATACCATCCTCAAACCGACGGCCAAACGGAGGTGACGAACCGCACACTATCCACTCTACTTCGTGTCTTGATCAAGAGGAACATCAAGGAGTGGGAGGCATGTCTACCCAGCGCCGAAAGTACGCCTACAGCCGCAAGACATTCGACTACCTAAGCAAGTCCCCCTTCGAGGTCGCTTCACGGCTTCAACCCGTTGTCCCCATTGGACATTCTACCTCTCCCTCTACAAGAGCGCGCCAACATGGATGCGAGTGCAGGCAAGCTACATCAAGAAGATGCATGAGGATACAAGGCACACCATCGAGCGCCAAGTACAACGACTAGCGTCCAAGCTCAACGTCAACAAGCAGCCCAAGACATTCAACATTGGAGACCTCGTGTGGCTACACCTTCGCAAGGACCGCTTCCCCAACGAGCATAAGTCCAAGCTTCTCCCGCGAGCCGACGGACCCTTCAAGGTGCTAGAACGCTACAACGACAACGCCTACAAGATTGAACTCCCACGAGACAAGTACACTGTGAGCGACATCTTCAACGTCAAAGACCTCTCGCCTTTCCATGGTGATGAAGATTTTGATCCGAGGTCGGATCTTTCCCAAGGGAGGGAGATGATGCAGAGCATCCTTCCATCATCCCCATGGACTCTACATCGACACATCCAACCCCACGAGGACCCACGACGAGAGCTCGAGCACGTGCTATTCAATCCGAGGTTAACTCTCTCCTTGTTGAACTTCACTTTGACCCACTTGAGACATGGCTACTACCTCAAACGGAGATGCTTTGTGTGCTCAGTACCATGTAAGCAACCAAGGAGAAGGAACGGTGCAAGACGGACATCAAGATCAAGGAAGAATTCGGACCAACCTGGAGGGACCGGTACAACCGCCCCACAACCGGCCGGGCGGAACAACCGGCCTACTACCGCCCAACAACCGGACGCTATTCGGTGATCAAGCGGTGCAAGGCCGGTACAAAGACCTTCCGGATGTACCGGTAAAACCCAAATGATCGAACTACCGGTCCCACGACCCATTACAACCCATTTGGGGCCCCGAGGCCCAGTGCGAAGCCAACACTGACCCGGTGGTAGTACCGCCTTCCTCGACCGGGTACTTCCGCTCCCCACTGGATCGCCAGTATACAACCGCCCCTCGACCGGAACAACCCGGCTGTCTGCACAAGAGGCTCTGCATGAGGCCCATGTACCCCTTCACTTCGCCCCATTTGCACTAAGACTATAAATAGAACTCCCCCACCTCCTGATTAGGTTAGCTTAGGTTTAGCTCATGTTTGTGTGAGAGCCTTGCTCGTCCACTTGGTTACTTCTCCTCGGAGCTCAGGACCTCTTCGGAGAAGATCCCCCAAGCGGATTCAAGATTCTAGGGTGGACCCCATCAAGACCTCCTCACGGAGAAGAACGGCTACCGTTTGTATCGTCCTTTGTTGACCTTGAATCATGTATCTCACCTTTGTGTTCATCGATCTAGCACTTATGTGATTGATCTCTTGTCGGTTGAGTGAATTCTCTCTCGTTTTCCCTGTGTTTCCCTCTTGTTCTTCCGCGTGTTCTTCGTGATTCACCGTAGGATCCGCTCCAACGTGAAAGATCATCCATGTAGGGTTCCGCCCTATATCAATATGCTTCCCATGAATAAATATGCTATTGATGTGCCATATACTTCTATGCTAAATTTGCATCCCCATCGTGTCATACACAATAACTATTCTTTCATGATGGATGACATGTTCTTATACCATGCATCAAATTTCTTCGAGCATTGCTTATCTTGTGCTAACTCACATGTGCACATACACATCATGATGGATGATGTGTACATTTACCACACACACAATTTCTTTCGATTGTGTCTTTATTGTGTAGGTACCCATGAACACTTGTCAACCTCACAATCCCATGAGTTGATAAAACAAGCTCTAGAGAGCAATGATGACTTGGGATCCCATGGATTGCCTTTCCCACCGCTCACTTCGCGCAAACACTTCGCGCATTTCTTTTACATGGCCCTCACATGGTTATGGGTTGTTGTCCATTATATATCCTTTGTCCATCTTGCCATGTTCACTTTGCATGATATGCTCATTCCTATGCCTTTGCCATGCATTTGTGACCCATGCTTTGCATTACACATGTTGATTGATTCTAGTACTTGTATGTGTATTTGCAAGCGTGGTGGAGATAGTGCTTGTTATTGCCATGTTTGCTTTGTGACCCATTCCTATGATGATACTATGATCTTGCTTTGTGTTCGTGCTTGCGATGTGTCATGTGCATTGTCTATGCCTATCATTCGCTCACATGACATGTTTGCCATGATTTACTCTAGTGTGTTGCATCTTTGCTCCACTATCTTGCACGACTTGATTACTATGCTTGCTTGACTTGTTGCATCACCGATGATTCATACTTGCTCCTTTCATGCGGTTGATGACAACCATTACCATGCTTTGCACATGATTGTTATTTCTTCTTGTCATTTATCTCCATGTGTTGCCTCTCTCATGCTAGATGATTTGACATGTATTGAGTGCAACAATGCCCTTAGTCTTGATAATGAGTTTGCCCCCATAGCATTCTCACATATGATTGGAGATTTTGACATATTCCTCGTGAAGCATGCTTGTCTTACCTCTTTGCACCATATACCTAGTGCCATGAATATTGCCATTGTTGCATCATATTATTCATGCACTTGTGCTTCTAACGGTTATGTGCAAAAGAAGAGAACCATCATGATGGATGATGTGTTTATCTACCATGCGCATACGCTCTTTGTTTTGTTGTGTGCATGTGTAGGATACTTGAACTTTGTGTCGACTTCCACGTCATGTGAGTTGACAATTCGAGCTCTTGAGAGTGAACCGTCTTCTACCATGACGATTCTACATCGCACTTGCTTGTGCTTCGGCATTGTGAAGGACGCACAAGGACATGCTTTCAAGGTGTTATCCTTCTCTTTTGAGAACCTCCGAACCATGAGCATGGATATTGCGGATCATACTACTTGTGTTGCTTGCACCATGAGACTTATTGGTCATCTTGGACCATTTGATTGCGCACATGTTAGAGATTTTGCTTCGACTTGTCATTTTCACCGTTCCATGCATCATGATATATATGCCTTGTGTGTTGCATCCAATTCTTGGATTGCTTGCTCCTCTCGTATGTTTGGTTGCAACAATGTCATCACTTCACATATGCCATGTCCCATTGCTTGTCACATGATTGACTTGATTGCCTCACACATGATGAACAATCGCTCTTTCTATTGTGTTGAGTGCCATACTATCTTCACTACACCCTATGCACGTTATGCTTGGATTGTCTTGCACTTGACCCATGTGTTTAGACATCACATCTTATTTGGTGTTGTGAATGCTTCTTATGCCTACCATCGACCATTTGTAGAGCGCTTTATGCATGATTGCTATGGCAATGAGGTAGATGCTTATTCTCTTGACACACATATTGCATCACTACCTCACACTTACATGCTTGTCCCCATGATATCTTTGCTTGTGATCGATTGATATACTTACATGCCATGTCACAATCCTTTGTCACACCATATGCTTTGCATGATGACGACACTTGTGTGGTGAATCACCTCTTGAATGCTTGGTTTTGCACTAACGCTAACCACATTTGTTTTTCCAAGTGTTTGTTGTCCTTGCTCCTTTTGAAGGAATCACAAGACGGTGCGACACTGGAGAGTGCCCATTTCGAGCTTCAAGATGACAAGTACTTGGTGAGCGTCCACTTCTACATGGTGAAGCCATCTCTTTCCCATGGTGATTTGGTTTTTGATCCGAGGTCGGATCTTTCCCAAGGGAGGGGAGATGATGCGGAGCATCCTATGGACATCACCATGTCAAGAGTTCATTTGGCAAGTGACACGTGCGACATCTACTTCACATACACAAAGGTGAATCATCTCCTTTACACGTGCTCACTTGACCCCTTCGAGGATGGTATACTACTTGACACTCCACTCGTATGCATGCATAGGTATTGTCGGAACACTACGGACGAGGAGGAGGAGTACAAGCGCCAAGGAACAACTGCACCATCCGCGAGGGAAGCCTGGAAGCGATGACGGAAGAAGACGGAACTGCTGAAGCTACAGTGGCCGGACATCCGGCCAAGGGCCGGACATCCGGCGCCTGTGCAGCCGCCCAACAGCTGCACCAACAGAAGGCCGAACAAGCTTCAGCGGCCGGACATCCGGCGCCAGCCCCGGACATCTGGCGCCTCCCCAAAGCCCGGACATCCGGCGCCTCGCCAAAGCCCGGACATCCGCGCCTCTCCCGGAAATCCGACATCGAACGACAGAACGCACCCGAAGTTTGGCCACTTCAGCCCAGACATCCGGCGTGAGCTCCGGACATCCGGCGCCCCACGAACGGCCGGACATCCGGCCCCCAGCACGGACATCCGGCGCCTGCCTGCGCGCAGCCCCGGGCCAGAGGCCCATGTATCCCTTTCCCACTTACCCCTTTATGGCTTAGACTATAAATAGACTACCCCCTCCTCCATTCTAGGGTTAGCAAAGTGATAGCTCATTTGTGTGTGAGCTTTGCTCCTACCTTCCTCTACTCTTGAGAGAGAGACTACTACTTCTTTGGAGGCCAAGACCTCCATCTTGTAGAAGATCCTACGGGATATATCATCAAGACCCCCTCTTGTGTGGCCCCCTTCAAGACCTCCTCATGGGGATGAACTTTACCTTGTATCTTTCCCTTTGTTGTTCACGTACCTTCTGGATCTTGTGTGTTTGATTGTCTAGTGGATGTGTGATTGGACTTGTTCTAGAGTGTTTCCCCTTGTGATTTCTCTCCGTTCTTCCCCGTGTTCATCGTGTTCTTCGAGGGAACCCACTCCAATCGTGAAAGATCGGCCTACACCGGGTTAGCCCTGTATCACATAAGGTGGCTAGCGGGTGTCTGTCTCTCCCACTTTAGTCGGATCAGATTCAATGAAAAGGGTCCTTATGAAGGGTAAATAGAAATTGGCATATCACGTTGTGGTTTTGGCGTAGGTAAGAAACGTTCTTGCTAGAAACCTATAGCAGTCACGTAAAAACTTGCAACAACAATTAGAGGACGTCTAACTTGTTCATGCAGCATATGCGTGTGATGTGATATGGCCAAAAAGATGTGATGAATGATATATGTGATGTATGAGATTGATCATGTTCTTGTAATAGAATCACGACTTGCATGTCGATGAGTATAACAACCGGGAGGAGCCATAGGAGTTGTCTTAATTTATTGTATGACGTGTGTGTCAATGAAAACGCCATGTAATTACTTTACTTTATTGCTAACTGATACGTCTCCAACGTATCTATAATTTTTTATTGCTCCATGCTATATTATCTACTGTTTTGGACAATATTGGGCTTTATTTTCCACTTTTATATTATTTTTGGGACTAACCTATTAACCGGAGGCCCAGCCCAGAATTGCTGTTTTTCGCCTATTTCAGAGTTTCGAAGAAAACGGAATATCAAACAGAGTCCAAACGGAATGAAACCTTTGGGAACGTGATTTTCTCACCGAATATGATCCAGGAGACTTGGACCCTACGTCAAGAAAGCCACGAGGTGGGCACGAGGTAGGGGGCACGCCCTACCCCCCCAGGCGCGCCCCACCCTCATGGGCCCCACGAAGCTCCATCGACTTACTCCTTCCTCCTATATATACCTACGTACCCCCAAACAATCAGATACGGAGCCAAAAAACCTAATTCCACCGCCGCAACTTTCTGTATCCACGAGATCCCTTCTTGGGGCATGTTCCGGAGTTCTGACGGAAGGGGAATCCACCACGGAGGGCTTCTACATCATCATAGCCCCTCCGATGAAGTGTGAGTAGTTTACCTCGGACCTTGGTCCATAGTTAGTAGCTAGATGGCTTCTTCTCTCTTTTGGATCTCAATACAATGTTCTCCCCTCTCTCGTGGAGATCTATTCGATGTAATCTTCTTTTTGCGGTGTGCTTGTTGAGACCGATGAATTGTGGGTTTATGATCAAGATTATCTATGAACAATATTTGAATCTTCTCTGAATTCTTTTATGTATGATTGGTTATCTTTGCAAGTCTCTTCGAATTATCCGTTTGGTTTGACCAACTAGATTGGTAGTTCTTGCAATGGGAGAAGTGCTTAGCTTTGGGTTCAATCTTGCGGTGTCCTTTCCCAGTGACAGAAGGGGGCAGCAAGGCACATATTGTATTGTTGCCATCGAGGATAACAAGATGGGGTTTTTATCATATTGCATGAATTTATCCCTCTACATCATGTCATCTTGCTTAAGGCGTTACTCTGTTTTCTTGAACTTAATACTCTAGATGCATCTTTGGATAGCGGTCGATGAGTGGAGTAATAGTAGTAGATGCAGTAGGGGGTCGGTCTACTTGTCTCGCACGTGATGCCTATATACATGATCATACCTAGATACTCTCATAACTATGCTCAATTACATCAATTGCTCATGATGAATTCGTTCACCCACCGTAAAATACTTATGCTCTTGAGAGAAGCCACTAGTGAAATCTATGGCCCCCGGGTCTATTCTCATCATATTAATCTTCCTACGCTTTATTATTGCCTTTGCTTTTTTACTTTACCTTTTATTTTCTTTCCATCTTTATACCAAAAATACCAAAAATATTATCTATCATCTCTATCAGATCTCACTCTCGTAAGTGACCGTGAAGGGATTGACAACCCCTATTCGCGTTGGTTGCGAGTTATCATCTTTATTTGCTTTATGTCTCCTACTGGATTGATACCTTGGTTCTCAAAAACTAAGGGAAATACTTACGCTACTGTGCTGCATCACCTTTCCTCTTCAAGGAAATCCAACGCAAGCTCAAGAGGTAGCAAGAAGAACTTCTGGCGCCGTTGCCGGGGAGTCTACGCAAAAGTCAACATACCAAGTACCCATCACAATCCCTTATCTCTCGCATTACATTATTTGCCATTTGCCTCTCGTTTTCCTCTCCTCCACTTCACCCTTGCCGTTTTATTCGCCCTCTCTTTTTCGTTCGCCTTCTTCCCGTATGTATCTTTGTTTGTGTTTCCTTGTGCCTTCTACATGCTTGCATCTTCGCTCGCTGAAAATCTGTTGATATGGATCCACTTAAAGTGTTCTACTTGGATCATCTTCGATCCTTATCTTTCGTCTTTGAAACCCCAACTAAGCGTAGTTGATGGGAAATCTTTAGATGAGCATGCTCATTTTGTGCATCATCGTTTATGCGAAAAAGGAAGCTCTTATGGTATCATATAAATAGTTTGCTATGCTATGCTTGGAATCTTTGTGAAATTTGTGATTTTACTTGTTGCTCTAAGAACCCTAAAAAACACCTTCCCTACCTATGTGAGTTCAATGATAATGAAATCTTATCTTCTTATGCAAAGGGTGTTTATAGTTACTATGTTATCAAACAAATTGAAGAATTTGTTGCTGTTAAGGGTGCTTATGAAGTTGCTTCTTTGATTGAAAAGTATGATATTACTCTCTAGGAATCTGAAAATTTTGACATACTTAAATATTGCTATGAAAACTATGCTCATAATGTCTATGTCAAAGAATTTATTGAGAGAATGACTGTTGCTTTGGAAGAAAATAATGCTATGCATGAATCTATAGATAATGATGATTCCGATGATTTGATTGAAATATCCCTTGATGAACATGATGCTTGCTATTCTTGTGGCCATAATGCCAATATTTATGAAGATGAATTTGCTATAGCTCCTTGAATAAAAAGCATGATTGCAATGATTTTACTATAAATTATCTTGATGTCAATTGTGCTAATAATATGCAAAACCCTAAGCTTGGGGATGCTAGTTTTGCTATGTCTACTACTTGTTGCAATGATCATGATTGGGGTGATTCTTCTTATGATCTTGAAAATTTATTTAAGCCCCATGATGAATATGAGATTAATAATAGTGTTTGCAATAATATTGAAAGTGGGTTTGGAAGAGTGTCAACTTTATATCCCACATATTTGGATAATGTTCAATCTTATGAAGTTTTTGATAGAAGTAGGTTTGGAGAGGTCATGACTTTAGTTAATATTAATCCCACTATTTCGGAAGAGTATCAACTTTGCGTGCACGTGGATCGTGTTGAGAATATGTTTTGTGATAGCTGTATTGTTGAATTTGCTCATGATCCTACATGTAATTATTATGAGAGAGGAAAATATGGTTGTAGAAATTTTCATGTTGCTAAATTACCTCTCGTTATGTTGAGATTGCTATTGTTTCTTTCCGCTTCCTTGCATATGCTAGTTTTTGCTTGCCTTGATAATTTGTTTTCCTATAAGATGCCTATGCATAGGAAGTATGTCAGACTTAAGTGTGTTTGTCACATGTTTTATGATGCTATCTTTATGCTTCAAATCTTGTCTTTCACGTGAGCATCATTGAAATTTTAATGCCTAGCTAAAAAGGCTTTAAAAAAGCGCTTGTTGGGAGGCAACCCAATATTTTTACTTGCTGCTTAGTAATAAATCTTAGATCTAGCCTCTGTTTAGATGTGTTTTTATGTTTTAATTAGTGTTTGTGCCAAGTTAAACCTATAGGATCTTCTTGGATAATAGTTATTTGATCTTGCTGTAATTTCCAGAAACTTTTGATTCACGAAAACAATTGTTAAAAATCACCAGAACGTGATAAAACATCGATTCCAATTTCTTCTGATCAATAAACAAATTGCCTAGGTCGTCCTATTTTGGCTGAATTTGTGGAGTTCCAGAAGTTTGCGTTAGTTACAGATTACTACAGACTGTTCTGTTTTTGACAGATTCTGTTTTTCGTGTGTTGTTTGCTTATTTTGATGATTCTATGGCTAGTAAAATAGTTTATAAACCATAGAGAAGTTGAAATACAGTAGGTTTAACACCAATATAAATAAAGAATGAGTTCATTACAGTACCTTGAAGTGGTCTTTTGTTTTCTTTAACGCAGACTCACGAGATTTCTGTTGAGTTTTGTGTTGTGAAGTTTTCAAGTTTTGGGTGAAATCTTTTGATCGATTATGGAACAAGGAGTGGCAAGAGCCTAAGCTTGGGGATGCCCATGGCACCCCCAAGATAATCTAAGGACACCAAAAAGTCAAAGCATGGGGATGCCCCGGAAGGCATCCCCTCTTTTGTCTACTTCCATCGGTAACTTTACTTGGAGCTATATTTTTATTCACCACATGATATGTGTTTTGCTTGGAGCGTCTTGTATGATTTGAGTCTTTGCTTTTAGTTTACCACAATCATCCTTGCTGTACACACCTTTTGAGAGAGCCATACATGAATTGGAATTTGTTAGAATACTCTATGTGCTTCACTTATATCTTTTGAGCTATATAGTTTTGCTCTAGTGCTTCACTTATATCTTTTAGAGCACGGTGGTTGATTTGTTTTATAGAAACTATTGATCTCTCATGCTTCACTTAGATTATTTTGTGAGTCTTAAATAGCATGGTAATTTGCTTAAACAATCCTAATATGCTTGGTATTCAAGATTTGTAAAACTTTCTTTTGAATGCGTTGAATACTAAGAAAAGTTTGATGCTTGATAATTGTTTTGAGATATGAAGATGGTGATATTAGAGTCATGCTAGTTGAGTAGTTGTGAATTTGAGGAATACTTGTGTTAAAGATTGTGATTCCCGTAGCATGCACGTATGGTGAACCGTTATGTGATGAAGTCGGAGCATGATTTATTTATTGATTGTCTTCCTTATGAGTGGCGGTCGGGGACGAGCGATGGTCTTTTCCTACCAATCTATCCCCCTAGGAGCATGCGCGTAATACTTTGCTTTGATAACTTGTAGATTTTTGCAATAAGTATACGAGTTCTTTATGACTAATGTTGAGTCCGTGGATTATACACACTTTTCTCATCCTTCCACCATTGCTAGCCTCTCTAATACCGCGCACTTTTCGCCGGTATCATACACCCACCATATACCTTCCTCAAAACATCCACCATACCTACCTATCATGGCATTTCCATAGCCATTCCGAGATATATTGCCATGCAACTTTCCACCGTTCCGTTTATTATGACACGCTCCATCATTATCATATTGCTTAGCATGATCATGTAGTTGACATCGTATTTGTGGCAAAGCCACCATTCATAATTCTTTCATACATGTCACTCTTGATTCATTGCATATCCCAAAGACATCACCGGAGGCATTCATATAGAGTCATATTTTGTTCTAAGTATCGAGTTGTAATTGTTGAGTTGTAAGAAAAATAAAAGTGTGATGATCATCATTTTTAGAGCATTGTCCCAAGTGAGGAAAGGATGATGGAGACTATGATTCCCCCACAAGTCGGGATGAGACTCCGACGGAAAAAAAAAGGCCATAAAAAAAAGAGAAAAGGCCCAAATAAAAAATAAAAAAATGAGAGAAAAAGAGAGAAGGGACAATGTTACTATCCTTTTACCACACTTGTGCTTCAAAGTAGCACCATGATCTTCATGATAGAGAGTCTCTCATTTTGTCACTTTCATATACTAGTGGGAATTTTTCATTATAGAACTTGGCTTGTATATTCCAATGATGGGCTTCCTCAAAATGCCCTAGGTCTTCGTGAGCAAGCGAGTTGGATGCACACCCACTTAGTTTCTTTTGTTGAGCTTTCATATACTTATAGCTCTAGTGCATCCGTTGCATGGCAATCCCTACTCACTCACATTGATATATATTAATGGGCATCTCCATAGCCCGTTGATACGCCTAGTTGATGTGAGACTATCTTCCCCTCTTTTTGTCTTCTCCACAACCACCATTCTATTCCACATATAGTGCTATATCCATGGCTCACGCTCATGTATTGCGTGAAGATTGAAAAAGTTTTGAGAATGTCAAAAGTATGAAACAATTGCTTGGCTTGTCATCGGGGTTGTGCATGATTCAAATACTTTGTGTGGTGAAGATAGAGCATAGCCAGACTATATGATTTTGTAGGGATAACTTTCTTTGGCCATGTTATTTTGAGAAGACATGATTGCTTTGTTAGTATGCTTGAAGTATTATTATTTTTATGTCAATATGAACTTTTGTCTTGAATCTTTCGGATCTGAATATTCATACCACAATTAAGAAAGAATTACATTGAAATTATGCCAAGTAGCACTCCGCATCCAAAATTCTTCTTTATCATTTACCTACTCGAGGACGAGCAAAAATTAAGCTTGGGGATGCCTGATACGTCTCCAACGTATCTATAATTTTTGATTGCTCCATGCTATATTATCTACTGTTTTGGACAATATTGGGCTTTATTTCCCACTTTTATATTATTTTTGGGACTAACCTATTAACCGGAGGCCCAAATTGCACTGTTTTTTGCCTATTTCAGTGTTTCGAAGAAACGGAATATCAAACGGAGTCCAAACGGAACGAAACCTTCGGGAACGTGATTTTCTCACCGAATATGATCCAGGAGACTTGGACCCTACGTCAAGAAAGCCACAAGGTGAGCACGAGGTAGGGGGCGCGCCCTACCCCCCGCCCCGGCGCGCCCCCACCCTCGTGGGCCCCACGCAGCGCCACCGACGGACGCCATCCTCCTATATATACCTCACATTACCCCCAAAGCGATCGATATGGAGCCGAAAAAGCTAATTCCATCGCCGCAACTTTCAGATCCACGAGATCCCATCTTGGGGCTGTTCCGAGCTCCGCGGAAGAGAATCCACCACGGAGGGCTTCTACATCATCATAGGCCCTCCGATGAAGTGTGAGTAGTTTACCTCAGACCTTCGGTCCATAGTTAGTAGCTAGATGGCTTCTTCTCTCTTTTTGGATCTCAATACAATGTTCTCCCCCTCTCTCGTGGAGATCTATTCGATGTAATCTTCTTTTTGCGGTGTGTTTGTTGAGACCGATGAATTGTGGGTTTATGATCAAGATTATCTATGAACAATATTTGAATCTTCTTTAAATTCTTTTATGTATGATTGGTTATCTTTGCAAGTCTCTTGAATTATCAGTTTGGTTTGGCCTACTAGATTGGTTTTTCTTGCAATGGGAGAAGTGCTTAGCTTTGGGTTCAATCTTGCGGTGTCCTTTCCCAGTGATAGTAGGGGCAGCAAGGCACGTATTGTATTGTTGCCATCAAGGATAACAAGATGAGTTTTTTTATCATATTGCATGAATTTATCCCTCTACATCATGTCATCTTGCTTAAGGTGTTACTCTGTTTTCTTGAACTTAATACTCTAGATGCATCTTTGGATAGCGGTCGATGAGTGGAGTAATAGTAGTAGATGCACGCAGGAGTCGGTCTACTTGTCTCGGACGTGATGCCTATGTACATGATCATACCTAGATACTCTCATAACTATGCTCAATTCATCAATTGCTCAACAAGAATTCGTTCACCCACCGTAAAATACTTATGCTCTTGAGAGAAGCCACTAGTGAAATCTATGGCCCCCGGGTCTATTCTCATCATATTAATCTTCCTACGCTTTATTATTGCCTTTGCTTTTTTACTTTGCCTTTTATTTTACTTTGCATCTTTATACCAAAAATATTATCTATCATCTCTATCAGATCTCACTCTCGTAAGTGACCGTGAAGGGATTGACAACCCCTATTCGCGTTGGTTGCAAGGAGTTATTTGCTTTGTGTAGGTACGAGGGACTCGCGCATAGTCTCCTACTGGATTGATACCTTGGTTCTCAAAAACTGAGGGAAATACTTACGCTACTGTGCTGCATCACCTTTCATCTTCAAGGGAATCCAACGCACGATCAAGAGGTAGCACTAACCATTAGGCATAGTAGTAGAAGTAACAGTTGGCGAGACAACTTCATGGAGACACTATGATGGAGATCATGATGATGGAGATCATGGTGTCATGCCGGTGACGATGATTATCATGGCGCCCTGAAGATGGAGATCAAAAGGAGCAAAATGATATTGGCCATATCATGTCACCATTTGATTGCATGTGATGTTTATCGTGTTTTTACATCTTATTTGCTTAGAACGACGGTAGCATAAATAAGATGATCCCTCATAAAATTTCAAGAAAGTGTTCCCCCTAACTGCAACTGCCAGAAAGTTCGTTGTTTCAAGCACCACGTGATGATCGGGTGTGATAGATTCT